>OZ005740.1:264738506-264859360 GCA_963930735.1 Dioctria linearis | reverse complement strand
TCACAGTATAAGTAGGGTTTGACTAGAAATGAACTTGACACAAGTGGGAGCTCCAGATGTCCAAATGAAACCGAAATAAAGTATTATGTAGGGAAGCGCAGGATGTAAGCTTACTCCTTGGAAAGTGCTCAAATTTACTACTTTTCGCGGCAGTTGTTGCGGTTAAATTGCAACAGAATTCGAACGAAAGTACCAAATTCAGTCGGGTAAAATGCCAGCCACAGGAGGTATGTAGGTTTTCGATTCTGGAAGTGGCATTTCCGTGCGTTTTCAAAGATCGCCGGTAGATGGCGAAAGTGGGTATGTAAAATTTCATAGATTTAATTATTTTTAAGTAGGTAAATGACATCCGATCTTCCTGAAATTTTGTACAAATAATCTCTTAGTAAAAGCATATTCATACAAATCGGAAATCGGATAATATTTACCCCACCTCCCTCAAAATACCCGAAATCGGGAAATGTGAAACTTTTTCCCATTAATGTATATGAATGATCTTTTGAAAAACAATTTATTTTTTTATCTTTTTTAATTATAATAATATATAAGTAACCCAGCACGGGCTACCACTCCGTAACCCGCTGCCGTACGAATATCGTAATAGTTGCAAAAAATTAAAAAACTCACTATGAACTGAGCAAAAGAAATTTGAAAGTCGGTTGGAATTGAATTTGCCCGAGAGATGGTAATTATCGAATTTTTCCGAAAAGTATTAATTTTAACCCCGGGTTCACCTACATTGTGCATCATTTCGGTTTCGATTGGCCATTTGGAGTTCCTACTTGCGTCACTTTCATTTCTAGTCAAACCCAACATATATGTAAGTACTGTGAATTTGGACGAAATCGTCGATGAGGAGTAGGGACCCTCTCCTTGTTAGTTTAATACTTCATTTTTCTTATTCTAATTACAGGTCACCATTATTTAATTTTCTTATTTTAAGCACAGGTCAAAATTATTTAATTTTCTTATTTTAAGTACAGGTCAAAATTTCCTCTTTCAGTTTTTACAAATTCATTTCTACTGCATGATGCACTTATTTGTTTGTGGTATTTCTAATTAATATATATATATATATATATATATATATATATATAATCAACCGTTCTATTTAATACCTATTTCCGTTCATCACGTTTTCTAGCAGAAGTGTTACACTTTTCTTGCAGTGCTACACCGAAATTATTCCATTGACCTGCACTGCTAGAAAAAGTGTACGTCGAATGACCCTGGTGCTCCACACTCGAAAAATCGGCGGTGTTACACCGAAAACGCACACATTGAGCTTCACATATCCATCTTCAATTATTACACTATCAAATTCATCCGCAATCACCAAAAATCTTTCAAATTATAATTTTCATCACTTCTACGTTATTCGTGATTTTTTTTTCAGAAAAATCCATTCTAACAAATTACATGGATATGAGCTACTATTACATTCTCATCGCGTTAAAAGTTGTTCCACTGAATTAGTTTTTATTGATTGGCATGCACTTTTCTTAAAATATTAATGGAAACCGATATAAATTTCATATTTGTCAAATTATTTCGCTACGTTTTCACTTTCCTACATTTGGCAGATTGGTTTATTTGTAAAATTCGATAGATGGCCATAATTTTGGATGGAATGGTACCGCTGGACTTGGGTCGTGTCCGTACTTTGGTTAGGGGTTCCGTTATTGTTTGATGTCTGTTTTCCGACATTGAACAACTGACCGACTGAGATATATTGTTTATTGTTTACAATTGATGTATTTTATGTTATATTTTTAACAACATAGTACTCGAAAAAGACTATAATTTGCATTTGAAGAGAATTCAATGGAAGTTTAATCCTATCAACATATGCAGGCAGAATAATAGGGTTGTCCCATTGAAGTCCGCATATCGGACGAATCTCCGTTTCACTGCCATGATGCAATTTATGTATACATCATAGAAGGAGACCAGACCGGACTGGCATACTCCAAAGCGGATCTAACGAATGTGCAGTAAAGGGCTTTCGTTATGAATGGATCATTAAACTCCTTTGAACATCGCCTTACAAACCCCAGAGTAGCACTAGTCCGATTGCGTTAATAAGATCCTCAAAGGAATAACGAGAATTAAGGAAGACCCAGAAATCCTTGGTTTTGTCAAGTCTAGTTAATAAGCATTCATCTAAAATATACCTGAAGTCCAAATGGTTAATCTTACGAGAAAAGGACGTAGCAGTATATTTGCTGACATTAAAAGGAAGGCAGTTAATGGCACACCATTTATGAAAGCTGTCTAAGCCTGAGTTTAAAATTCCACACTCGTTTTCATTAGAAAAACTGGAAGATTGTGGTATCGTCAGCATAGCAAAGTATTCATGATTTAGCCAAAATCATGGATACTTCATTGATGTAAATTATAAAAAAAAGTGATCCAAGACATTTTGAGAAACGCCAGAAAGAGCTGCACGGAATTTAACTTGCTTCATACGATCCGATAAATAGCAATGAAGCCAATTGACAATGATAGAAGGAAAACCAAGAAAAGTCAACTTATGAATTACGATTTTATGATTGATTCGGTGGAAAGCTTTAATAAAATCCGTGGAAATGCAATCGAATTGCTTTTCGCTTTCAATTGCAGAAATGTGGAAATTCGTAAACTCTAACGAATTAGTTGTAGTAGATTAGCCTTTCATTATGCCCACCTGAAAGGACAGCAAAAAGGCTTGCAGTAGAAGTACAAAACTCCACAAATCATGGCATCAAATATCCCACCAATACAAGATAAATTAGTGAGTGGTCCATAGATAGAAATGTCGCACTTATTGCCCTTCTTGTCCAATGGAATAATCAAAGACAGCTTCTACTGCTTAGGAAAAACACCATAGGTTAAAGATAAATTAGATAAATAACAAAAAACAGGCACGATGGACGTAGCACAATGCTTTATGGGCGTGGAATGAACGAAATCCGGATCGCTAGAAAAACTATCAGCTATGATTGAAAATAAAAATCCTTTGGAAGTTATTGATTGTATGAAAAACAAATCAATTGTAAGGAATTGTAGTCATCCCAGACATCATTCCAAAATTAAAGAATTGGAAGCATGTGAAGTAATCGCAAGAAAATGAAATATTTCTATTAAAGCAGCAAAACCGAAAATGACAAGTTTATTTGGCTGTTTTTGAAGCCAGCGAAACAAAAGTAAGTTAAGCCCAATAAATTATAAAAGCTTATTATACCCAGAAGATGAATTGTAATCATAGAGTATATTAAGTTTTTTATTCCGTTTGGAACGTATAGAAATAATGATGGCAGATCAAAATGGATTGGACACCCACGCATAATATTCAAAGTATTTCTGTTTTTTGTATGGCCATATATCTGTGTCTGTCCGTCTGTCTATCCACACGATAACCCGAGAAAACGCTTAATTAGAGAACTGGATTCTACATACCGCGTTCTTATAAAAATTGTAAATGTATTTTTAAAAATGGACTGAATGGGGCACCCCGTTTTGGTATTGTATGGCATAATAATTATAACTTTTTCCGTATGGTATACTGTAAAAACGATCAATTCTATATATTTTTATTGTACCGAACAGTTTTTCAGGGTCTGAAATCTTATGAAATGTGGTTATAATAATTTTTGCTATCCGATGAATCATTCCAGAAATAGGGGAAGATGGGTAAAGGTGAAATTTGGGGTAAAATGAAAGAGGCCAGTAATTTCTTACAATAAATAAAGCGAGTGAAATTATTGAAACTGAACGAAAACCTTTTTCACAAGGGTTCTTTTGTTTCATTCGTCGACATACTGCGCAAAGTGAAACATGTGTTAGCAGAGAATTTATTTATTTTTACATCAAAATTTTTTTAAGGCTTTGAAAATATTCTGTTGCCAGTCGCTTGGTAAAGCAAAAAGTGAAGATCTATTCAGCTTAAACTAACGAATAAACTGTCTAATTTCAGTTGACTAGATTTGTAAATCACTTTAATTTATCTCAGGTTCTCGTAGAAAGTGGAGAAAAAGCAGTTTTGGTTACCAAATGAGCCATTGAAAGTGCTTCCGGCCACTATTTTTCCTCCGCTATTATTTTCCCCGGACTCCACCTTAAAGCACATATGGTAAAAGGAGCTTCAGCTGGAACACTGGGATGGACTGGATGAACTCATCTATTCCTAGAAGTGATGGCACATTTCGTAAAGCACACCTGTAGCATTTCGCTTTTAATATCAAATGTTCCATATCTTCCACGGCACCTCTCCCCGTCAGAGTCACTTTTTTCGTATTTCAACAGCCGGAGTCAAAATTACTTAACATTAAAAGGAAACTATTATGCATTTATGTAGCTAATGTATGAAACTTTCAACTGATATACATATCAACGTTGGTACGATACTACCTTTTCTAAAAAAATAATTCGGAAAAAAGTGTTTCATATCTACCCACCTTCCCATATATGCGATTACACAATCAAACTTGCACAAAGGGTTGAAAATATATTCATTCATCTAAGGTATCGTAAGAATAGTTCTTAAACAATGTCTATGTTTTTAAATGTTGCATTACATATAAGATTAGTTTTAAAATGATAATTTCTTTTAGGTTATAAGAATACAATTAAATATTTGTTAGAAACAACAGGATATGTATCTACTAGATCAAGAGAAGGAGACAAAAATCTTTACGTCATTTCTAAAACAAAATTTTCCATTTTATAATACTCTGTTAATATCCTTGATAATTTATTCGGAAATATGTCGGGCTTCCACTAACAGAGAGTATTGCGGGACGGCCGCGATAGCTTAAAAAAATCAAGTGAAAAACGATATTTATTGTTTAATTGTAAACATGACAGACGCTTTGCTTGACGCAAAAGTTATCGATATACGACAATAAGACGCACGAAAATATGTATAACTTGCATCATACAATCAGCGTTTAAACAAAAATACATATTTACAGAAAGCCATAAAAACTCTAATACAAAAGGTAAACGCGCATCAGGAATATCAAAAATTTATTTCTTACGCCTAATCAACCCAAATAACTACGCATGATGGCTGGTTAACAATCATGATAATTTGATTAAGTTTGAGGGTATCCACCCAGAAAGCACTATTCGAGCAAGTTTGTTTTCACGTAAAATCGATGGAAAAGAGCCGTTCTCGAGGTAAGCTTTATACTTAACTCTGGACCAGACTGACATAGGTAACATATTTCACTTACATGTGATCTCACGTATATACGACGAAAGTGGATTATAAAAACCGGAAGATGTTACTGCTGATCTGAAACTACATCCCAATATTAAAAAAATCTGCTCACATTTAAAACTTCATACAGATATTTTAACCCATTTAAACCAGATATATAGGGTGTTTCCTCTATGACGGTCCATAGAGCAGGAGGTGATAGTAATCACCTAGGGGGTATTGTTACTCAAGTACCTATGCCCCGAGTCACAACCATAAAGTCAATGCAACAATACATTGTCTGTACTGTCCGTTAATAGAACGTACACGAAAATTTGATTAAGTGAATGAAATGAATGCACTGGTAAATTTGGATCAAGATCACTGGTCTATTTCCTAACAACAAATCAACACTGTTCACTTTCTTTGACTCTCAAGAAACTACTGCACTTAGTTTTTAGAATCTCCCACTATTTAGATCAGATTATGTATAAAAAGGTTTCAGGTCAACGATTCAAAAGTATGGGAAAAACACACTCACAGGATTGTTAATAATAGATATATAAATAGATATTCAATATATATAATTAATATAGAGCAAAAGTTAGAATAATTTAACTTCAAAACACTGGCACAAGTGCTTAACTTAAATATCTTGAGTAATTGTATTAAGACAGAATTATATAAATTGTTGGGTCAGAGATCAACATATACTAGAAAACACTTATTGACACCGATTTATAATGTACGATTTTCAGAAATAAATATGTTGAGACAAAACTCTGTATATAAGATTGGGTCTGAGATTTTGTATTACACTAACACTTATTAGCACCAAGTTATTATATAAGATCGTCAACAAATGAAATAAAAATATATGTGTGAAATAGATATGCACATGAAATGTATAATATATATATATGTGTATATAAGTCAAAATATAGTCAAATAGATATATGAATAAGTATTAAATGTTACAAGTGACTGGTACTCACCGATCTAAAACTTGACACTTGAGGAATTGGCTGTAAGCTAATGTTAAGCCCTTTGTTCTTGGTTAGAACAATTCTTTATTTCCGTCGAGACCAGAAGTAAAGCGTTAATGTTAGTAAGATACTATCTCAGTCGAGACCCGAGATAATATTCTTTAAGTCAGTCGAGACCCGGCTTAAAGTGGTATCTTATCTTCAGTGGAGACCCGCAATAAGATGCGTTTATTTCCGTCGAGACCAGAAATGATTGTTAGTAAAAGATTATCTCAGTCGAGACACGAGATAACATTCTTTAAGCCAGTCGAGGCCCGGCTTAAAGTGTTATCTTATCTTCAGTCGAGACCCGAAATAAGATGCGTTTATTTTCGTCGAGACCAGAAATGATTTTTAGTAAAAGATTATCTCAGTCGAGACCCGAGATAATATTCTTTAAGCCAGTCGAGGCCCGGCTTAAAGTGTTATCTTATCTTCAGTCGAGACCCGAAATAAGATGCGTTTATTTCCGTCGAGACCAGAAATGATTATTAGTAAATATCTTATCTTCAGTCGAGACCCGAAATAAGATGCGTTTATTTTCGTCGAGACCAGAAATGATTGTTAATTGTTAGAAGTGAAATATCAGTCGATACCCGATATAAATGTTAGTCCCTATATAGCCAACTTACCCCAAGCGATGCCAAGCACAAAAAGAGATCGAGATCAGTCAGCTTGTCGTTTATATAGCCCTTGCTTGCCCACGACACCACTGATAGAGTAGCAGCGGCGCATGATTACAAGAATTGGCAATGCAGCTGTGCTCTTACGGTACTAGCGATAAAATTTGCCTAGCAACGAACAAAAATGCATAGCAACAAGAAATTTAGAGTTTCACATGCTGCTGTGTTAAATTAATTATATTTGCAAAAAATATTCTCTGTATCACGTTGCGAATAAATTCCCGTTGGATTGTACTTGTAATGATGATAATGATAAAGTTGCACATTGATCGGCTTGATCTGATTGTATTTGTGCCATGTATTGTATGTTACATGACAACACATGCTTTTGATAGATGTTGTACCTATTTTTGGGAAAATTGTAATTAGATTGAATTTGTTTTCTTTTCAGAACTCAATATCATCATGGTATTTTTGTAATACGTTCCCTTTTCAGGAATTGTTTTTTGAGAATAATTTTAATTTAATTTGCTCAATGAGGCTAGACTTTTAGGTTGTATTTGTGCAATATGCTATGAAGATGACAAATACATGTCTATGTTGGGTTGTGTATATGTTATTTGCTTAAGAGAACTCAAATTAGATTTAATTTTACTAAGAATTTTGATGCTTTGTTTTCAGGATATTTTCTTTTCAGAAGATATCGGTTATAATATATATTCGAATTAATTTGGTTCGAACATTGTCCTTTACAATATATTGATGTAAATATTGTAAATTTGACCCTGAAAACTTTAGAATATTTTTATTTTAAAATTTCAATTTAATATGCATTGAAAAATGCATTGCCAAGTTATAACAAAATGTAATTTAGCATAAATTTAGCATAGACTGCATGTTCAGAAATCATCACAATTCTGATATCTTTAAAACCAGTAAATTTACATGTCAACACATGTATATACCGACCTAAAGAAGCAAACATTCTAGGTCTAAGTTGTCACAATTTCGCAGAGAGATGAGCCAAATAACTGTCCAAGGGCAGTAGATTGCACTCATGGATGGTAATTTTTTTTGTGTCGATCTAAAGCAAAATTGCATCAGAAGTTCAAATTATCAACGCTGCAGTGAATTGAGCTAGCCAGAAAGAACTATACATGGGTAGTACAATGCATTTGCCCTTGGTAAGTTGAAAATAAACATCAATTTAAAAGAATTCAATAGGCAACGAATATTTCTGACTGAATAGCATTTACAAACAAGTTTTTTTCTATTCTTTTGTTGCATTTTAAACAATAGAAAACGAAGTGCAGCTGCTATGTCAATTTGCCATGCGCTTTTGAATGCCGTTTTTTGGCGCCATGAGCAACCCATGGCTATATAAATCGGAATCTGACTTGACTTGCTCTCTATTTTAGTTTGGCAGTGCACTGATAAAGGTGGTAATCTATTTCCTAGTTTTCTTTCCAAGTCCTTTAAATTTTATTAACATAAATCACTTTATTACGGGTCTCGACTGTAATAAATATTCTTATTGCGGGTATCGACCGAATAAGAAATTTACTAACATAAAACACCTTATTACGGGACTCGACCGAATAAGAAATTTACTAACAGAAAACACGTTATTGCCGATATCGACCGAATAAGAAATTTACTAACATAAAACATCTTATTACGGGACTCGACCGAATAAGAAATTTACTAACATAAAACACCTTATTACGAGTATCGAACGAATAATAAATTTACTAACAAAACCTGTATTCTGGGTAGCGACTGAGATAAAGAATAGCCCAATTCCAAACCTCAATGAAATAGAGAACCAACCTGATCAAGTGCCTAATACTGAGCTGGTGAGTACATTGTTAAATACAACAAAATTTTTATAACATCAAATTTATTTAATCTAAATTATTCTTTTACATATATTCAATATGAGTAATCATAATATCCCTAAGTTTAATAATTAAAATGTAGCTGGTGTGGGAAATTAAAACAACTTTTCTTCTTTTCACCAACGTTTCCCGTTGTATTTCAACGCTTCTTCAGGGCTATAAATATACATAACAAAGAATTCATTTACAACAGTAATACATTAAAATTATCTATCATTACCTCAAGAAATCATAAGTAAGAATTATAATAATTATTGTTAAAATTACACATTAAAAAAGAGTTAAACAAATTGTAAGGAGCATCCAAAAAATCTAAAATTTTTTTCTTATTTTTTTTTAACGGCTGTCAGATAGCATCCTAGATAAAAATACAGGAAAACAGATAGTCTAGTACTGGTATAACAAAGGGGGAGTAAGATCTTATGAAAACTACAATAACATCAATCTCTTTTATCATAACTCATTAAAGTGTTTTTGTATGAGTTT
Organism: Dioctria linearis; assembly: GCA_963930735.1. NCBI lineage: Eukaryota > Metazoa > Arthropoda > Insecta > Diptera > Asilidae > Dioctria > Dioctria linearis. The sequence continues at coordinate 264,850,146 of OZ005740.1, read as the reverse complement.
AATAGTGTCCTATAGACTGGATTTAGGTTTAAAGTATCAGTCCGAAAATTAATGTTGTTGTCATTAATCTGTATGTATATCATTTCACTAATACTCCGTTTGTACCAATTATTTTCATAGTCCACGATGTTTGTATTATCAAAATCAAAGACATGGTCTCTCTCTTCGAAATGAAGCTTGGCTAGGGCTGTCATCTCTTTTTTGTGACTGTTGGTAGTTCTGCAACCATACCCGTGTTGGTATAGTCTTTTCTTTAATAATTGTTTAGTCTGGCCAATATAACATGCTTCACATGACTTGCAATTAATTTTATATACAACATTAGACTGTCATTCATGTGGATCCCGATCTTTAAGTCTGGTGAGTAGATTATGCATTTTCTTCGTATTATAGAAAACTACCTGGATATTCTTAGAATACGAGGACATTAAGTCTTTTAATTTGTAAGATATCGGTGTTATAAATGGCAGTCTAATATATCTTTTATTTTGAATCGGTAGATTATTAGTTGTGTCAACGTTATGGATGTTTGTATTCGTTGCATTATATTGATTAATTACTCTATTAATGACAAATTTGGGGTAGTTGTTCATCAGTAGAATTGACTTATTTTTTATAATATTCTTTATTATATAATGCTGCGAGCATATATTATAAATCTTATTCAACATATTCCAAATCACGTTTCGTTTTTGATGTAGAGGACAATCCGAGAGAAAATTCAATATTCTACCAGAGCTTGTGGGTTTCATATACCAATCAGTATCTAAGGAGCCATCTCCTTTCCTAATTAGGCACACATCTAGAAATGGTAGTCTATTATCTGACTCTCTTTCAAATGTAAATTGCAGTTTCTCGTTAAAATCATTAAACTTGTTCACCACCATGTCTACTTTATCTTTAGGTACTGCTAAAACGGAATCATCAACATATAGTTTGAAGAAAGGTATGGAAAAGTTCAGTTTCTTTAGGGTATGTTTTATTAAGTAGTTCATGACAATGTTGGCAATACATGGGCTAGCAGGACTACCCATAGCTGTTCCATCTAATTGTTGGTACACATTATTATTGAATTTGAAGTAGCTACTATTGAACAAAAAGTCGGTTACTTCTACGAGTATATCTAATTCTAAATCCGTATATTGAGATATCGTTGTCCACTCCTCTTTGACTATGTGTATAAAAAGATCCTTAGGGATGTTGGTAAATAATGATATCACGTCAAGAGAAATCAAAATATAATCAATGGGTAATATGAAGTCACGGATACTATGTACCAATTGTATAGAATTGGTTACATTAAACTCAAAAGTCTCAATATAAGGAATTAAGCTGTTATGAAGAAATATTGCCAAGTTGTAAGCTGGTGTGTTAATACAAGAGACTACCGGTCTCATAGCTAGTCCTGGTTTGTGAGTTTTTCTCATACCATACAATTTCGGTGGGACAGAATTTAAGTTTTTCATTCTATTCCGTTGCTCTTGTGAAATATAATGATGTGTGTGTAATTTATTAATTAACACTCTAGCTCTGTTCTGAAACTTAGATGTCGGATCTTTTTTAATTATTTTATATAGATTGGTATCTTCTGGCATTGTGTTCATAGATGTGATATATTCTTGTTTATACATAATTACTGTAGGATTGACTTTATCACTATTAAGTATATATATATCACCATTATTTTTTACAAAACTTTTTGTTCTATTGTAATCTTTTTTCAAGTTATCATATTTGTCAAAACGATTGATATTATTATAAAAATTGGTTATAATATTAACAGCTTTATTTCTCATGTTACCTTTATCTTGGAATGTATTATCTGTTATGAATAAATTATATTCTATGTCTTTAATGATATTAGGTATCGACACTTCTTTTTTTGTAAGAGGAATAGACATTTTTGTTCCCGCTGCTAGAACTCTCTTAGCTTCTATTGGAATTTCAATATCGTTATGATTGTGTATGAATTTTTCACAGACTTTAATATCTATTTTGCCATATTTATTTTCTAGAGTTTTTATTTTCTTTATATTTACTCCTTTTATCTTATCAAAAATGCAACAATTATATCTATTATTTACCCGGTCTTTGAAGTTATTAAAAAAGTGAAGTTCGACTTGACTAAATAATTGTTTATAAAGAGCGTTTAAATCTCTGTTGACTTGTTGTCTTCTAATAATAGTAATTTTTATTTCTAAATTTAAGATGGATCTTCTAAATCTAAGCAAAATTTTGGTCACTTTATTATTGAACTTATGCTCTTCTTCTTGCAATGAGTATATACACTTAATGTTATTAATAATATGATTAGGAAATACCCTTTTCATCCTGCATTGAAGTAAGAAGGTTCATCTATTATTGATTGAAGACAATTTACTAGAAACGCCAAGAATTCGTTTCATTATTATTACTATGTTGTCTCCATGTGAATTCTTAATAGTTGTAAAGAAACCAGAAGTATCCAACAAGAATATATATGAGGAATTATAGTATCCCTAAGTTTAATAATTAAAATGTAGCTGGTATGGGAAATTAAAACAACTTTTCTTCTTTTCACCAACGTTTCCCGTTGTATTTCAACGCTTCTTCAGGGCTATAAATATACATAACAAAGAATTCATTTACAACAGTAATACATTAAAATTATCTATCATTACCTCAAGAAATCATAAGTAAGAATTATAATAATTATTGTTAAAATTACACATTAAAAAAGAGTTAAACAAATTGTAAGGAGCATCCAAAAAATCTAAAATTTTTTTCTTATTTTTTTTTAACGGCTGTCAGATAGCATCCTAGATAAAAATACAGGAAAACAGATAGTCTAGTACTGGTATAACAAAGGGGGAGTAAGATCTTATGAAAACTACAATAACATCAATCTCTTTTATCATAACTCATTAAAGTGTTTTTGTATGAGTTTAATAGTGTCCTATAGACTGGATTTAGGTTTAAAGTATCAGTCCGAAAATTAATGTTGTTGTCATTAATCTGTATGTATATCATTTCACTAATACTCCGTTTGTACCAATTATTTTCATAGTCCACGATGTTTGTATTATCAAAATCAAAGACATGGTCTCTCTCTTCGAAATGAAGCTTGGCTAGGGCTGTCATCTCTTTTTTGTGACTGTTGGTAGTTCTGCAACCATACCCGTGTTGGTATAGTCTTTTCTTTAATAATTGTTTAGTCTGGCCAATATAACATGCTTCACATGACTTGCAATTAATTTTATATACAACATTAGACTGTCATTCATGTGGATCCCGATCTTTAAGTCTGGTGAGTAGATTATGAATTTTCTTCGTATTATAGAAAACTACCTGGATATTCTTAGAATACGAGGACATTAAGTCTTTTAATTTGTAAGATATCGGTGTTATAAATGGCAGTCTAATATATCTTTTATTTTGAATCGGTAGATTATTAGTTGTGTCAACGTTATGGATGTTTGTATTCGTTGCATTATATTGATTAATTACTCTATTAATGACAAATTTGGGGTAGTTGTTCATCAGTAGAATTGACTTATTTTTTATAATATTCTTTATTATATAATGCTGCGAGCATATATTATAAATCTTATTCAACATATTCCAAATCACGTTTCGTTTTTGATGTAGAGGACAATCCGAGAGAAAATTCAATATTCTACCAGAGCTTGTGGGTTTCATATACCAATCAGTATCTAAGGAGCCATCTCCTTTCCTAATTAGGCACACATCTAGAAATGGTAGTCTATTATCTGACTCTCTTTCAAATGTAAATTGCAGTTTCTCGTTAAAATCATTAAACTTGTTCACCACCATGTCTACTTTATCTTTAGGTACTGCTAAAACGGAATCATCAACATATAGTTTGAAGAAAGGTATGGAAAAGTTCAGTTTCTTTAGGGTATGTTTTATTAAGTAGTTCATGACAATGTTGGCAATACATGGGCTAGCAGGACTACCCATAGCTGTTCCATCTAATTGTTGGTACACATTATTATTGAATTTGAAGTAGCTACTATTGAACAAAAAGTCGGTTACTTCTACGAGTATATCTAATTCTAAATCCGTATATTGAGATATCGTTGTCCACTCCTCTTTGACTATGTGTATAAAAAGATCCTTAGGGATGTTGGTAAATAATGATATCACGTCAAGAGAAATCAAAATATAATCAATGGGTAATATGAAGTCACGGATACTATGTACCAATTGTATAGAATTGGTTACATTAAACTCAAAAGTCTCAATATAAGGAATTAAGCTGTTATGAAGAAATATTGCCAAGTTGTAAGCTGGTGTGTTAATACAAGAGACTACCGGTCTCATAGCTAGTCCTGGTTTGTGAGTTTTTCTCATACCATACAATTTCGGTGGGACAGAATTTAAGTTTTTCATTCTATTCCGTTGCTCTTGTGAAATATAATGATGTGTGTGTAATTTATTAATTAACACTGTAGCTCTGTTCTGAAACTTAGATGTCGGATCTTTTTTAATTATTTTATATAGATTGGTATCTTCTGGCATTGTGTTCATAGATGTGATATATTCTTGTTTATACATAATTACTGTAGGATGGACTTTATCACTATTAAGTATATATATATCACCATTATTTTTTACAAAACTTTTTGTTCTATTGTAATCTTTTTTCAAGTTATCATATTTGTCAAAACGATTGATATTATTATAAAAATTGGTTATAATATTAACAGCTTTATTTCTCATGTTACCTTTATCTTGGAATGTATTATCTGTTATGAATAAATTATATTCTATGTCTTTAATGATATTAGGTATCGACACTTCTTTTTTTGTAAGAGGAATAGACATTTTTGTTCCCGCTGCTAGAACTCTCTTAGCTTCTATTGGAATTTCAATATCGTTATGATTGTGTATGAATTTTTCACAGACTTTAATATCTATTTTGCCATATTTATTTTCTAGAGTTTTTATTTTCTTTATATTTACTCCTTTTATCTTATCAAAAATGCAACAATTATATCTATTATTTACCCGGTCTTTGAAGTTATTAAAAAAGTGAAGTTCGACTTGACTAAATAATTGTTTATAAAGAGCGTTTAAATCTCTGTTGACTTGTTGTCTTCTAATAATAGTAATTTTTATTTCTAAATTTAAGATGGATCTTCTAAATCTAAGCAAAATTTTGGTCACTTTATTATTGAACTTATGCTCTTCTTCTTGCAATGAGTATATACACTTAATGTTATTAATAATATGATTAGGAAATACCCTTTTCATCCTGCATTGAAGTAAGAAGGTTCATCTATTATTGATTGAAGACAATTTACTAGAAACGCCAAGAATTCGTTTCATTATTATTACTATGTTGTCTCCATGTGAATTCTTAATAGTTGTAAAGAAACCAGAAGTATCCAACAAGAATATATATGAGGAATTATAGTATCCCTAAGTTTAATAATTAAAATGTAGCTGGTATGGGAAATTAAAACAACTTTTCTTCTTTTCACCAACGTTTCCCGTTGTATTTCAATGCTTCTCCAGGGCTATAAATATACATAACATAGAATTCATTTACAACAGTAATACATTAAAATTATCTATCATTACCTCAAGCAATTATAAGTAAGAATTATAATAATTATTGTTAAAATTACACATTAAAAAAGAGTTAAACAAATTGTAAGGAGCATCCAAAAAATCTAAAAAAAAATTTTTTTTATTTTTTTTTAACGGCTGTCAGATAGCATCCTAGATAAAAATACAAGAAAACAGATAGTCTAGGACTGGTGTAACAAAGTGGGAGTAAGATCTTATCAGAACTACAATAACATCAATCTCTTTTATTATAACTCATTAAAGTGTTTTTGTATGAGTTTAATAGTGTCCTATAGACTGAATTTAGGTTTAAAGTATCAGTCCGAAAATTAATGTTGTTGTCATTAAGCTGTATGTATACCATTTCACTAATATTCCGTTTGTACCAATTATTTTCATAGTCTACGATGTTTGTATTATCAAAATCAAAGACATGGTCTCTCTCTTCGAAATGAAGCTTGGCTAGGGCTGTCATCTCTTTTTTGTGACTGTTGGTAGTTCTGCAACCATACCCGTGTTGGTATAGTCTTTTCTTTAATAATTGTTTAGTCTGGCCAATATAACATGCTTCACATGACTTGCAATTAATTTTATATACAACATTAGACTGTCATTCATGTGGATCCCGATCTTTAAGTCTGGTGAGTAGATTATGAATTTTCTTCGTATTATAGAAAACTACCTGGATATTCTTAGAATACGAGGACATTAAGTCTTTTAATTTGTAAGATATCGGTGTCATAAATGGCAGTCTAATATATCTTTTATTTTGAATCGGTAGATTATTAGTTGTGTCAACGTTATGGATGTTTTTATTCGTTGCATTATATAGATTAATTACTCTATTAATGAAAAATTTGGGGTAGTTGTTCATCAGTAGAATTGACTTAATTTTTATAATATTCTTTATTATATAATGTTGCGAGCATATATTATAAATCTTATTCAACATATTCCAAATCACGTTTCGTTTTTGATGTAGATTACAATCCGAGAGAAAATTCAATATTCTACCAGAGCTTGTGGCCTATAATTTGAAAAATACATGACTTAGATTTTTTTTGTATTTTTCTGGTAACTGTTACGATTTGGTGTATCACCCGGTTCCGGCTTGACGTCGACTTACGGGACACCATGTATATATACTTGCGTTTGGTAAGGAATAGTCGAGTTACGTGTAAATTACCTTTTTAAGCTTGCTTTCTTTGTGCATTTGGCAATATCGTTTTCGAGGGTTATGCTTGCCCATGTCAAGTTACTTTCGACTTATTTTCGATTCACTTTGTTTGCTGGGTTTTTACACGCTGGCGAATAAGAGTGTTTAAGAGATTTCTCGCCGGTTTCTAGGACATAAAAGCAAATTAGCTCGGCACAACTTCGACTACGAAAACGACCTTGAAATACTTAAATCATATTTAAATTAAAGTTACATATTTCGTTAGTTGGTTGCATTTAAGAATAATTTGAATAATATGCAGTATAAAACTGTAAACACGTCTAGTATTTTATAATGAAAGGTATAAAAATAGATTCTGCAGCAGTCGTAAATTACATGAAAATATAAAATCAGAGAAGTTACTGTCAATCTATTTTCCCTCATCATGAAACGAGAAACCGCTAGAGAAATGAAAATTTACTTTTGGGTAGACCAGATCTCATTCATGTCTGCTGGATTTTTAATTATCGAATTCCTTATGGTGTCAGGCTAGAATATGCTCTGCTGTAGTATAAGGTGGATGTGCTCTACGGTGATACAATTAATTTTTTCTCATATCACTCGTATTTCAACAATTTTTTAAATCGCTTTAAATGGATCTCCATTCTTTCTTTGAGTGCGGCGTAATAACAATAAACGGTAGGGATGGTTTTTCTGTTAATTCTTGATTTGCTTCTTCATCACAAAGAAGCTTACTGCTGAGTTGAAATAATCTTTGGATAATTGAATAGATTCGACAAAAAGCGGATGATATGGGAGTTTAATGCGTAGATACATTATACAGGGCTGTTATCGATAGAGTCAGTGAATACTCAGACATGGCATATTAATGTCTCACGGTATATAGCTGAGGACTCATGTAAAAAGTAGAGTCAAATAGTCTGAACGAAGCCATGCAGTCAATAAAGTAAAGAAAATGATGCACTAGAGAGGATACAGAAAAAATATTGAGTCTAGCACTGATTATGTATTTCACAGCTCAGATTAAACAATGTAGAAAATCTTATACAAAGCATGTGTATGTCATAAACACTTAAAGTAATTTTTCATTTCTTGAAAAGTCTAGCCGTTTCGCGAAGTGCAGAAGGATATTGTAGCAACTTTCTTATGACACTAATGGCCGTAAACACCAACCAGAATGGTGTAATATTTTATCTTAGATTTTCCGGGGGTCAAATTTCTATTCGAGGATTGTTCCGAATAAGTGACGGATGAGCAAAATTTGAATTTAAGTGATAATTACAGCAGGCAACGATATTTCGGTTAGATGTATTGATCTTAAATTCTCTTTATTAATTTTTTTTTTAATATTATGTAAAAAAGAAAACTGAAAATTAAATTAATTTAGTTTATTATATTGCTTATTTAACATTCCTTATTTTAAAACATAATACTCTTTTATTTCGACATACCGAAAATATCCGAAGCAAAAAACTCATTGCTTTACACCAGTTGGTGTTTACGACCAAAGCAAGCAGGATTATTCTCGGATAGGAATAATTTTAACACAGAAAACGGGATTATCCTCATAGGTGTTTACGGCCCTAAGTGTCTCAAATCTTCTGTCATGCCATCTAGATATTATGTCAGACAGCTTGTGTCGCAACCATCAGAAGTGGACCAAAACGATCCAAGCGGGCAGCACCATAACGCTACAGGCCACGGCGTGTTGAAAAAGGCGACGAGTGGCAACATAACCCATTCATTTTTCAAGGTCTAATCTGAAAGCATCCTCCATCACAATCTAATCTGAGTTTCATATCCTTCGAACAAAATATTGTTGTTAGTTCTTTCATATAGAAGTTTAATTGTATTTGATGTAGAAGCACAATTCTATAAAATCCAAAAGATCCAATCTTGCTACTTACTCTAGTTTTAGGGTTTAATCTGAAAAATAAGCTCCGTCCGAGTCTAATCTGAAATGCTATCTTTTAAACAAAAGTCTAATTATGTTCTTTCCTTCATATAGAAGTTTAATTCTACTAAAATACAACCTCCCAAAAAATATAATATTTGCTCCCCACTCGTGTAACAAAAGTATAATTCTACTTAAATGCTATAGCACGTTCCGCCAAAAGTGAAATTTTACGTACACGTTCTCACATTCGCTGTAACAGAAGTGTGATTCTGCTTACACGCTTCAGCACGTTGCACCCGAAGTATAATTCTGCTACATGTCAACATGGAGTCGAAAGAAGCAAGAAATTGTATTATATTATTATTATATTATTAAACTCTGCGGAAACAATGTTTATTATTGAAGTGTGGAGAAACAATAATAGTGTAATCGAATATTGAAGTTACACGACCTGCCACACTTCTTTCACGAACTCCAAAACAATTTCTCCAACTGTCGTTTTACCGACTCTAAATAAACTGCCGGTTGTCCTATATTACCCCGATGATGCAAGAGCATATAATGTAATTGTTATCCTTTTAACAAGAAGAATTGCAAGTCTCCAAGTCATGTTCTGCGTTGTAAACTATAAATTTTCCACCTTAGAAAGAAAATTCATGCATTCCATTACAATTTTGTTATTTTTAAACAAAACATCTACTACACTTTTCTTCGTTTCACAAAAAGTTGTGAATTGAGACGCCACATCCGACGATATATTTTGCCCATCAACCAGGATCTTATTGCAAAATTATGCATTTTTTCCTTTTTTCGCTGAATTTATCGTATATTTACAATTAAATGTTTCCGTTTAGCCAAGTCACTGAACTTCGCTATTTGGGACCTGTTGATGAGTCAAATCAATACCTGAAACTTGTCACCAAAAATATAATTGGTTTTATGATGAAATAACAAATTAAAAACATTTTTTAGCTTTTGCTACATACCGGAGAATCCAAGTAAATTCCATCTTGAACAAATACCTGTACTAAAGCTAATATATTTGTTTACGCTTAAAAATCTGTCAACTGAACTGAAATGTCAAACTACGGTTTGTCACATCAATGTCCCCTTTTATGCCTGTCAGGGATACTTTAATATCGATACCCCATGTCTGTCATAAGCATTATCTTCTTTGTACTGTGATCCAACCGATAAAAATGCTGTTTATATATTTACTCCAAAAGCTTTTAAAAATGCGACAAAAGCTTTAAAATAGGGATTTTCTACAAATTGCTGAGAGCTTTTAGTTGATGCAGTGACTGAGGTAGTAGTGGCTCTCTCTATGCAATAGTTGCAATTCTCCAGCTATAATTATCCTGCTACAATATTTGGTCTTCTATATCATCTATGAACACAATTTTGAATCAGTCAAATTTTGTTGCTCACCTCATCGGTTGAACTCAAAAATCTTGAAGAAAACTTTTCATCCATTGATCAAGATCATTGTTTGTACCAGATCCTTAAATCTTATTCTGTTGAATAATTCCAAAGAAGTAAAATGTGTTCTTCTTCTTCTTTTCAGGAATAAAAGTAAGGCCGCTTACACATCGAAAAACGAGAACGAACGAATAAACGGTTCCACACCGAAAATTCGTTTATGCTTATATATCAAAAACGAACGGATAAAAGTTGGGTTTGGTTTGTATCAAATGTAAATAAACGGAAATGAGGTTATGTACGACTGAAAAGAATATTCATTCATGTGTGGAACGTAGTATGGAACGAAAATATACTTAACAGTTCGGAACGAAAATTTGTTTCTCGTACGATATACATGAATATATGTTTTAATTGAAACTGTAATTAGAATAAATATCCAATATTTTGTTACATGTATTGCGGCAAATATGTGTTAGTTTAGGACAATATTTGTATTTTTCGGTTTAGTGTTTTCATTTTTCGATGTTTAAACTATCTTAGGAAAGGAGTGTGGGCACAGCAGCACGGATTTTTTTTAAGCTACCTTGATTGAATTTTTACTTGAATTTTATCTTGTTATTGTTTGTTGGATTTCTTATGAATTTTATTGAGTTTTTATCATATTAATATTAGTAGTAGATTTTAAGTTTTAGTTGAATTAAATTGTAATATTTAGGTTAGGTATATTAATAAAAAAATTTATTTGAACGGAAATAAAATCTGAGTTGTGCTTTTAAAACTGGCACCCTCTCTTACGCTTGAGACTAGATCTCACAACATTATAAATTATATAGATTACATAGATATTCTTAGTGAAATATTAATAATAATAATAAGCTGTTTATTTATAACACACATGAGTACAAACTCGTTTCTCTCTGTTTACTCTTAAGAATAATTCAACCGATAAGAAGAAAAAGAATTATGTATATAAAAAAAGAGAAAACGTATAAAATATTTAAAACTAAAATTTATATTTAAATTGACATTAATCCTAGAATCTAAGGAAATTAAAAGATAGAAAAGAAAAAGATATAGACATATATAAATTCAGAAAAGTGAGTATGAATATATAAAAGTGAAAAAATTACAAAATCACAATGTGTTACAAATTCGAAAAATACGCAAAAACTGATTGTTTGAACCTGCAGAAAGCAACGTCGCATTTAATCGACATTGGCATAGAATTCCAAAGTTGGATGCCACAGATGAAGAAGTTTCTAAGTGCTAAAACCGCGTGGAGCTACAAGTTGACTCGAGCGCGGAGATTGAGGAAATTTAATTTTAGCAAGGAGATATTCAGGTAAAAAGTTATAAATTATTTTAAAAACGTACAGGCGTATAAGATATTTAAGATGGTTTTCAAAGGTACAATTCAAAATATTTTTTGCCAAAGGCGTCACAGACACTATGGGATATCTCTTTCTAATTACGTTTATGACGTAACGAGTGCAAAAATTATAAGCAACATTTAGTTTTAATCTGCTTCTATAGTCGAGTGGGCAATAGACTATATCTGCATAAGTGATCACAGGGATTATTAGACTAATAATGAGCTTTTTACGCAGGGCAAGGGGTGTATATCTTGCCTGATGCCAGAGTGAAGGTAAACTACGGTATATCTTAGCTGTAAGTCCATTAACATGCTCACTCCACTTTTTTTCCTTATTGAAAATAATACCAAGATTATCAACGGTATCTTTAAAGGGAATAGGGGATCCATTAAGTAGAACCAGAGGCATACAGGATGTATCATTAGAATTCCTATAAATTGAAATTGATTTGGACTTGAAAAGATTGTGAACCAACTGATTATTTTTGGCCCAAGCGGCCAAACAAGAAATATTTTCATTAAGTATGGCCATACAATCTTGGAACCTATTTAACTAAGATGACAGAAATAATTGAACATCATCCGCATGAAGCTCTAGTTACACTTAGCTCAATATCATTAATGTACATACAGAACAGAATTGGCCCCATAATAGATACCTGAGGAGACCTGAAAGAAGCCATACTAAATGGGATGTACGATTATTAGATGTAACATTTTGAGAACGATCAGCTAAATAGCATCCAATTAAACGTAAGCCAGATACAGAAAAACCAAAGTAATAAGAGAGTTTCTGAGTTAGTATCCAGCAATTTACGGAATAAAACGCCTTAGTGAAATCTAAAAGCACAAGCATTGTGGCTTCACGTTTCTGAACACTAATACGAATTTCTTCACATAAATGGAGAAGTGCAGATGTAGTACTGTGTCTAGAACGAAACCCCTACTGGGATTGGGAAAGGAGATTAGCATTGGATAAATAAAGTTTCATCTAATCAGCCGCCAGCAATCTTTCTAAAATCTTCGATAATATCGGTAGAATACTAATCGGCCTGTAATACTGAACATTAGAGGGGCGGCGATTTTTAGGATATTGAAAGATATTATTGCAATTATTACAAACTTCGAAGGAAAAAGAGGACAAAATTGCATCATATCACTTGTGCCCATCAGCGATAGATTACGTGTTAGCAGAAGCTTATGAGATAGATTGGTAATGACTAAGTCCAACAATGATTCTCCATTCTGGTGAAATCTAGTTGGAGCTACATTTTTGACTTTGAGTTCCAGGTTTTCAAAGAAACCAAGCAACTCTCTACTCTGGCTACTATCGAATAAAAAATTTATATTCAAATCACCAACAATAATAATTGAGAAGAATAAACAGACACACTCAGCAAGTACTTCATAAAAACTACACAAATCTGACACGCGCGGTGGCTTATAGGCACATTCAACTAAGACAGGCTGTGCACCAACATTAACCTTACTAAGTAAAAACACATATATGGGAGAGTTGCTAGCAGAATAGGAAATCAAGGAGCATTTTAGACTGCTTCTAACGAAAATAGCTATACCTCCTCCAATTTCACTATTTCACCACGTTTCTGAAATGTAGATAATATCAATATCGCCATTAGAAAAAAACTTTTTGAAACTCATCCCAATTTGACCTGTGACTCGTTGCATTTAGGTGGCAGAAGTGTAGAGCCCCACGATTGAACGACACAAACTCACTAATAAACGCTGATTCATCCATGGCACCAACCATAGCACTATCATCCAACGTTATACTGCTGACAATCATAAGTGCTTTCGGCAGACCGGACTTAATTTACAGAAATAATTACCTTCCACATATTAAACACTTCAAATTCAAAAGAAAAAGAAAATAATAAAGAAAGCTTAGCTAGATTTAGAAAAAAAAAAGTTGAAAACTGATAAAATATAAAATAAAAACAAAAAGATAAATATAAATCCAAATTTAATTTGATATGCATGAAATCCGGATACAGAAGTTTCGCTTTATTGAAACAAGGCAAACTATTTCGGCACCTACTGTACTTCATTTTCTTACAAACGCACTTTTGGTGGTGCATTGTATGGCAGAAGCTTTGCACAAACATATCAAGTATCCCTATCCTCCCCTACAGAATTTTACAGCACTCCTCAACGACAAGCTTTTATCATAATCAATATCCTTCTAAATTAAAAACGCTGAGTCAGCTTTAGTTAGATTTTCTCTATTTGACCAACCCTTGACCCTTGCATTCTAGTTGATTAACTTCTTTTATGGTAGAGTAAAATTTATTAGACACCCATACATAAAATTAAAAGTTATTTTGTCTGTCCATCCTCACGACAATTCGAGAACGCGTGTACCTAGAGAGCTGAAATTGTTCATAGGGTCCTTAAAAAAAAGTAAAATTAAGTTCGAAAGTGGGACACATTGGGTAGCTTCTTCGTAGGGTTTCCAACAATAATGTCATTTTTCAGTATATATTTGGACACTACCGTCACCATCGAGTGCTGAATATTGTGAATATTGTACATAGTGTTTTCATAGCATAGAATCCTATAAAATTGGTTAAACTCATTTTTTCTGTCCGACGAACCGTTCTAGAAATAAATGCGAAAAACAACCTCAAGGATCAAACTTGCGCAGACCATACGAAATGGCATACTGACAATCATCTAGGGTATCGTAAAAATTGATCTTAGACCAATTCTAGCTTTTTGACTTATTTTTACTGCAATTGAGTATCTTTTTAGCCGCAGATTTCATTTTGTTTCGTGAATCAGTGCCCAATTCCTTTATCAATTGCTCCTTTTTATATAGAGAGTAGCACCCAATATCATCTGAGTAAGGAGTCTTTAAAAGCAGAAACATGCGAAGTGAAAATCTGGTTTATATGCCCCACAACGGTGCTCTGAAGTTTCAATACTGGAACAGCATATACAACAACTAAGAATGTCTCTTGAAACAGTAACATCACCTTTCTCAATTATGCCCATTATATCATTTTCGGTTGCTCTCGGCTTTATATTTTTTGTTAAACATTCTTTGCCAGTACTAGGAAAATCAAGAGTGGATTCATTACTTCCTCTGTCGTTTAGCATATTGTGTAATTTTTCCTTAGTTTCCACAGTAGCATTCAGAGATAATGGGAGATTAGTTGAAGCCATTTCAAGTTTTGAATCGCAACTAAATATATCTTTATATGGAGGACGACCAATCATTCTATGTAGTGAGATGTTATTCTGCCACTGAATGATATTACGATGCATCGACTATTGTTCACAACCATTATTCGATATCCAAGCTTTGAGCATATTTTCAACGTCTTGATTTGAAGTTCAATGCTGCCTTGACTTTGAGAGAGCCTTGCGCGTCCATTAATAGCTATCGATTCTGATATGTTTATCACGTAAATATTGAATTACACAGTTAACAAACTCCCGCCTATAATCACTTCTATTTTTAAAGCACCCATGAGAAGAAAAATAATTAATAGCTTTGCAGCAACTACTTGTACACGCTTAGAAGTCAAAGGGCGTAGAATTGCAAATGTTGTGGAATGATCTTGATAGTTTAATATCCACTTATAATCACTATCTGAAAGTGACTGAAAGAAATGTCTATAAGATCCATCTGTTCTTCATCCCAAAAATCATTCTATAATATTGGTTTTACAACTATCTTCTTGCGCGAAGTTTTTCAAAAAAAAAAATTTCCAGAAAACGCCTATAAACAACTGCAGAATACTTCAGTTCAGAAATTGTCAAATGGGCAACGCGGGTGAAGCTAGAATGCTCTGCGTTCTCCTTCAAAAAAGATCGCATTTCTGATTTCGCCAATGACAATTTTGAAAAATTTTAAAGGAAAACTGTAGCTAATGCAATTCTATCTTTGTTACATTGGGCACAACTAATGCTTCTCCTAAACATACGTCATTTATTTTCCAAAATAATTTATTATAGTTCTTCTGATGACCAGACAAATTCTTTTCTGGAGCATTAAATTTCCTATTAAATAAAAACCGGAGGAGCCTGCACTGAAAGAAAAACCATGGTTATAGCATACTTGCATTAACCAAACTATAATTATGGCAACAATGATTTTGTCTGTATATTCCCAATAGTAATGGGAATAATTACAACAACCATGCAGATATTGGTGTTATAGTCATTAAAATCTTACTATGGTTAGCATAAAGATTGCTTTGTTCCTACTGATCTTTCATTACGATTATATAAATCTTGCAATATAGTAATGAAAACAGCTATAATGGAGTCCTATTATTATGTTTCTTCCGAATATCTAATTCAGCAGTTTTTTGTATGTATTGGTTTATTACCAATGCAAAAATATTTCTCTGAAAGTTCGAAACATTCCAAATTTAGAAGAGCTTATTGGGTATTACCAGTGCAAAAATTCTTCTCTGACAGAACTCTAAAATTTTCAGAAATAGAAGGGTATACATGCATTGGGGTATTACCAATGGTAAAAATATTTTTGGGTAAAACTAACAACTTCGCGTCATTAAACATAAGCATTTGAATTGTTTGAATTACTTTAAACTGAGTTCACTGTAAGCTCATGTAACTTTGAATTCAAGTTGAAATCGAATTTCTATTTAAAAATTAAACTGAGTTGGTTTTGAACAATATATCCACCGTAGGATTCAGTAGTAGTTTCATTTAGAAATGTAATAATAGCGGAAAAGAGATCATATAAAAGAAAGAAAATTGACTGTTTTGAATATAAATAAATAAATATATCAATAGACGTATTTTAAGCAGACAAAGTCTTGTTATTTACCGGCTAGTTGCATGAGGATATAAGAGGCCGAAATACCGGCTAACATGAAAGTGTGAATCGCCCACTAGTGGGCGGTAGGGATCAGGTATACTACCCCCACACTACACTTTTATTTAACCAAGAAAGAAGTTGAAGAGCTTTGTGTGCTATACTAAACGATTTATACACACGGCCTAAAAATTATTCCCTCGCAAGATTCACTCTATCCCGAGTAGTGTATCGTGGTGAGTGTGCTTTCGCATTACTACGAGTATAGCGGTTGAAGCGAAAAGTATGCCAGTCTGTAGCAGTAATGCATATACAGCAAGTAGCTCACATCTTACACAAGTATGCTACTCATTACGTGTACTTATTCAACCTACAAGCGATTTTGTTTGTAGGGCTCCCTACGGATTTTACTTTCTTTCTTTCTGTTAGCTGAAGGACTGTAAAAATTTTCATGGGTGCAATCAACGTTGAGAGCAATTGAGGCCGCTTAATTAACTCAGAATAATTAAAATATTGTTCAGTCCACCTACATGCGATGTTTCCCACACTGTCAGATGTATTTACAGGTGTTTGAATCAGAAGGCAGAATCCCAATTCTTCGGTGCAGCTCCACCCGCTCAAAACAATATTTCTTAAAAAAGCAAACGAAATAGGCCACTAAGTATCAATCAAGTATATGAAATAAAAAACAGAAAGTTTATTTAAACAAATCATCCAAGTCTATAACTCCTGCACATCAGTTCTTATTTAAATTATCCATTTGTGATAACTCTACGCTGCGTAAAAACTGCTGTTCATCCTCTATCATTTATCTAAAAAATATATAAAAAATCATTAACAAAATCAGATAGTAACAAATATACCAAAAACGTACTTACCACTATAAAGCAACAATTTCGAAATGTCATCAAATGATATTATGACAGCCAGTTGTTTTCGTCTCAAAACAAATTCAAGCAAACGTCACTAGAGCAACACTAAGGGGCGAGGCAAGCATAAGTGGTTAAAGCGGCTATATAAAGTCGACGAAATTCAGTAGATGCCACCATTCTTTTCACAAAGCTAATCTGAGTTTAAAGATTCCCTACCTTATTGCCGAAGATTATTCTGATCAGAGATAATCTGAGTCTCCCATCCTTTTTCAGATAGTATTCTGAAAATATTTATTGTTTGCTAGCGTGCCCAATGCAGCACGATGCTACACATCTATTTTTTCTGACCCTACCTACATGTAGCACCACCCTTCGAATAATTTCACAGATATTTATTCTGTGCTTCATTTTGCTACATTCCCTCCTACACGTAGCAGTACTTTCCGAATAAATTCGTAGAATTTTATTCTGTTCATAGACGATTAACTTTCTTTGCAATTTTTTCTTCAGAACGAATAGCGTGGTTAGTCAGAAAGCATTGGATTTTTTTATTGAATTTTAGATTGAATTTTAATTTATTTCCAGTTGAATTTTTACTGAATTATTTTATTAGTAGTCTTAATTTCTTATGATTCTGCATTGTGATATTACAGTTAAGCATCTTTTATTTGGATTTTAAATATTGAAATAAAATTTTATATTTGAATTTTATCAAACTGAGTTATCCTTTTGCAACCGGCACCCTCTCCTTTATGGCTCGAGAATAGATCTCAGAGATATATTACTTGATGCGAGAGCAAAAAAGTGACATGGTAATATCATAAAAGAATAGAATTGTTTGAAAATACTATACTACAGCTCCTTAAAAAATATTTAAAATATTGAACACGATTTATTTTCCCATCAGAAAACTTTTGTAAAATACTTGAATTCTGCTAGAATAAAATCAATGATGGAAATTGGCAGGCATAATTTCGATACGTTGTCGTGCTGTGAAGCAATCATGACATTTTGAATTGCGGGTTGTATTTGGTATCAACAGCATACCCAAGATCTAGCGTTGCGGGGAGGGGGGATCATATATATCCCAAGTCCAAAAGGGGTAGGAAAAATGGGGCTCTAAATTCGCGTGCTGAGCTCATCTGTGCACTTAAGAACTCCGTTTTTGAAGATATTTAATTTCAAGTTTTATTTGTTAAAATATCGAAATGTACCATAGAGCCACTGTTTTCTTTTTCTCTTCAAGATTAAACAAAATTTCATAAACAGTGAAACACATTTATTTGTACCGTTTTTACATAATTTTAAAAAGAAATCTAAGGTCTGACGCTCAAATCAGAGCTTTGTACATGAGGTGCGACTACGCTGACGTAGCGATACCCGAAAAATCAATACATATTCCTTGTATTAGTAGTACTGAGAGAACTAAGTACGGTACCGATGAGGTGCCGTAGTAATCTGCGGCAGAAAGTGGACGCAATATGGACGTTACTGCACGCAATATGGACGTGTGGTATCGTATCATCGCTGGAGATATGTAGGTCATTCCATATCAAATGGGTGACATGTGTGACATGACCATCACCAATTTTTTTGAAATTTTAGATACTAGGAGGGTTGGTTTGTGAAAACAAAAATTTAAATTTTTCTTGTGTACTTCGCAAGTTATAGCCTTTAAAATTTCGAAAAATGCTGTCCTGGTCTTTTTTAAAAATTTACATATTTTTCTATTCATGCTAGAATAAAGAAATATTGCTGATTTGAAAGTTGGTATTTCGATCTATCTAAGAACAAGTAAAAAGACTAGACTGGTCTAAGACCAATTCTTATGATACCCTAGTCGAATGCCCGTTTGTAATTTTGTATGGTGACCCATCTGTGGTAGTTTGATTTTTGAATTGGTTTTTCACTTATTTTTCTAGACCGGTTCGTCTGACAGCATAAATGATTATAACAAATTTCATACGATTTCATACTCTGAAGAACTTTTCAGTATAATACAAACGCCTATAAGATTGGCGGACGGACGGACGAACATGCAAAAACCAAAATGAGTTTTAATATTATCGGTGGGTGTCAAACCCAGATCAAACACCTGGTTAATAGATGAAATAATAATGGAGATGAAAGAGCGGGATGATCTATATGCAAAAATGAAAACGCCCAAATAGCCAATACCTGCGGATCAAGTATCAGAGAATTCGGAACAAAATAACAGCCTCTATAAGGAACGCTAAAGAAAGAGACATAAATGTAAACATATTATAAGAGGGTAAGGATCCAAGAAAGCTATGGCGTATTATAAATAACGTACCATCGTACAAAATTTAACAGTATGTACTTTTTATTTATTTTTTAAATGAGAATAGACGTCATGTGAAAAAATAATACTGTCATTTGAAAAAATTATGATGTCATTTGAAAAAAAAATGCCTACTTATGATAATAAGGAATGAGAATAAAACGAGGAAAAAACGCCGAAAAAATCACGTTTCTTGTATGGGGGCACCCTTTAATTTTTAATTTATCTTTATTTTTACTAATTCTTGCGAAAATTTCAACTGTCTACATGTTACGGTTAATGAGATACAGCCCGGTGACATACAGATAATAATAAGATTGAAAAAAGCCCAAAAAATCACGTTTTTTGTATGGGGCGAACGTTAATGGCCATTAGAAAAACATAGTCTGTCTACCTATTACGGCTCAAGAGATACAAACTGTTTACGGACGGACAGCGAAGTCTTAGTAATAGGGTTTCTGTTGTTACCCTTTGGGTACGGAACCCTAATAAGGACATATTAAATAAGGAAAAGTTAAATACCATGGGACAAATACATGAAATCGACTCAAACGTTGCGACTTTAACAAAACCGGAGGAGATGGCTCCAAAATTCAATATTTAATTCAATAGTATTGTTGTCAATATCCAAAACGGTATTCAAACTCGACACCCAACAGCAAAGAAAATGGCGATGAGGTCAATATTTTTAGTGCCTACAGATATAGGCGAGGTCGAAAAGGGAAAGGGTGATATCTCAGTTGAAGATATAGCAGATGTGTTGTACATTATCAGGAGAGCACTCACATAGCTTATAAATGAAATGACAAGCAGGAGAATTTTTCCAGACTGTCTAAAAAGGACGATAATTACACCCATTCCTAAACGAGGTTACCTAATACAAAAGAACAACAGTAGGCCCATAGCTCTATTAAGAAATCTAAGCAAGATATATAAAAAAGTCATAGAAATCAGGCTGAGAAAATTTGTCTTAGGAAATGGCGGCATAGACAAAAAATTAATTTGGCTTTCAGTCCAAAAGCAACACAGAGTTGGCTACAGCTGAAACATTAAACAAAATCAACAACTACCGTGATGAAAGGAACTATGAACTAATATTGGATTTTCTATACGCGATGGGAATCCGAGGTACAAATTACCTAATAAAAAGGTACTTGACCGGACGCGAAATACAAACCAGGATAAAGGGAATCTTAAGCGGCCCTTCAATATCCATTTGCGGAGTACCACAGGGTTCAATTCTACAGTACACCAAAGTATGTGGTGAGTATCACATTTTTGCGGACGACACCAACATATTTTACAAATCCACAAATATGGAAACCCTGGAACTTACGATGGACAGAGATTTGGAAATATTCAAGAAATAGACGGACGGAAACAAACTAAAAATGAATGAGGGGAAAACCAAGTATATATTCTTCAGAGAGAAAAACAAATCAGACAAGACCATCGAGATAAAAATAGGCGACGATAGCATACAAAGAGTTAGTGACATAAGCTACCTGGGACTACAAATTTGTGAGAAACTGGACTGGAAAATGCATATTGTAAGACTGGTGCCGAAACTTGCTCCCTTAATTGGGATTATGAAAAGGAATGTCAGGTTGCAAAAGCCTGTAGCGGATTTAATCTACCATGCACACATCCTATCACACATACGATACTTCTTAATAAACTGGACGCTGCTGCTCGAAAAGACTCAAGGCTGATGTCGAAACTATAATATATAGGGCCCAAAAATCTCTATATGGTCTACCATGGGATACTGCCACAAATATTGTTCATTAATATACACAACAGGAAACCTTGAAAAAGTCATGCAAATTGAAAACGATTTTTGATTTTCATGATATTGAGGAAAAATATAAAAACAAATCTATTAGTTGAACTGCATACTGATGCTCATAGGCACAAAACAAGATACAGGAACAAAGTAGTACCAATCCAGTCAAGAACAGAAAGACGACGAAAATGTCTACTCAACCCTGCTGGGCGAATATGCAACGAGCTGCCAGACAGCATTCAATCGGAGCCAACTCTATCTGTGTTTGTTAAAAAATTGAAAAAATATTTGAACTGAACCCATGAGCTCAGGGTCCGCAACACCTAATCTAAAAACCCGATACTGTAAGTATAAACCCAAGTGCAATCTAAGTAAGACTTTAGCTTTAGTTAGTCAAGATGTAAAATAGGGAATAGTTTAAATACTGTTTAGCAAGTAATAAGAACAGCTGCCTTAATTAAATTAAATTTTTGTCTAATTCAAGCGAACTAGGATATACAAAGAAAACCGGATGCTTGTGTATTTTATAATATATTTATCTATACACCAAACTAAGATATACAACTGAAACTGTGTTTACTAAAAGAAAAAAGAAAGTGTATTTTTGATATGTTTTCCTATGTAATATGTTCATAGTGTATTATATTTAATATAACCATTGTTTACACTATTTTACTATTATTATTAATATATTGTATGCACTACCAAAACAACAATACCAACAAAAATTGGAAATATAAGAACGAAAATGCTTTCGTAAATTTTTATTTAAATGAGATGTGTAATTTTAAAAATAAATAAATTTTTCTCTACTACCTTTATTTTTGTTCGTTACAAACAGAATTACAAAATTAGTATACCCTATGATTTTATCTAGGGTATAAAAATGCCATCTCAAAAATATTTGCGAAAAGGCATATAAAGGATAAGGATTATATGTGTTATCTTTGAATATCCTGCAAGATATACTTTTAATCTTATTTTTTTTTCTATTTTCTATTATTCACTACAACATATCAAAGGGAGTCAAAAATCATGAAAGTCTCATAAATCATAATAAATGTTCATAATAAATTCTTAGTTTCATGAAAATTTCGTGAAAGTTAGTAAGTAGTGAAAGTGGTACGAGTTAAAATAAGCTGGCCTTTGGGCCCCCCTATTAAGTGAAAAATTCGCTCCCTCCTCCCCTCGGCACACCCATGGATGAGGTTGATGTAATTCATTAAGATAAAAATAATTTAAATACAAAGAAACTGGAGTTTATCACTATATTTTTCATTTCTAGCACCGATCAGTTTCATAGTACACCGAAAGACTGGAATTCTTGCGTGCATTATTCATTAATAAATTTAATTTAAAGTAAATTAAATTAAAATGCAATGAATAAATTAATAAAAAAAAATCAAATTGAAGGAGTCTAATTTCCGCGCTCGGTGCCTTGTTAACCTGGAAATAAACTGAAAAATTAGTTTAGGCCTCTTAGGAGTTTAAAATTTCAAAAGTTTTTCTTAGTGCACCTTTATGGTACAATCAGAAAAATATCTCGAAAATAATCAAATTTCTTACAAATTTAATACGTTTTCATATTATTTTTGGTCAATTTACATAACTGTTCATCGATGTTCTTAGTTATATCAATGGACGTAAGACTAATTTAAGCGATATAAGCCAATTATATTTACACTATTAAATTACACATAATAATGCACATATAAAGTGTTTGGACCATCAATTAAATCGTTCATAAGTTCTTGAAAACTCTTAGCCTGAAAACTATCTTTACTTGTTTTATCACAAGTAGAAATTCAACTTTTAACTTAACACATTTGACGTTAGTCCGCAGCGTATCAACTATTTTGGTTCCTGAGTTATGAACATTAGTAAGTACCTACATGAATGGTCAAAAACAACACATCACGGTAAATTGGATAAAAATCTGGTTAAATCAAACGAATTTCATATAAAAGAAAATCACATAAGAGTGAACGTATAAGATAATAGGGTTATTCACTCTTTAATGTATCAGTGTAACCGATGTAAAAATACAACAAGAATTTACAAAAAAGAGTGAACACACCCGTTAGCATTTAGTTTACTTCGAAATGTAACAGGGTGATAAAATGGCCCCGTGGGAGCTCTCCCCGGCCCCGGAAAAAATTGAAAAAATCCTCAAGATTCCCAGGAGCCATAGTTATTATAGAAAAAAGAACTATGAAGATCCGGTTAAAACTAGCTGAGATATAATCAAAAGTATCTCAACAGAATGGCTTAAATTAATGAAATGCCGGTTTTCATGGCGTTTTCTGACCGTTTTGGTCGTTTTCAAAGTTTTTATTTCTACTATTACTACTTAATTATACACTTTTTCAGTATAATGTCAGCGGATAAAATGAAGGCTGTTTTGTTTGGAACGTTTATTTCCAATTAGTTTTCCGCTCGGGATGATAGTATAGGAGAAAACTTAATAATAGTAGAACAACATCCTTTTACGACGGCTTTTTGCCGCTTTTTGCTGTCAGATGATGTAAAAATTTACAATTTCTCTTTACGGAATAACAGAGCTTTTGAAAAGATGAAAAAGTTTAATAATCGAACACTTATGCCTATGATCGAAAAAAAAAATTGAAGAATAACTCATATGTAGCAATGGGGTATATGGAACCCAGATGAGGAAAAACTTTGAACTTCGGGTGGAAAAGCTCATTGAGAAAATGTGTCGAATTGAAAATTAAAAGATTCTAGTAGATAGAGAATTTTGTTACCTTTAAATTGAATGTAAACTTTTTTCTTTAGGGGCATCCGTTATGATGCAGGGTCCGACAAAGTGAAAAAGTGGCTTTCAGGTAAAATGTAAGAGAGTGGAAAAAATACACTACGAAGTATACCGGATTGAAAATTTAAAAACGCCATTCGATAGAGCTCGGCATGGGCTTTAATTACACGCTCCACATGCCATATTTTGGGTTTGAGGGGGTGGGGTAACAACCCCCACCGTAAAATTCCCCCGCCTTAACTTTGTTTTTTTTCATAATTTTAATCCCTTCATCGAGCTAAAGACGAATCAAAAGTTGGTTTTTTGATCCGCCCCTCCCTCTCCCTGCAAAAAAGGTTCGAATATTGAAAATAATTAAAGCCAATTTCTGAACTTCAAATACTATTATTAAGTAATTTAGGGGCGAAAAAGTAAATCGATCACACCAATTTGTTTTCCGGTGATGTTTTATTAAGTTTTCCAGAAATTTTCATGCTGTTTGAAGCGCCATTCCTTATGTTTTGGGTTCGCAAATTTGCAATACCTTTTTTTGTGGGGAAAAACCGTGATACGAGTAGATGTAAATTGAACACCCTGCTAAATCAACCCAGTACCACCTAAATAAAATATAAGTGCTCCAGACGATAATCCTCAAAAGGACCTTTCATTTGGCACACTGGAAATTATCCTAGGACACTCCCCTCTCTCTCTGCACACCCTGACATTTGACGTTCAATTTACCTAATAAGTACAACTATACAAGTCGGTTTACACTGCCAATTTGCGAATGTAAAAATACAAGACCCTTGTATTGCATTTTATATGCATAAGCCTTATATTACTTTACTGGGTTGTAATCAAATACATCTCTTATAACGATACACTCTTTGATACAAAATTGCGTGAATACCCCTAATATGTTTGTTTCAATACTTCATCTGGTTGAAGGCAATGGGATCAATCCTAAGTAATGTCATATTGTTCTTATACAATTAGAAAATTATAAATTAATCTGATTTACAATTATTACACCCAGATGAAAACTTATTCGGTATACTAATTTTGTCAATAAAATTTTTTTGAATAGAAATAATGCTATCGGAGCAAAATGTATGTCGTTTGTCCTCTCGATAACTCGAGAATGCGTTCACACAACCTTTTTAAAAAAATTATTGATTTCAGTTCGCAAATGGACAAAATCAGGTAACTCCTTCGTAGGGTTGCTATACAAAAGTTTAGTTTTTCACTAGATCCATATTTAGACACTGCCTGAGAACGCATCGGCGTAGAGAGCAATACTCGCCGTTTTCATCACAGCCCAAATATGTCTGATGACGACACGGTATTCGTATTTGACAATATCTCCAACAATATTGATCATTTGCTTTCTGTTTCCCCCTCTTCCGAAATCGTCCTGGCAGGCGATTTTAATGTTCATAATATACCGTGGCTCAGACATTCTTCTACCACAAGTCCTGCGGGCCGTTTCGTTGAACTCTTCTGTGAATCATTTAATTTGCAACAGCTAGTGGATGCACCAACGCGAATTCCTGATGCAGCTGGAGATAAAGCGAATTTACTCGACTTGTTTCTAACATCTCATCCTGACAAATATTCCATTTCAGTCGGTTCCCCTCTTGGAAATTCAGACCATTGTTTAATCACGGCTCAATTTACCACCTCAAACCTGTGCCGACCAACTGCTCCACCTACAAGTAGGCTTCTTTGGCACTATAAGAATGCTGATTGGGAAAGTCTCAATAAGTATCTTAAAGAAATTGATTGGTCGGTCTGTTTTGCTTCGAGAGATGTTGATGAATGCACATTACAATTTAGTAACATACTAAATCTTGGCATGCGTGAATACATTCCGTATTCTTACAGCAGGTCTCAACAACAGCATGATCGCTCCTGGTTTAACGATTAGTGCAACCAAGCTATAAAAGCGAAAGAGTCTGCTTTTCGCGCCTATCAATTGCATCCATGTCCGGAAATGAAACAAGTCTACAAGACTGCACGGAACACCTGCAAGTCCATTATCCAGAGAGAAAAATTTCTTTTTGACCAGAATATTAGACAAAGAATCTTGACAAGCCGCAAAGGTAGCAAAGGTTTCTGGTCCCTGGTCAAAACCATCAGGAACAATTTCACCAGTTCCTCTATACCTTCACTACTTAATAATGGTGAAGTGATTGTTGACTCCCTGGATAAAGCTAATATTTTAGCTGCTAGATTCGCTTCAAATTCTCGTCTTCCACCAACTTCACAAACACCTGTCTTGCATCGCCCGTGTGAATGTGTACAAGAGCCAATACACGTTCGTACGAGGGATGTGGTCAGGGTCCTTAAGGGGATCAACGTCTCCAAAGCCGCAGGTCCTGATGGTTTTTCGCCCCTGTTAATTAAAAGCTGCGCCTCATCCTTGGCTAAACCTCTGCGCAAACTCTTCTACTTGTCTTATTCGACAGGACAATTTCCAACTGCTTGGAAGCTAGCTCACGTTCAGCCTATTCCTAAGAAAGGAGAGGGTAGCGATCCCTCAAATTATCGACCAATTGCCATCACTTCGATTCTTTCAAAGGTTTTTGAATCTATCATTAACTCAAAATTAATGAAGTATCTAGAAACTAATCATCTCATCAACGATCGCCAATATGGCTTCCGAGCTGGACGCTCATCTGGAGACTTGCTGACCTTTCTTACGGAACGTTGGAACCGTAGTCTTCACAATTTTGGTGAGTCTAAAATCGTTGCCCTAGATATTTCAAAAGCCTTTGATAGAGTCTGGCATCCAGCCCTTTCAGCCAAACTCAAAGCACTTGGTCTCTCCCCTCCTCTTCTATTATGGATTGAAAGTTTCCTATCTAGTCGCCAAATACGTGTTGTATTAGATGGCGTTACGTCTGAACCGCATCCCATAAATGCCGGTGTACTTCAAGGCTCTGTTATCTCTCCAACTCTCTTTTTAATTTTCATTAATGATCTGCTTTCCCTTACTTTCAATCCCATCCATAGTTTCGCAGATGACAGTACTCTTGATTTCGCTTACTCCTTTGACACTCTTGCAGAATCCAGGGGGAATGCTGCATGTGTTAAACGAGATTGCATGACTAGATCATTGAATAACGATCTTGCCAATATCCTCGCTTGGGGCAAAGCGAATCGCGTCGAATTCAATGCATCAAAGTCCCAAAGCTGTCTTATCTCATTAAAACAAGATCGTAACTTAACCACACCCGTTTCTTTTGATGGAGCATTCATTTCTGATTCACCGTCACTAAGCATTCTTGGCATTAATATTTCCAGTAAGTTAAACTGGACAGATCACATCTTCTCTGTTGCCAAAGAAGCATCGAAATGTCTTGGATTTCTGAAAAGGTGTAAGAAATATTTCAGCCCGTCAAATCTAGCGCTCCTCTACAAGTCCTACATTAGACCT
This sequence comes from Dioctria linearis, assembly GCA_963930735.1. NCBI lineage: Eukaryota > Metazoa > Arthropoda > Insecta > Diptera > Asilidae > Dioctria > Dioctria linearis. The sequence goes on along the minus strand of OZ005740.1, from coordinate 264,822,743 downwards.
AGAATGGAATACAACTCCCATATATGGGCCGGGGCTGGTCGCACAGCCTTAGCTTCATTGGATATTGTCCAAAAGAGAGCCTTCAAGCTCATTGGCGATTTGGCAATAACTTGTCATATCGACTCACTCGAGCACCGCCGCAATGTTGGATGCCTTTCGCTCCTTTATCGCTATATGCATGGTCAATGTTCTGATGAAATATCTAGTCTAATCCCTTGTAGAATGATTCCTGCACGCAATACTCGCGCTGCAAACCGCGCACATCCTTTAACCCTTCAAATTACTTTCGGCCGTACAGTAAAATTCAGAGATGCTTTTTTATCCCGAACAGTGCGAATGTGGAACAGCTTACCATCTTCTGTTTTTCCTCCGGCATACAATCTGCGGAAGTTTAAGGGCGACATACATCGGCACCTCCGCCACTTTCCTCATATCCCCTAATCCTTTCCCTATCTCCTTCCTGCCATGCTGTGCTTTGCATCATAGGGTATCCCCTGAGCTTGGCTTAATAATATATAAAAAAAAAAAAAAAAAAAAAAAACAGTAAATATAATTTCAAAAATAGACAAAATCCTTCTTAATATTTCCATACCAAAATTGAGGTTTTTTGTACCGAAAAGTTTTTCATAAAATCCCACGAAATTGGTTATAATCATTTTTACTATCCGACGAACAGTTCTAGAGACGTAAAAGCAGTTTTAACAATCAAACTTGCACAGAGGGGTGATTATACGAAATTATATACTGGCATTCATCTAGCTTACCGTAGATCTAGAAAAGTTTAGATATAAATATAATTTCTTTTGTCTGTTTGGAGTGATTGGAGTTGCCCTTGATTCTTAGAGTAAAACTGGTATTTTATGGTCACGTTAAAAAAACTATGCTGTAATTGTTAAAGTTACGCGACGCTATTTTCTGAGTGTTTAAGAAAAATTACTGTAGCGACTGAAGCCATATTACTAAACTCATAAACCACATATACAACATTCATCTTAACCTCTCGTAAAGAATACGGATAAGAAGAACGATTTGCGATCACAGGATTTACTACGCGAGATGACGGCAAATTAGCAGATCCGTGCTAGTTTGTTAGTTGTTTAGAGCATTAAAAACAATTGATCACAAATGGAATCATAGTTATTTTTCCAAAAGCATTCCGAGACAAAATCAAGTAGCATAAGGATTTCATACGATCATAGCCACAATTATTATGCAAGATTTCAGTTTGCTAAAGGGGGCCATCTACTAGCATACATGCTATCATACACAATGTATGATATGCAGATTCGCTAGTAGATGGATAGGTATGATGACATGCGCATGCATGTATGATGAAAATCCAAAAAATTTTATATTCATAATACCGTATGTGCATACTTCATCGCATGACATACCGATATATCAAAGGATGGCAATGCTTGCGCATACATCAGTTGCGTTCAAATCAAAATGTCTGCGGTTATTGGTGGAACAAAGCAATTTTAGAGTGAATTTATGAAAATATATATAAGAAATTTCCTACTGAATTGCTCTGATAGGATTATTTTTCTTTTTTCTTAACTTTCGTGTAATAAACATAGTTTCTTGTTATTAATTTGTCTTTTCTGCTCTGTATCTTTTCTTTTTTATTTGGTCTTTTAAGATACCTTGTAGTGTTATTATTTTGACTATTTTTAATTGTTCATCCAGGTTATCATTTGCTTCTAGGACTGGGTTCCTGCTTAGACAGTCAGCTTCGATGTTGTATCTTCCTGGACAATATTTAATTTGGAAATCATACTGTGATAGGTAGTACGTTAGATCGCCCAATTCTTCATCGGTCCTTGACTTTATATTCATATTTTCCAAGGGCTTATGATCTGAAAAGACAGTAAATTTCCTACCTATCAACAGATGCTGCCAATATTTCATACATTCTTTAATTGCCAGACATTCTAGGTATATAGCCTTCATTCTTTTTTGAGTTTCATTCAATTTTTTTGAGAAGTATGCTACCGGTTTCTCTTCGTTCTCTTCTTGTGACTGTTTTAGGACTGCTCCTACTCCCAGGATACTGGCATCTGTCAATATGTGGATAGGACATTTTGGATCAAAAATGGTCAATACTGACTGAGAACATAGTATTTGTTTCATTTCATCAAATGATTCTTGGCATTCCTTAGTCCAGTTAAAGGTTTGTCCTTTTCTCAAAAGGTTATGTGATGGTTCCAATTTTATTACTGCTTGTGGCACATATTTATGATAAAAGTTTATTTTCCCTAAAAATTGTCGCACATTTTTCCTAGTTTTTGGAGTAGGGAAGTTTTTTATTGATATCAAGTTGTCTTTCAAAGGTTTAACTGAATTATTCTGTATTATATGGCCCAAGTACTTATCTGAGTCGGCGGCGAACATACATTTAGAAAATTTTAGTCTTAAGCCTTCACTTTTAATTGATTGAAATAGCTGTTCCATGTGTCTGATATGATCTGAGAATGAATTTGAGAATAATAATATGTCATCGATGTAACATACTGTAAAATCTCCAAGCCTGTGTTTCCGTATTATATTACACATTATTCTTTGGAATATAACTGGTGAGGTCTTTAAACCGAATGGTAAACAAGTCCATTGAAAATGGGCCTCTTGGGTGACGAATGCGGTTTTGTGTCTATCTGTAACACGCAGAGGTATTGACCAAAATGCTGAATTCAGGTCCAGTGTAGAGAAGAACTTGCAATCTCTAGTCTTTATTATTAGGTCCTCAATAAGTGGGAACGGTTGTGATTGAGGAACAACGATTTTATTAAGGTTTCGAAAATCTATGCACAATCTCGACTTTTTAATTTCGTCTTTTTTATAAGCTAGTGTAGCTGGAGCTGCAAACGGACTATGTGATTCTTCTATTATTTTTTTTTTTTAATAATTTCCCAATTTGAGTTTCAATCTCATTTTTGTCTTCAATTGTGCAACGGTATGGCCTCTTACTGCAATATTTTTCTATTGACAGATCAATATGAGCTTCATAATCCTTTAACATTCCGATGTCATATTTGTCTTTAGCGAATACAGATTTATTTTTCAATATTAAGTCATCAATCGTTGCCTGTTGTTGAGAATGGTTTATCCAAATTTTGAAATTTTCTTCACTGAAGTTCTCATTGAAATTTATTAAATTATCAGATTTAATTTCCTTAGAAATTTCAGTATCTGACTTACTTGTTTCTTTGGAAACTACTTCACTTCTTTGTGAAGGAACTTTCTGAATGATTTCTAAGTTTTCGTTTAGAGTTAAGAAAAACTCTTTTATACAGTCCAAACAGGTTAAAAAATCGTATCCGAAGTTTTCATTGTCTATAACGAAAACATTCATTTTTTTATCCACATTAAAAATGGTTACATCAAGTGTTACTATGCCATTTGACTTTTTAACGCCATTAATTGTTTTTAAATTAGTATTGTTAGAGTAATTGCATTCATTACTGTTTATCTTTAATAACTATGAATTTATCAATGACACATTCGAGCCAGAGTCATAGATTCCGAGTACTTCGATATTTTTATTCAATACTAATTTTACTGTAATTAACGGCGGCACTATTAGTTCTTCACACTGTAGTTCACATTCCAATTCTGAATTGTTAATGTGCTTTATTTGTTTATTATTCTTTTCTTTTTCGCTATTCATTTTTGTTTTGAACCAACAGGAATCTTCTGAAATGTAGCGCACACCTTTTTGTAAACTTTCACAAATACTACACTTTTCTTTCATTTGCCTAGTATCTGCTTTCTTCTCTATAAATTTCTTCTTTCCAACTAAATGTTCTAACTTGCCAAGTTCACTAAATAAGTCTTTTGTTTGTACAACTTCCTCTTTGTTGATTCTATCTGTTATGAAATCTGGTAAGCCGGCAGCAATTACATCAATCAGGGTCCCTTGATCTATTGTTTTTCTTACTTCTAATAGAAGTTTTTCTTTTTTAATAGCATATTCTAATAAAGATCCTGATTGATACTTGAAAAATAAAGCATACTTACTTGTCCAACCTTTATTGGCATACGTTTGCAAAAAGTTTGATTTCCATTCGGACCACTCTGATTGTAAACCATGCTTGATCATCATGGAAGCGTACCATTCTTTGCAGGATTTTTCAAGAAATAATCTGAAGTTTTCAATTTTTTCTTCCTCTTTTACCAAATTAAACCTCTCGCACTCCTTTTCAAATGTGTTCATCTAGTTATAGGCATTTATACTTTTTCCATCAAAATTTTCAATCACAAACCTTGTCGGCCAACTTCTTTATACTTTTCTTTTCTTTCTCTTGTTGACTTTCAATTAATTTTTCCAAAATTTTCACTAATGGATATTCCAAATTCATTGTATTGACAATAGCTGACTATTTTTGGGTAATTTCCTCAAGGAATTGGTCCCTAAAAATCATGTTTTCATCCTCATCACAGTATGGTTTTAATATATCTTCTATCATTTTTACCCATACACTTCAAGTCTTTTCTTCAATGTGTTTTTTACTGTACTGAAAACCTTAGATGCTTGAACATGGTTGTGAAACTGTACTGCTTGATATTCCTCCGGAATCAGGAAAACTTTGTCATCTTGTGTGGCAATTGAGGTTACTGCAATGAAGTTAGACTTTCCGTCTGTTGCTGATTTCACTTGAAACGTAAGTTTCAACTTTTCCATTTTTTTTCAATAAATGTCGTTTTATAAGATATTTCTTTTTTTATATCCGTAGTGATTTGGATGACACAGCTAATTAAAACCCAACTGAGTTTCTCTATAAGAAAAGATTTATTGTGTTAAATTATGATTAAGTTTCTTATAAACAAACAGTAGAATTGAACAATTACGAAAACAAACATTTAATGTTATTAATTACAATGTCGGTTCCTAAATGACAATTGGTTTTCTTCTTATAATAACTTTCGGTTAACAAAATTTACTCTATTGTTTTCACGAGGCGGTACTTATAGGTTATACTTCATCATGGATCATAACCTACAAAAATCCATCCATGTATGCTGCTATCTGCCACTTCACTTCATGCGCGGGAATATTTGAATTAAAGAAAATTATATTTTTCTTTACATACATATATATAAAAGTTTACCAGAACTTTGGTATGTCAAAAATAAGCAACTAAAAGGCGACAGTACGTTAAATAAGTTCTTAAATTAAAATAAATAGAACCACTCGCAAATAGACAAACTGCAAAAGGAAAATTAAATAGTCTAAGGTGAAGCTATCGTCGTGAATTAAAAAAAATAAAGAAGAGCAAAAATTCTGGGGCCGGGATTGATGACATCTATAAAACATCATTATAGTATTTTGACCAACTAGATTTTATAAGATTGCTGGAGATTCCACAGGCAGGAGTTTCTTCAATAAATTTAGAAGAAAATATCAGTGTGGTAAGAAATAAAATTTATTTTATTTTCTGCTCTCTTTTATAAATATTTATACAGTTTTATTAAGCTGCCAAGATACTGAGCCAACTGAATTAAAATATTCACAAAATTTTTCCCTAATTCTCTTAGCACTCATAGTAGAACTATGCGTAGCTGTTGGTTTCAAGTCCAGTAGCTGCTTACTTTCAAACCTCCAGTTACCTTTTGTAAAATTTTACGTCGAAATCTTGATGAAAATACACATTTTCATTTCTCTTTCTCAGGAAATTGTATACTTGCTTTTTTTGGAGTGTAAACTAATCGAAAATAGCAAAAATCGGAACCTAGAAGATAAAATGCCAAATGCATTCTCCACAATTCGTCGTGATCTCCATAAACGATATTTAAAAATTTGTTGTTCAGCGTTTAATACAGTCCTAGAATATGGTTTCATTAAATTTTCCATGAGATAAAAAGCATCGTCTGCAACAAAAACAAATGGAAGTCTCTCGTTCGTATTTGGAAGTCGTTCGTAGTACTCTACCATTAGCACCAACATCAACCATGATGAAATCGTAATTGGCATCTACTATAGCTAGTAACACAACGCTGAAACTGTTCTTGTAATAATAGTAGTAAGATCCGGAATGTGCAGGTTTCTTTATTTCTATGTGCTTCCCATCGATGGCTCCGATGCAGTTAGGGAAATTCCATTTTCTTCCAAATTCTGTCGCTAAATATTTCTATTACTTTTCATTAATTTGAAGCTGAAAAAAATTGCGACTAAATTTACTACAATAATCGAATAAAATGGATTTGAGAAATTAAATTTTTTACAGGGAGAAACATCACAGGATCAGAGATCAGCGAAAGTTTCTCTGTCTGATCCAGAAACTAAGTTTCTGGAGAAGGCTGTAGAGCACCTTCAAAGCGTAAACGATAAAGCGGAAATAACTGCCAGAATTTGGGGGTGGAGTACAGACAGCTTGCTACAGATCAAGAGCTTTTTGCGAAGAAGGAAATTGATGATATTATTTTTCAAGGACATCTAGGAAGATTGGGAGATCATAGCATTGGAACAAATCAAACCGAGCCGTTGAGAAAATATTTTCGAAGTTAAACTCCGTATTGTGAGTCACCAGATGCTACTTCCACGTCGTCTGTTAGTACTAGTACTGTAGTTATCCTTACGCAAAATGTGGACTTTTATTCTTACACACCAACACTACCAGAAACAATTTCAATACACAAAGTGAGAATATTAAGCAACCAAGCAATTACAGCTCGATCAGAGCAGGGTCATAACGCTTTTATAAGATTACTACAAGATCTCCAGTACAATTAGTTTTTTGATTGTTTTATTTTTATTTATTTTATTTTATAATTCGTTGAACGATACTTGGTTTATTAAAATTTTACTGAATTTCATTTAGAGTTACTGTTTCGAAGGGCGAGTGATGCTGCGATGCATACAAGAATTATTTGTATAATCAGAAACTAGTAACTACCTTAATGTTGCCTTTCAGCCTTTAAAGCGTCACATTTCTCAATTATAATTTTTCCAAGAGTTTGTGTGATATAGCAGTTACAAATTTGAGATTTTCAAAACTTTGTCTTGTGGCTAAAAAACGTAGGGTGGCTGAAAGACGCTCACTCAGAGTTACTGATTTTCTTATTTTGGTGTCCTTCTTTTGAATTAGAATAGTGATTTTTCTTAAAATTTCTGTATACGTGGAATAATCCATCCTTAGAAAGATTTTGAATCAGAAGAACTTGTTTCGTGCAGTTCTTTTAATAAATTCTCGCATGAATATCGCTCACGTTTTGCTAGCCATTCATTGATCCAGTATCTGTGTTTCTCCGTTCTTTTGTTTTCAATAACTTCAATTTCTATTTCCTGGTTAATTGTTATAAGAGCTAAAGCAAAATCACTAATGTTTAAAATAAAGGTTCAAAATTACACTATTCACTAATATTTCTCTTCACTTTTCACTATTCAACTCAATATCTCTACTCTAAAGTTTCTTATGCATGCCACACCTATATTCTAGTGGATGGGCATACTTCAAATGAGTATGACCATAGATGCCATATATGCCATCTATGGTATGACATACCTCTAGGTGTAACATACAGATATGCTAATGGATGGCCCTCATAAGGCCGCACACAGTTGTGACGGACTGGTTGGTAATCGAAGTTCCAAACTGGTTAGTAACTGATGAGTCGCACACGAATCCACATAACTGATGGCATTTGAATCACAAGTCTTAAGTTTTTGAAGTAAAATGTCTAGTGAATCAAGTGACGAAAATAATTTCGTCCTCTATTATTATTATCAATACAGGAGACGCAAGCAAAGATGATTTTGGATTCATCCCTACCTTGAAAGTAGTAGAAACTGTGGACTATTCGTCGCGGTAAATGAGTTGCACCATACAGATACAAAGTTTTTACCATTCTCTAGATAGAGTGTCTAAGGAGTCTGACTTTAAAGTGCAAATCGTTGCTCCTCGCTAAGGTATGTAGAAGACAACGTATTCCCATTAAAATGTTGACACATTGCAGCTGACAGCATTGCCTGTGACGTAATTCTGTGACTAATTTATATACATTTCTAAAGGAAAGACAGAGAGAAGAGAGAGAGTATTGTGTTCTCTGTACCGTGCTTTCTTATACATTTTCACGATAATTCGTCACTAATGGCAGAACGTGGTTCGTAATGGGAAAAACTTGTATTCTATATACCTTGGCTACTCGCCTTCAAAAGACGATTACAAATATGAGAAAATGCATGAGTGCTGAGAAAACCGGTTTGTAACTGATAGTCTGGAGTTAAACACGACGTGTCGCATGTGACTAAATATAAACGCGTTGTTAATTGATTACCAACTAGTAGCGCCGTGAGCGGACTTCCATGGTAATGTATGAGCAGTGACGGACAAGTTACTAATTGGAAACTTAAAATAAATTTTCATCACTTTATAGTATTTTTTGAGTAGCTCCATGTGCGAAGGGCCTAAGCCTCGTTTTTCTTGAGGTACAGTAATCAGTGAGTGCGTCAGTGAGTGAACGGTATTTGGCTTTTACAGTTATGGATTCTCATCTTGACATGACAGATAATGAATTGTATATACAAACACATATATTTCTATGTGTAGTAGATGCACCTGCCTTGCCTTAGAAAAATTAGTAAATCAGCTGTCTCTGTATATTTCTGGTACAATATGTTAATAAATCGATTATATTGCTAATTACTAAAACCATGACCGAAAATAATTAATACATTGCAATAAATTAAAGATGTTTGCCCAAGTCATCATTTTATGTGTGTGCTTAATTACCTGGTAATACTCACTGGTTTTAATGCCGATGAATATGCATTTTAATGTCAAAAAGCGCTTGCTAATTACGGCAGGTACATAGATTGTATTACCTGATTCCCAGCGGGTAGTTTACAATTCGGATTAGTGTAACAATAAAATCAAAAATGCAATTAAACCACCCATTTCTATCCTGGCCATTATGAATTAAATAAAATACCCACGTCCACCAGACTTAAAGCGAAAATTATCTAAATTTAAGGTAGTTGGGAATCATGATGTGTGCTTGGTAAAAAGTTTGATAATAAGCTGGGTGACTTAATTTACCCTCCCCTACCCTCTGCAAATCTACTGTATCAGTGAAAGGAAGCTCAAGCTCGTGAAATGCTATATTTTGGCTGGGGGTGGTTTGATAGTAAAAAGCTCCCCTCGACATTCTAAGATATTATGTAATAAAGTTTATTTTTCCTTCGTAAACTTTCCGAGACGAACTACACCAGGGGCAATTGAATGGAGCCTGGAAGTCTGAAACAAGTTGATATTTGGCTACGGAGAATGCCATGGAGCTCTACCGAAATACGATTGATTTGGTTACTGATGCCATTGTACCTTGTTACAGCATAATAGACTTAAGGTAAACTTAATAGTGATTAGGTTAGTTTAAGTTCAGTTATGATTGGCAGGTTTTTGCGTATTGAAAACTGAGCGACAGAACACAATTTCATTTACTTGACCATTTATGGGGTCTGACCCACGTGGGCAAACATTACATTCTCAATGTATTTGCCACTAGTTATCTACAAAATAAAGATATTTATATTATTTTAACCCTTTCATTTCCATTAAACTTATTCGCGAATTTCTCAGCAACATTTTATATTTTCGACACTCATATTATTTCTTTGAATTTTTCATATTTTTAACTTACTTTTTGGTATCATTTGCACGACAAGTACGTACAAGTTTTTAGGCCTTTCCATAACTGATCTATGTCTGTTATATGCATACATATATAAAAGAACAGAAAGTTATTATGAGATTTTCTGGACACACCCAGTCGGTAAATCTGTCGATACTTCATCCTTCAAATGTAGAACAAATTTAAAAGAAATACGAGGAATTTAGTAGGGGTCATAATGGGCCATAGGAGACTGAACAAGCAGCAAATAGTATGCTGTAGCTCTTTCATTCTCCTTATATCCTAACTTTTAAAGAGGATAAAAAATGGATGAATATTTTATTTTAATTAATCAAATGTGTATTTTATATTTTTATTTCATTTATATTTTATTTTCATATATTTATATATATTTTTTTATAATAAAACTTTTTTTATTTTAATTGAGATGTTCGCCCTCTGGCGTCTACTCTAAGACTGACTCTATCCTTTACACAAAATACATATTTTTTTTATATTTACATTCCAAAATTTCTGGATGTGTTTGATGTGTATTTTCTCAAAATGTACACTGTAGTGTGTATCTGTGTTCGCATTTTTTTTTCTTCAAAGTGTTTTTCTCTTAAAACGTCAAATCAAATATTTTCCTTTCTTTACAGTCAGCGCAAATATTACTTTGACAAACAAAAATATTTTATTTTATTTTCAGTAACAAACAAAAGCTAATTTCAAAAATTTAAGGAAAAAAAAATATTGTAGCTTCCGCTACAGAGGCCACGCCAGGAGGCTGGGAATAGCATCGAAGGGTTTCTGCAGGAGCCGTAAAAATTTGGAAGAAAGCTAATCCGTCCAGCACATAATTTGCGAGTGCCCCGCTATTAGGTAGGTACTTCTTTTCAGGTTTTAGGAGCTGCAAGGTAAAGAGCTCAGATATAACCTGTTCTGAGATACTAAATGGAAGAAGGATGTATCTCGGACGGTTTTGAAAGTTATCCCGTGCGGTCAAGGGGCACAGCGGAGGCACTTGAGGTTAAGGTTTGGCAGGCTTTGCATTCCTAATCGTACCTTAGCTAACCTACCTTAGCTAACCTATATGAAATTCATCCATATCTGCACAAATATTTTCCTGCCAACTCTTTCTCATATATAGGCATAATATGGTTCCTTTTTCACGCACTGAAACATACGTTTTCCTTATAACGCGCTTCGTACTTGGATTAAAAAAGCTTAGCATAAAGAAATTATGTTTCGTTCAATTATTTCATGATGCCGAAATCTAATACTCAAAATTGGGATTTGAACATTATAATACGTATAGTGAAACGTAGATAACTGTATGCGGCGTTATCCGGCTCGACACATTCTTGTAATTATCAAGGCGGAATGAATACGCAATACAGATCGCCTTTCTAGGATCGAAATCATGTAATTCGATGGTAGATTATCGTACAACAAGGTGTTGTGTTGCTGTGTGTTGCTACGTCATGAGATGACAATGGCATTTCCAGCGAATTTCTTTTGATGTTCTTGTAATTTATTAACTGAAATACGTTTTGAATATATTAAAATATTTAAGAAAATATTAGTTTCTTCGTATAAATCACTTCGGGGAAAGTAATTATGTGCTAGTGGGAAAGCAAAGAAATTTCCAAATAGAATTTTTTTTCACTTTGATAATTGCGATTGAAATTAAGACGAACAAATCTGTGACAATTGTCGACAAAGGAGGCAATTGACAGACATTTCGGCCATACCTTGTTCATGTGTGTACCATGCGCTCGATGAATGAGTACGATATCGTCAGCTCGGCAGTAAGTTTTTGCTTCATGTACGACGATTCATCGAATTTCGTTTGATCTGTCGAGTAACCACTGCATAGCATATACAATGCTAATTCTTCTGATAGCATGTCATTTGCATTAAAATTTCTGCATAATTATTGTTACTAGTGCAGTGATTCCACAATTTATTCAAGTAAAATGCTTTTGTCACGTCAATTTCTACTTGACAATAATAGCGAAGATACAGAGTTCGGTAACCTTCAACGAAAACGAAAATCTTTGCGAGATGTATCAGACCTTATAAGTTTAAGTACATGGGAAGGCACGAAGTCTTATCGAGAAATGCATTGGCATATATAAAGATAATTTTACAATCCCTATAAAAATGTATCTTTCATAAAATATTAATGACTGTCCGTTTGTTATGACAGTGGCGAATATTGATTGACGAGAGGAAATCCAGCTATTCTCCACAGCGAGTTGTAAAGTTTGCAAATGTTTGTGCTGCGCTTCATAATATATGCAGACATTTCATAGTGCCATATGTAGACAATAAATCTTTAACGAAGCACATAGCACAAAATGTTTTAAATATAAATTCAACTGACGGAAAACTTCGGGCCAAAGCTGAGAGAATAAGAAATAGAATTAAGGAACCACTATGTAGATAGGAATTAATATATGTTACATATAGAGTTGAAAGTAAATATTCATTCATTGAATTTTTAAAATAACAAAAACAGTCGACTTCTTATTAATTTTCATTTTCCATTATTTTGTAGTCTATTTTTTTTTTCACAGCTTTAACAAAATAATAGTTATTCAAATCAAAAAATAAATCCATAAGGAGGTTTTTTACTACCTATTTCACATAAAGCTTTTCTCTTACTTACTGACTTTTAATGCATATTTGTTCTTCTCATTGTTCACTTTTCAATTTTTAATTCCATTTTCTTCACCTTGAGCTTTCGGTTTTCGAATTTGTCACTTGCTTGCGTTTCCATAATGGAGAGTCCATTCTTTTCTAATTAATTTCTTTCTATTAGAATATTAAGCAGCTTACTCGGAAACTCTTTTGATTTTTAATTACTTCTCCTATGAATTTGTCGTCTTCTTTTCTGTTCACCAATGCTGGTCGTTGAACTCTATTTGTGGTACGGTTTCTGCATATACCTGAAATTTTTGTCGGAAGAAAGCTATCGGTGGTCGCTTCTTTACACTCGCTAGAGCTTCTGGGTGGTTCTACTCGCTCGGTGGGAACATTTCCAGATTCAATAGTAGGTGGAACTTCATTTTCAAGTTGAGGTCACATTTCCTCTATTTCTTCAGTAGGAGATAGACTTGCGAGAATAGCTGAGATTAAAATTTGCTATGCCGCTAACTTCAGTCTCTATATATATACATACTTTCTGCCAAGCAGAGCTAGGCAATACTTAAATAAGTAAGCGCAACTGCTTTTTTGTTAATTTTTTAAGAGAAGTTAGTACTAAGATTTGCACGTTTCGTACATTTTTCAATGCAATTGATTAAACTCCTTATTGTTCGTTGCAGGATAGAGGGTTTTCAAGCAATTACACTTGGGTGTTTTATGAAAAGTAGGTATCCTGCTCTTTGATATCGTTTAAATTTTATTACTTCGTTTTCTTGAATTCATATTTCATCTAGAAATCTTTCATTACTTTTTCACAGGTGTATCTATTTATATTTCTTTACATTCAATGCACTAATCTGTACATTTATTTACCGGAACTTATAAACTTCATCAACCAATCGCCGATTTGTTTTCTTTTCCACTTTTCCAATTTTTACGCTGTAATATATCCCGCCCGTACCGATAACACGAAGTGTTCAAAACCAGCTTGAACTTAATCACCCTCTACGGTCATCAAGTCTGATCGTTCAAGGTGGAAAATGCTAAATTAGCATTTTATCCCTGAGAAAATTTTTGTCGCTCCTTCTGGATTTTTAAAAACTTGTCCAGAATTATCGCGACCGACAGTGGCTTCAAAACTGTAATTCTACCGTTTTATAAACATGACCACCGTCCCGTCGTTTGAAATCGTGGTGCGCATATACATGCAATGTATTTATGTTGCACGCACTTCCTATCGCGAAAGCTTTTTCGTAATATGTATGTGCGCATATTGTATTTTTCGAGACAAATCTTACAGAAGGTAAGATTTGTTTTGTGATTTTTTTTTGCTTTGCTTATTTCTACTGACAAATTTTGCTGAGGCAAAATTGCCGATGCAATTTTCTTTATTCATTTGGTAGATAAGAAAATCATGTTTTAAGCATGATTGGCTTATATGGAAATTAATAAAATATATTTTGATATTACTACACTTTTTCATGTTTTTAGGTATATTTTTAATAAATAAAGAAAATATTGTAGCACTCCACGATATTTATTCAATCCAATGTACTTACGTTTTAGAGCAAACTCACCAGCTCAACCACTATTCACACCCGAAGGTAATCTGAACTTGCTACTCAAAGGCTCTTCTCTTCGGATCCACACATTTCATCATCTCACAACAAATACACACTTATTCTAGCCCTAAATTTCTGGCCATAAACCATATTTCAATGAACACTTTAAGATGCCGATACTATTTCCCTTGTCGCTAGCAGGGATTAATCCTGATTACCTGCAGCAATATATTATTTGATTATACCTACTTAATCATTGTTAACGTTCATCAAATCTTTGACTATTGATTTAGTTATTAAAAATCATTTTTCGTTTTATCTAACGTAAGTATGTATTATTAAATTTAAGAATTAAAATAACAGAGATAAAATGCCTGGAGATATCGCCTTTTTCGTTCCTTTCTATATTTCTGAACCCTTCAACTTTAGAAGATATTAATTCCCGGGATTTCCATATTTCCTTACAGATATAAATATATTTACGTAGATAAGAAAAACTTCTTCGCATTTAATTTTTATATAGATTATTTCCACAAATTAATTTATAATAAACAGTAAATTATTGCGTTCGTGTCTTCTAAAAGAAAATTCACCCGTCTACGGATGATTGGTAACGCGAGCTGAAGAGCTCTTATGTTCCATACCAGGAATATTTTACAGTTTTGTTCAATTCACTATAAACCAGGCACATAGTTACAAGATAACGACCCCCCGTAGACATGAACTACTACAGTATATATTTCAGCATTATGCCCTTATCCTACTTTTGTGTTTGGGGTATAAACTTTCCTCATTTACTTGTTTTAGAAAATGTTGCTGTTACCAACATGCTCAGTAAACAGTAAAGTGGGCTTGAGTTTTTCAGCAGCCTCAAAATGACAAAAAATGTAATAAAAAAAAACATAATCCCGCGGATGGAAACTTCACAAACATTTGTGGGTTCCAGAAAATTATCAGTTTGAAACACAGTCGAGAATCGTTGCATTAATATTTTACCTTAGTGGAACATTATGCACCTCTAATATGCACTAGAAATTTATGAAGTTCAACCCTGGAACATAAATTTTCATTCGCAGACAGATTTACGACATTTAACACGTTTTATGGAAATGAAGTGCAGTAGTGGATGGAAGTTTTAAAATAAAAGGTAAAAGTGAATGTGCACGTGCACCGTAGAAATAAAAAGAATTACATATAGAGAGGAAATTAAACTAACATATGTATATGTATTATGTTGATTGTCTTCACTATTTTTTTATGTTTTAATTTTAAAAAACTTTTTGGATTATGCTATACATTCCCAGGTATATACGAGTATAGAAAAATGAGATTTTTCTGATTCCGGGGTCAGTGGACTATAAAATGATAGCATAGTTCTAAAAATATTTTTATAAACGCTAACTTTGAAGATAAGACCTTGTTCTTTCAGATAAATAAGAACCCCATACCAAAACATATTCAGTCATTAAATTTTTCATATAAATTTTTATCAATTTTTCACGGTTACGGTGTTGCGATATGTAAGCATATCGCTCACAGCCTGCAATAGTGGCATAACTCCAAATTCGCGAAATTTTAGCCAATGCCTGAGCTTGAATTAGAATTTTGTGCTCTATGTTCCTACGAAATCGGCGTAATACTAGGATCCTTAAATTCCGGTAGACAGCACAAGTGTCTCTAATGAACATTTCTGTTCTGTCTATATGTAGCTGAATTAAACCTACATATTTAGTATGCTTTTGGCCGTGGTAGACAATTAATATCTCTATATGGGTGCATTAGCGGCACTTCTGACTTGTGCCATTATATTCGTGTAATTCAGAGTCAATTTATTTAAGCAATAATGACACATTTGGAGTTATACCAGTATAGACAATATTGAGTTTTAATTTATGAGTAATGATTCTTACATCTGCAGGGTCCGTATTGGGACAATTTCCAACAGTTCAAACTGCGATTACAAAGATGGTTTAGATTACGTCACCTTGCAGGCAAGGCCCAAGGAACCTGAAGGTAAAGTTTGTTTCAATTATTTATTTCTTAGAATAATTATTACTACTTTTATGAAGTGAAGTTATTCATTACGTTGTATTGTAGAATTAACACCAATGATACATGCTGGATGTTCAAATTATAGTACAGATGTTTTGGGAGGTAATACAGAAAACTTTACCCAAAATGTAGTAGAATGCAAGGTAATTATTACAGGAACTCATTTTATATTAAGTATATTTTTATTTTCGTTGTTGATTATCCTTTCATCATTTATAGCTTTAATTATTATAGAGACTGCAGAACTCTCCGACAATAATTCTTTAAGAGACTAAATTGTAATCGAGGCCCAGCTCTAATCTTAATGAACCTTTTTCAGCAGACGACTCGATTCAAGAAACTGAATATTTAAGCGATTCATCTTCAAGTTCATCCACATCAGACAATGTATCAGTTAGCGCACACTGTGGCAGTTAGCAGAACTAATAAATCATGTAACATACTTTTAGGAAATTTAGAAATGATTATATCATCAATATATCAGCAGAAATTCAGTCGCTGATGAATTTGATAATTTTAATCAGCGCCTTAAAACTTCAATACGATTTTTACCAATTCTTGACTCCCGTGCTTCTTCCGATAACCAAACACAGTTTTCCTTATTAACACTAGTAACAGAGAGTCAAGCATTTGGATTTTGCGACCTCCGCATTTATCATTTTCAGAAAACCAATTTGACAATTGGCTGTTAGTTTCTTCTATTACCTTGTGTACTAAGGTTTGCTTTATTCTTTGTTTATGAATATTTGATTGAAAGTTTCTATTTGCGTCGCGCAAATTGAAGTATGATTATTCGTATCATATGACTTAAAACTAATCAAATAACTATTAGGCATGTCCATTGTACATTTTTCATCGATTGTTATTGTCACACATCTACAACATTGCAGGTTGCCTGACATCTGATATGCAATGTATCCTGCAAAATATTTAATTGAATTTGAATATATAACATCTACATGTAAAAAGTTCTCAATGTGTTCCCTTTCTAATTCATCACCACCATTGTCTTCCGCATTTTTGGCAGTTTCATTTTTTAGTATATTTGTTCGAACAGTCTCAAAATCGGGAGTAGAGTTCTTATTTTCATGTTGACCCCTACCAGAATCATCACACAGTAAACAATTCGACGACTTTGATACAGTTTACAACAACTTAAGACCTGAACAGCATTTTTAGCCTTCATTTTTTGAAAAAAAATTGTCTGGCCTGATATGCTGTGCTTTAAGTTTAACGCAAAGCCTTGTTGTTTTATTTCTGTTCATTTCATACAATTACGTTACAACATCCCCAGAAACTGTACCATCAGGAGTAAGTAACTCATATTTCATCATTCATATTTCTCTGTGACTTTATTAAATGTACTATATCATATACAGGCACTATTGGTCTTGAGTCTACAACGAAGTATCGTTTCTCCTTGGAAACTCATAAAAATTGAAACAGGATCGGTTATTAGATCCTTGGTCGCAAACAACAAGTTTAATATTTATTTTACACTCCTGGGATGCTTTTATTATCTCTAACAATATATCTAGTCTTCAAAAATTCTCCTGAAATGGGCCCTGGAGAGACTGTGTGAGCTATGGTGTAAGGCCAGGTGACAAAAGACCTCCTTTCAGGAAAGAACACACATCTGTACTACACCATCTACGTAATCAAACTTTATATTATACTCTAATTCTCGCCGAATACGAAGTTCATCAAAAACAAGAACGACTTGTTGAGTTTTCAAATCTTCATTTTTAAAGACTTCCTTTAATTGCTCCAGGACTTCCCAGTATATACCCGGAAAAATATCTTTAACCATTGTGTTTTTTTAAAGTTTTTGGGCAAGGTAAATTAAACTTCAGAGATCTTAAAAACTGGTAACTTTTGGGAGATTTATAATAAATATTATACGCAAGTATTCGCTGCTC
This sequence comes from Dioctria linearis, assembly GCA_963930735.1. Taxonomy (NCBI): domain Eukaryota; kingdom Metazoa; phylum Arthropoda; class Insecta; order Diptera; family Asilidae; genus Dioctria; species Dioctria linearis. The sequence continues at coordinate 264,804,952 of OZ005740.1, read as the reverse complement.
TTTAGGAAATGGAACAGTTTTGCCTTTTTTAGTTAGTATTTTTTACAAAACGTTTTGACTGCATCAGGCGAATCTAATTTTTCAATAGCATTCTCAATGCTAACCTTTTCGTGTTTTTTTTTCATATAGGCATAGTTTTTTTTTTATATATTTCCTTCTTTATTTTATTTCGCTTTCAATTGAAAATATTTTTTACGCCAGAATGAGGTTGATTTTTGACTTGTTATGCATTGATTTCAAGAAACTTCAAGCTCGACAAGGATTTTATAAAATCTACATCATTTAAACATTCCTTCGTTGAAGTTTCTTTAGTCTTGTTTTTTAGTAAATATTCTTTCGAATAAGTTCTTAAAGTACCTTCTTTATTAAACTGCATGTCTATATCAGATTCAAAAGAATAAGAGAAATTATCGGAAAGTCTGACTGAAGGGACAGCATGTCTTGAAAGTATATTTGCAGCAAAATCATTGCAGGAAAAATGCCTATGGCATATGTAGTATTTGCCAGAATCTCAGTCTTTACCTATTGCCTGACACCAATTCTCAAACCTTCTGGTTCCATAAGGTGGAAATACAGTAAACTGCTGCGAATCATTATTTCTCGAGGATGATTCGCAAAGTTCAACAATACAGGAACAAACAAATTTTCGTTTTCTAGCATCTCTTTATAAGCCGAAATCAAAAATTAAAAAAAAAAAATAAATCAAAGCCAAGTTGTAACAAAAAGAACAATAACTAAAAAATAATAAGATTAGGATTAGGATATAGGTAAACCAAGATCAAGAAAAAGCTGTAGTCGAATGCAAGTTCTAACCAAAATATTAAAAATATATCAAACACGTAAAAGGTAAAGAGTCAAAAAATATTATTCAATTTGAATAGTCAACGCAGTGGTCCAAGAAAAAAATTATTAAATATGAAAATCGTCAATATAAAATACCTTCATAGTTTCCTTGCCATATCATGACACATTCTTCGTTTAACCATGCTGCAGTGCCTTTATGTACAACACTACTACACAACTTTATTTAATCTGTGAATATACAATTTTTACTAGTATGTAGTTCGTTCATTCTATTGCACAAAGAAAGTAATAACAAAATTAAGGCGACTAGAGGTAGGCAAATTATAATTACTAAATTATGTTTTAAATTAAATCCACTCGCCACCATAGTGGAGTGGCGCTGAATTCACATACCAAAATTTCTTCGTTATTCCAGTCTATACTTAGTCTATGACTGAGCTAACATGTGTAAATTTTAAGACAAATGTTACGGTGAAAGCCGAAAATTTAGTGATGTATCAATTTTTAGAGATAAGAAACAACATTTTCAAAATGTCCTTTAAGGATAATGAATACAAGGCTGTCAATTTAAAGGGAAGATGAACAAGACACCAACACTTGCTTCATTTTACTGACTTACAATTAGAGAAAGCTTATAATGGGATGGTACCAATTACAAAGAAAAATTACGACGTTTTATTATTTTTATTAAACACATATGCAATAATAAGAAGCCATAGTCATTTTTAAAACAGTTTAAGGTTTCAGTAATAATAGTTAAAAATAATCAGCGTTACTTGTGTGTTGCCGAATAATGCAGATTACTGAGGATTGATATTTGTTTGTTTTGCATTTACTTAATAAAGCATATACGTAACAGTAATATATGAGTTTCAATCCATAATTTAAAATAGTCCGCCCTATACATAATTACCTCTAGATAAACAAACTTAAGGTAAGGATTATGGTAAAAAAATACCATATCATTGTAATTAAGATCATTAAAGCTAAACAATCGGCATTACACAAAACCCAGTTCATTACTAATTATCAATCGAGTTTTGGGAATGGTCATGGGTGTATTACCGCTCTGCTAAAAGTGAGTGACGATGTTTCTCGTGCTATTGACAGGAGGAACTTAACTGTTCTAGTTTTTCTTGACTTTTCAAAAGCATTTAATTCAGTTTACCACCACCTAATTTGTTACAAACTTAAAAGGCTTTTCGGATTTTCTTCTCAAGCAGTTAAATTGATTTATAATTATCTCAGTACAAGTATTTAAATAGATCCCTATCGTCATTTCCTCATGTCTTAACTGGAATGCCACAAGGATCGATAGTTGGACATCTATTATTCTCAATTTTCATCAATGATATTTTTTCTCAAGTCAATCATAGCAAAATGCATGCCTACGTTGATGATGCGCAACTATACCTATCTAGGGCCCTTGACCTTATTAAGGATGCTATTAGCTGCAATAATGAAGATCTACAATCAATTAACTCGTGGTTCGAGTCTAATATGTAAAGTTGAATCCAGAAAAATCCAAATGTTTGGTCATAAATCGAACCAAACCCGACACAGAGGGTTTCCTCGAATTATAATTAATAACAAAGTTGTTCCCCTTGTACACTCTGTCAGGAATCTTGGAATAGCTTTCAATTGTTTATTTACGTGGTATGAGCAAATTAACAATATTGTTAGAAGAATTTATGGTGGTTTGTCTGCGCTATGGATATCTAGTGATTTTACCCCGGTTTCGATAAGGTTACTGTTGGTGAGTATACTTTTAATACCGGTATTTACTTACGGCTGTGAGGTCTTTGGCAACCTCGATTACGATAATGCCCGTTAACTTGCATTTAATTCTGTGGTTAGGTATGTGTATTGCCTTCGAAGATATGATCATGACTCTCCGTTGTCCGATTCAATTTTGGGTTTGGTTTCAAATTTCGCTTGGTATTAAGATAATAAAAAATCGTAGTCCATTATATCTATACGAATAACTCCAATTTGCAAGATCAAGTAGAAAACTGAATCTTATTGTACCACGATCACAATTTTTGGTAAAAAGACGCGTATTTTTCAACCATTCCATTAAAAACTGGAACAACTTACCTGTATCTGTTAAAAATTTGATCCAGTCCCACTCATTAAACATTATAAATAAGTAGTAGCATTTTCAAGGCATTAGCGCCTGGTAGTTAAAACAAATGTAGTGTCTCAACTGTTTACTCCATCTTTCTATCCTTTTAATTACTCATTCTTCTTTTGGTAACACTTAGTAGTAAATTTGTTATTGAACACTTTTTTTTTATTTTAGTATTACATACAACTTTAATTATATATTTAGTTCTGTTATTCCATTTTTATTGTTACTTTCCCTTTTTTATTGTACTATTTTTGTAATCTACTCAGGCTTGTGAATATTAATAAGATATTTTATCTTACTTGTACAATTGTTGCCAATAAAAATTGAATTGAATCTAAATAGTGCCCTTAAATTATTTAAATTTGTTATGTCTATTTTCTCTTAACTCTGATTTTTGAATTGTGCCACTATTGCAGCCAATGAGCGATATATGTATTAAGTGTATTTTTTTTAACATCCTCCGCCAGTGAATACGACAATGGAAATTGTACAGGTCGCCTTAGTTCAGCCTCCTATTTTCACATTGAAAATGGGTCCATTACGCAAGCTTAGAAAAACCTCTTCGCAAATCCCCCTAGGTTAGGTTAGGTTAGGTAAGTGGGGTGCCGCTAGACAACCAGCCCGCCTCACTTAGACCTCCAACGGGTCCATTGTGCCCCTAGACCTCATGGGATAACCCTTCAAGCAGCGGATTTATCCTGCTTTCCTTGGGAAACTCAGGATATATCCAAGACCTTTAACCTAGATCCAGCCTGCCTCACTCAGAAAACTCAGGATGTCTCTGAACTTTATACTTTGAAGATCCCCAGACATGAAAAGAAGTAGCTAATTAGTAGCCTACCTCTTTTGTTCATCAGAGCGGGGCATTCGCAAAGCAAATGTTTGACGGATTCAATTTCCTCCTACTCCCTACAACTCCTGAAGAAATCGTTCGCCGCTATTCCCAGTCTTCTAGCATGGTCTTCTATGGACCTGTGATCCGTCATGACCCCTACTAGATTCCTGGTATTTATTCTGCTGCTATTAAGCAGTTACCTTGTCCTTTTCCTGTCACATGCAAGCCACAATTGCCTCGAAATACGACAGGTATCCCTGCTGGTCCATCGGAGGCCTGCCTTTAGATAGACGTCCCTTATGATTTCCTCTTTTAAAGCTCCGATTGGGATCCTCACGTAAGCTACAGCTGCGGAGCTATCCAATTCGGAGCCCTTTTTGGCCAACTCATCAGTCATCTCGTTGCCTGAGATATCCTTATGGCCAGATACCCAGCTTAGGGTCACCTAGTGCTTTACAGTCAATTCCTCAAGCCTGGTTTTGCATAAACGCACCAATTTTGATTTTACCAGCCCAGCATCCAGCGCCCTGAAGGCTGCCTGGCTATCAGTAATATGCAGATGTGCCGTGCGGGCTCTCTGCACATGGATACCAATGTTGCCGCCTGATAAATCGCTGTGAGCTCTGCCTGAAAAACACTGCATTTGTCAGGCAGTCTATAAGACTCGTGCCACAGGAGATCTCTAGAGTCCACTCCAGCCCCTGTGATGGGATGTAACGACCACCTCCTTCCCCTCCTAATCACTCCTGGTGGGTATCGTTGCAGTGATACCCCCACCAAAAGTCAAGATGGGTACTTGATGGTTTGTTTCTACCCTGGAGTCCCTACAGTCTACCTTCTGGAGTATATTGGAGTGCCCAAAACCCCTCTGGGTCCACCAGCCCCCCCGTTCTCAGCCTGACAGCACTAGTTGCCGCCACACCCTTACAATAAAGGTCCAGCGGCAATAGGTCAAGCATGAACTCCAATGCCGCCATGGGCGTGGTGCACGGACACCCAGTTATACCCATACAGGCGGTTCTCTGAATTTTTGACAGCACATCAAGGTTACAGTTCCTCGTCAGTGCCGCCCAGCAGACCGTAGAGCCGTAGCAGAGGATGGACCGAACTATGGCTGTGTACATGCAGTGCACCACCCTGGGTTTTAATCCCCAGTTTCCGCCAAATATTTTCTTGCACGTGTAGGAGGCCACACTGGCCTGATTCACGCGTTCTTGTAGATTAGCCTTCCAGCTCAGTTTGGAATCGAGGACGACACCCAAATACTTCGCTTCACTGCAGAGAGTAAGCTCCTTTCTTCCAGCATTGCAAGTCTGAAATCTTGCACCCGCTTTCTTCTTGTAAAAAGGATTAGCTTCGTTTTCGAGGGGTTCACCCTCAATCCACTATTATTGGCCCAGCTATCCTGCTTAAGCAGCGCGCACTCGAGCCTTTCGCTAATAGTAGAGAGAAATTTGCCAGTTACCAGAAAGCATCTGTAATCCGCGTAGGCAACTACCTTAAAGCCCTCTCTCTCTAACTTGATAAAGCCCCCTATATGAAGCCTATATTTGATGACACAAAAATTGATGGAGTTTTTCGAATATATTGTTACAAGTCGGCCGGTTGGTTTATTCAAATTAAAGGACAGGGAGATATTCTTTTCCTTTTGTAAGTACTTGGTTCTGCAACAAACCAATATCAACAAGATGCGAATGCGAAGTTGACACAGTTAGGCATAGGTAGCTTGACAACAGAATGTTGTTGTACCCGAGGTCTCCACAAATCTTCTTCATCTGTGAGAGGTACCGATCTTATAACTTGTGCAGTTTGAAGACAGGGCTTTTAAAATTTACGCAGTCTCAATACAGATAGACTAATTAGTGAATGGGCACCGTAAACAGTCCCTTTCCTGTACGCGAATGCCAGTGGCAGTCTTGTCCGGAGTGCCTGTAGTACAGATAGCCAATATTTTTGGCTAACAAATGACTTAAAGTGGGAAACAGAATGTGGTGCTGGCGATCGTAGCTGGTGCTGTGGTGCAAACTGGCAATATATATCAGCACAATTTTCGTATGATAGCGACACAATGCGTAGCTGACGCTGGCGCTGTAGCGGAGTTTTCCAAAATTTTAATTTGTGGTACGCGCCATTTGCAATTTCAAAGTGGTTTGTTGAGAAAAATAAAAGTGTCAGATTACGTCTGGCCCGAAGCTTTCTGATTTTGTTATCAGCAAATTCTTCAGTGACTCGTGAGAATTTATATATTACATGAATTCAGTTTCGTTGCATGAATTTTATTGAATAATTAGGAATATGTTTTGTATAAACGAAAAGCTTGTTTCACTCGCCAATATCTCAGCCATCGTGACATGCTCTGTACCACAAACGTATTTATGCAATTAATAAAAGCACTGAAACATTTATTAATAATAATTCAACTATACATTACTCACCTTTCCCACTCTTCAGAAAAGCCTCATCCAAGGGGTTCGCGAACGTAGTCCATATCAAAGCCCATTGTTCACCCTTCAGACCCATGAGCAATCGCTCATAGGTACTAACCGGCACTTCCAACTAACTCTCCATACAAAATGACAGTGCAACTGAAGCTCTAGAAATGTTTCGGAAGTAATAGTATATGGTTATCTGAATACCAGTCCGAAACTTCAAAAAGCCCTGAAGATTGGGGATTTATTTTTCGGTTTTTTCCGGTTTTGTTCTCACCATTCCGAATTTCCAAATATGGTTCACTGGGATAAAAAATATTTTTCCTATTTCACTCCTCTTGGGCTTCCACATAACCTCTCCACCTGACTCTGTAATTCAAGGATCTACTTCCTGGAGTAGTGCTGATCTAGTTAGGCCGATGGATATGCTTTATTTATATAAAGTTTTCTCAAACTTATTTAAACCATTAACAAATGAGTTCAAACTTTAACCAAATAAATTTAAACCTTGAACAAATGATTTTAAATCCTTAACAAATATATTTAACCCCTTAACGAATGAGTTTCAACTGTTAACAAAAAGACTTAAACCTATAGCAAATGTATTTAAACTCTTAACAAATTAAGTAAGCATTTCATACATTTTTTTTTCAAATTTTGGGTGCATATATAATCTGCAATGCGTCTTACGTTTCAGTGCAACGGTTGACCATTCACAACCTTAGGAGTAAGTAAAACCAAATTCATTATATAGTTGGAACACTTATCAGGTATGATTTGTTGCAGGCTATCTTCGATCAAACGAATTTAACACTAAAATTTTAGCCTCCTTAATCGATTATGTTAATCCCTATCAAAAAATCGTTTTCTAAAATGAAGGCACATACACGTTGAGTTTTATGTGACATAAGTAGAGAACATAATCTTCTCTCAGTGATCGAAGATGCTTTTGACAGGGCCATCCCCAAGTGCTATGTGAAGTAGCTCGTCCATATGGTGTTAACCGCACTGTAGTGCGAATTATCGACCAAATCTTAAGACGACAATACTTAACTGTGGAGTTGGGCGGCTGAAACCGTGTATGGTGCCCTAGGACGCTTGTGCAATACTCACTTGGAAGACACACCACTGCCTTCCAGGCTGAAGTCTTCGAGATTACAATGGTAGTGAAGCTTTCCCTTGATAGGAGATCAAGGACATTGTTATCCTTTGTGATAGTCAGGTAGCCATGAGGGCTCTCGGGTAACATCTAAATTACTGGGGGACTGCAGGTCGTCTACGGATATGTCGTGTATCCACCACAAGGTGTCCCTTTAAGCCAGGACTGGCTCTGATTCTGAGTTGCTCGGACCGGAACCCGCCGTACCCGTTGCCAACTCAAATATTGGGTCCCTCATCAAAGCGTATGTGCATAGAATGCATCAACAGAGAATGGGAATAACTAAGTACTTGCAGGTGGACAAAACCTTTTTTTTGATGGGCCGAATGTAGAGCTGCGTTTGGCATCACCACCAGCCACAGCTAGCTTCACGCTCATCTAACAAGGATGGGAGTTGTTGACAGCCCGGAGTGTCTGTCCTGAAAGGAAAGGGAGCATGAGACAACCAAACACTTTTGGTGTGCTTGTCCGGTCTTCACCCGGAGCAGGCTGGATACTCTAGGTTCTGCCCTCCTATCCATAGCAGAGTTCAAATACCTTTTTCACCAAGATCTGATGCGCTTCGTTAAGAGGACAGGAAGGTTTTGGTTATAGCGCTTCTAGCAGCAAAGCACAACGGGCCGCTCTGGCCTCCGTGCTTGGGATCTCTTGTCCCCCTGCTTTAGAATAAAAAAAATTAAAACAGGTAATGAGGCAAATTTCTAAGACACTCCACTGCTCTGCAACTCTATTAAAAACTGCTTCAATTATTACCTATCGACAAAGAAATTAATGGAATTTAATTGAAAATACGAACAAAAGAATTATATAAGTAGGTTTATTGTATTCTTAGTAAATCTCTCTATAAAAATATGTTTTAGTCCCAAATGTAAGAAATTGTAGGTACAAGCATTTAAAACATGTTTTTGGTCCATTTTTTTTTGTAGCTTGTAAGACGTTAAGATTTTTTACGATTTACACGTCTGAAATCCGTATATAATCCAATAAATTACTTTGAATTATTATTTAACGATTTAAAGTTATTATAAATTTTAAAATTGTTTCAGTATGCGCACTTCCAAGTTTTATTAATACTAAAAATAAATTTGAGTATAATCGAAAACCCTTGCTATATGAAAAATAAATTTCTTTGAATGAACCTACATCAGTTATTACATCCAACAACAACAAACATGATAGATTTGTTGCAAATTTTGCTGCATGTCCTGTTTTCCTCATTTCCGAGCCCGGGAAGTATTATATTAGAAATTTGGGCAATTTATCCATTAAAGAAAATTGTTAAGTAAAATGAAGTATTATTAGGAACTGTTCCGCTCTTTGTAGTCTTTTGTTAAAACTCGCTGTTTAATTATAAAGTTTCTCTACTTTTTGTTATTTTGCTTTCCTTTTATGACGACTTCTGTGATAAAGAGTACTTTGGTGTCTTTTCAAATGAGGTTTCAAATTTACAAAGGTTTTGTTGCATACTTTACAATACGTTCCACATTTTTTGTTTGTAAGCTATGAAAGGAGATCCTTTCAGAAATCTGTAAAAGTTTCTGCCATGTCAACTTTCTTTTTTCATTTTTTCGTCAATATTACTTTGTGAAAGATGAAGAGCTTGGCTAAAGTCGAGACTAAACTTTGGACGCTTTAAAAACAAATCTTGCAATAACAACATAGCATGAACACTAATATTTCGAAGAAAATACGAGAGACTACGTAATATGCACTTTTCTTATAATATTAAAGTACATAGTTTTTACGTGGGCGTGTTTGTAGTTTTTTGAATTTACAAATTTAAGGTTTTTACACATAAAGAGTTAGCAAAAACGAGTATCCATCATCAATCAAAAGTATCCGCGTATTCAAATCTGCAAATGGTATGAAAATTCACATATTTTTATTCAAGGGGCAATTAAACAGCAATCGATAAACAAAATTAAATTTTCTGAATGGAAATCCGTTTTGTCAGTACTGTATATATAGTTAGTTTGGATTTTCGGTATGACCGTCAAGCTAATACAATGGCGTAGATAGATCGTTTGCCGCCCGGGGCGGTCCCGAATTTGCCCCCCTTTTTAACTTAATCATAATCAAAAGTGATTATTAACAATTATTGAACATGAGTAAAAAAAATCAGTAAAACTATTTATTTATTTTGTTTAAATAGATTGTGCACATAATGATAAAACGTATGTTAAATTTATATATTTATTTTTCTTGCTTTTCTTTTACAAAAGTCTCGAATGACATTGTCAAAATTTATATTATCTGTTAGCTCACTTTCTATGGACAGTATCGCTAGATTTCGTAATCTTTCATCACTCATTAAGGAACGAAGATAATTTTTAATCAATTTTAATTCGGTAAAGCTCCGCTCACAATCAGCGACATTGATAGCTGTTGTTAAAAAAATGATTAGTATTAGAACAAAGTTTTGCGTCCTATATTTTTGGATAAATATTATCAGTTCAAGGGGTTTTCCCAGTTTTTCCAACCTTTTGCTTGCTCTTATACATTAGGTAGAGACATAAAATTCTGGATTCTTTTCCTTTCAATATGAAAATGTTCCTCGTCAATGTCAACAAAGGTATTTACTTGACATTCAAAATTTTCTTTCAAAATATCTAATATGGTATACGCACGAATATTTCGCTGCAAGGACATATAGTCGCTCAAACCCTACTTTTATTTCCTGGATAAGTCTATCCAATGACAGAAACATTTTCTTTGTATTTCTTCTTCTAAAGATAGTCCCGCGTCCTGCGAATTTTCACCACTTATAACTTTTGCCTTCTAACTCGACGCTCAGTGGACATCTCCAACTCTTCATATATTTTTTTGCTGTTGTAACTGCTTCTTGCACTACAGTGTCCCTTTATAATCCCTTTGTTTGCAGGCAGTGTTGCGCGTCATTAATTTCCAATAAAAGAAGGTAGCACAGAATAGAAAAACATTGCTTTGAGTTGAGTAATAATCCAGCGTCTGATCTCGGTTTGCTATTTTTTTTCTCAGACTCAGCTTGACCAATGACAGAAGCGAGTAAGTTTTGCAAAAAAATCAATCAAATTTTGCAAAACAAAAAATCTTCAAATTTTGCAAACTTGGATGATTGTCGTCCAACAAAGTAAATGAAAAATCTGTCGAAATATTTTCTGTAAATTCCTAAGACGAAATGAATATTTATTGCTAGTCTCATTGCTCATGAAATCGCAATACAGGGGTGGACTAGTTATTTAAAAAATTTACGAAATTCAATAAAAAATTCATTTAATTAATTTAAATTACCCAAGCGTTAATGACTGCTTTTGGGAAATAATGGTATAACACATACATATAACAGAAACAAAGAGCGGTGGGGAGAGGGGGGGGGGGGATACAACTATAAATAAATGCATTTATATCATGTATTCAATGTCTCCAAATTCCAAGAAGTCGTTGTAGACATAAATGGGTAAAACTAAAGACATACCTTCAACTGAAATATCAAAGATTCAGTCTTGGTTGAAGTTTAATGAATACTTTCAAGGGAAAATTGCAGCTATATGTAATGTCTCTCACTCATCTGTTAGTATAATTAAAAATAAAATGACGAGTAATGTGCCACTAACATCACGCCATGCTGAGCATTGTGGTAGAAACCGATTAGAACGACAACAGATGAGCATAAAATTCGAGATATTAGCGTACAAAACAGAAAAAAAAAAATAAAAAAGTGCGAACGAATGAGGCGGGAATTCAAATTTCAACAATTACACTTCGGCGGAGGCTCAAAGAACAACATTTTGAATGGTGTTGCCCGGCAAAAAAACTTTGCTAACAGCAACAATGTAAAAAAACGGCTCGGTGGGCCAACGGCAACAGACATATGATCCAGGAAGATTGGAGGAAGATTCTTTCTTAATATTTTTCCATCTTTTAACTCGTATTCTCTCATAAATTTGTATTCATCTTTGATTTATTTAGGTATGTTTCTCTTACTAGCCCACAGTACAAATTCTGATGGTTAATCTGCTTTATTATTAAGATGACCGGACGAAAAATACAACGTTGACTTTTTGATCGAAAGAGTGAAACATCCTCTAAGAGTTATGGTATGGTCTGTGATAAGTGCGCAAGGTACAGGTAGGAACAATGAAGGAACAATGCGCCAAGACCAATACATCGAATTATTGAAAACAAAACTATTGCCTCAACTTAAAGAATGGTTTCAAAACCGTGAATATATTTTAATGCATGACTCTGCACCTTGCCATAAAGCCAAAAAGGTCACTAAATGGTAAAGTGACCAAAATATCGACGTTTTGCTATGCCCTCGCAATTCTACCAATGTCAATCACATAGAAAACCTATTGGAATCAACGAAAAGGGAGATTGCCAGAGAAAGAGTCACTAGCAAGCGGCAATTGATTGAGATGCTCATAATAGTATGGCTTAATAACCCTAGGATTCAAGAAAATTGCAAGAAATGCATAGACAGTATGCCAAGAAGAATTCAGGCAGTCATTCCTGCAAAAGGAGGTATTACCAAATATTAACAAACTGTCGATGAAACAGTTCAAAATTTAAAAAATCTTACATGTGGATCATCAACCAAGTTGAAACATAAAATCATTCCTTTTAAATATTTAGTCTTTAACAATATTGTTAATAAATTAGTCACAATACATTTCATACCATAATATGATTACCAACTGTAAGTTAACTTTGCTTCAACTACCACGTATTGGCGATGTCCATAACCGATAGGTGCCATGTTTACAATAACAACAATGTCGCTGAAGAAAGTTTAACAGACGATGTTTGTTTACTTAAAAATCTCAACGTCGATAAAAACTGCCGGGGTCAGTACGCCTTTTTGTTATAATAAATTAAATACTTATAATAATAAATGATTCTGTACTTTACAACATTAGTATGTTATAAATTTTTATTTTTAAATAATTTAGACAGAAATATAAATGTCGCCCCAAAATATGTGCCGCCTGGGCTCAAAGACAAGAAAGGAGCAAAATGTCGTCTACATCATGAATACTTATAAGATCGCATAGATGGTTATTTTGCTCATTTCTGGTCTCTCAGCGTGAAGAAAATCTGTCAGATTTGCGTAACAACTCTTGATATACAGTATCACATCAAAAGTTTCAAGGGTATAGAAAATCACATTACAGTAGCAAAAATTTACGAAGACTGTACATTCCTGGGACTTTAAATGCAAAAAACTGCATCAACTTTAGCATTGAAAAAAATATCATCCTATGAGTTATGAAACTTACACGAATATTTCTCTTAGAAACATTAACATTGGATTCTGCTATCCTTAGACTGACAACTGTAATACCTGTGATGCAGTAAAAGTAAAAATCACTTCGCTAGAGTCTCAACTAGTTCAACTTGCACCATCCGATAAAGTAAAGGCAGCCAAATTGAAGAGAAATTTAGAAAAACTTTAAACAGTAGACAAAGTATACAAGCTGAAGGCTCAAACTTTCTATAATAAAAACACGAATAGACGAAAAAAAACGCGGCAGAAAATCCGAAAAAATTGGAGGCCATTATCAAAAGTTTCCAAGAACGAATATTAGTAGGTACTACTGACGTTTAGATACTATAAAAGGCAACTTAATTTTATTAAAATTTTTTAAAAGACAACTACCAAGGCACTTGTCAGTTACTAGCTTTGCCGAACATCAAAATTTCATAAAGATATTTTAAGAGCATAATGCGTGTTTCGATCAGCAGTGCTGGGCGATCTCATCAGGACCTGCTGTCTATACTGAAGTGATCTATATATCTTCTTTTTCTCTTTTCTTATGAAATTTTGATGTTCGGCTACAAACCCAGTAACTGACAAATACCTCGGTACTTAAAAATTTCACACAGTAGGCAGATAATTACCTGTAGACTCGTATACTATACAGGTCTCGAAATATTCAACCCCCCCCCTTCTTCTGTTAAATTTTATTAGCTTTTATATTCGCGCTATTTATCTACAAAACAATCAGTGTTTTACACATGGCCTAAAACTGTGGCAAAAAAGATGGCTGATGAAGTCATGTCATTCTCATACCACTTTCATAGCGAAACCCTCGACCCGCAAGTGAAACATTTACGTATATTTTGTGATTTTTGTGCGAGCAAATAAAAATAATAAAAATTTTACCCTTGTTTGATTTTTGCATTATATAATCCACGGACAAAAGCGGCTGGAATTAATTTATGTGATATTTCTTATTTAAGGGGTATTCATACCTCGAATGTGATTTCAGATTGATGAAGCAAAAATCTAAAGTTGAAGTTCCTTTTCAATGTCTCGAAGCATTTCTGACAGCAAGTGTCAAGCCCATTCCTTTCGATGTGTAGAACTGTAAACAAGAATTTTTGAATATTTGGAGAAAATCTCTACGGCATTACTACTAAAACCTTGCCCACTTACCATTAGGCTAGTTAGGGAATTGCAGTTTAGTAAGGAACATCTACGTACTGTAGCTGTTCGGGAGACGACATACAGTCAATGTTTAAAATTTAGTTTATATCAATTTCTTAAAGTGTGACTCAGAATCCTGTAGGGATATCATCTGATAAAATAATGTAACAAGATTAGTATAAACTTGTTCAAGAAGGCAATTTTTTGGATTCTCGGACACAAGAGCAAAAGAGAAAAAAAAATTATTTGTTACTAGGGAGCACCCGCCGGCATTGCTCGGCGATAATATAGATATGAAGCTGGGTGGGGTTGGGGGTTGAAAATGGTGGGGTGATTAGAGACGGATAATATCTAAGCTATCATTTGACTCGATCTGGGGACTCCTTATTCCAGGGATTCACTCTGTATCTAAATGTTTGCTTGTGTGTGTGCGTGTGTGGGTGTGCGCAAATATATAGTGAAGAACTAAAGTTTTGTATGGCAACGCAAAAAAGGGCGTCGCTGATTTTGATCCATTTTTAAAACTATATTTGCAGTCTTCATGAAAATTCACAAAATTTGATCTCTTCATGTCGACTCTTCCTCAGACTGTTGTATACCTAAACGGGTAATTTAAAAACCTATGATATATTTAATTTTCATACATAGGTATAAGCTAATCATGCTTAAAACATGGTTAGCTTAGCTACCTGCAAGGCGAAGAAATTGCTATCAACAATTTCTTCAAATTCCTTCGCATTAAAATATTCCCACAAAACGACTTGGGAAAAATAAAAGTTTTTAATTTGAACCCGTCTTTTCAATAGAAAAAAGCCCCACAACAAATCCTGCCTTCAGTAAGATTTGTCAAAAACACAATATGTATGTAGGTACATTACATACATATCGGGCACATAAATTATACTAGGTGAAGATTGTAAACGATCAAGTCTTCACCGAAAAAGCTTTCATCGGCAAATTTTCGCGAGCTGCATACATTGTGGGTGCAACAGTGTATGCACCAAAAGCAAGACGATGGCTTGAGATATTTATGAAAATATCAAATCACACTTCAAGGTGTCGTCCGTCGCGATTATTCTGGGCTTGTTCAAACATGTCCAGAGAAAATAATTTTCTCAAGATAGAAATCCTAATTAAGCATTTTCCTATACTGAACAACGAGTTTTGAGATTGAAAAAATCCAAGTCAAGAAGAGTTGATTCAAGTCCACGATCGGGTTCGTCATGCGAATTAAAGATAAAATAAGAAGAGTTGGTTTTTTGAACGCTTTTGGCGAGTGCTGGTCGAGATTCGGACAAACAAAAAAATTCATATACAAAGTTGGTAAAAAGGTGTCAGCCAAGCCGAATAAGAAATTGTGATTTTGGTGTGTCAAAGGTGGATTCTCATTGCCTGTTAATTAAGTGCCTCAAAAAATACTTGAGATCCTCTTATATTGAAAAAACTTGTGAATCACGATTACTAAGAATAAAAGTGTAGTAAAAACAATAGCGTTGCTGTCTTACTTTATTGGATGTATACCCCGCCAGTGATGAGTCAAGCCCTATATACATAAATACGTAGCACTGTTTCCAAATAAATTTATTTATTTAGTTATTTGTTCATTTGTCTACCGATAAAGACTAGCACATTTAATTTACAAAATACAAAATTATTGATGAGCATATGTATAAGCAAAACTATAATTTCTAAATAAAATTTGCTTGATGATAATAATTCAAAAATTAAGCTAAGCGACTAGCATTCTCATAAAAAATTGATTTAAATATTTTCCTAGGCATTATAAAACATTAAATACAGAAAATGAATTAAAGATACAATTTCAAATAGGTTCATGCATGCCGTAGTTTGTTCTATGTTGTTGAGCATACAGCAAATTTCGTGAGCGAATTGGTCTCTGCGGTGCATAAAAGCAGATTAAAGACAAAAGTTCAGGAGTATTTATTCTATAAGATAAAATATCTCTTGCGAAAGTAGCACAGCTCACATCACGTCTGAACTGAAGAGTTGATAAGCCCAAAAGCAGGCATCTTACACGGTAACGTGGCATATTGTCACGATTATAATTTAATTTATATAAAGCAAAACGAGTAAACGACTTTTGTACAGATTCGATACGATTAATGTGAACATCATAAAAATGGCACCAAATGACAGACGCATATTGAAGAATAGATCTTACAAGCGAATAATACAGAGCTTTAAGTGTGTTAAGTGTGCCAATGTCGTTAAAATCTTTGGAATTACGCTTAGAAAACCTAGGTTGTGGAATGCTCTAGAAACAATAAGTTCAACATGTGAAGCGAAAGTTTTGGATCAAATATTACTCCTCGATCTTTGACCTCTGAAGCTCTAGGAATGAAAATATCATTGATCGTGTAATCAAAGCTAAATATGTCGAATTTTCTAGTAAAACTCATAATTTTGCATTTGGAAACATTTACTTCTAATTTGTTCATGGAGGACCATGTAAATAACCGATTAATATCAGCTTGAAGTGAAAAGCAATCGTTCAAGGAATCGATTTTTGTATAAAGTTTCAGATCATCAGCAAATATTAAATAATTCGCGAAGTAAAAATTGCTAACTATATCATTAATGAAGAGCAAAAGAAGTAAGGGTCCTAAGTGACTGCCATGAGGAACACCAGAAGTAAGGGAGATGACTCTAAAATTAAGTTTGCCAATTTTCACATATTGCTTACGGTTGCTTAAATAAGATTAAACCCATTTCAAGATAGATGCATGAAAGCCAGTACATTGCAATTTACAAGCTAGAAGCGGAATATTAACCCTATCGAATGCCTTAGCGAAATCAGTATAGACTACATCTACCTGGGCACTTTCTACAATAGAACTAATCGCGAAATTGGAAAATATTTCCAAATTTGTGGAACAGGACTAACGAGAGCAAAAACCATACTACTGGGAGACTATTAACTCCTTTACAATAAAGCTAATTTTTGTATTCACTATAGAATCTAATAATTTCGGAACATTATTCATCACAGACACTCCACGATAATTCTTTATATGATGTTTAGCCCGGATTTAAAAACTGGTGTAATAAAAGAAATTTTCCAATCATCCAAAAAAACTCCTAACCGAAGGAATAGTTTAAAAAAAATAATTAAAGGAGATGATAGCGATGTTGCGCAGTGTTTTAAAAACGAGGGACATATGTGATTAGTACCTTGTTAAGTATGTTTATTACTTAAATCAGGATTACATAATGCCGCATAGACATCATCATATTCAACCGATAAGAAGCCGATGTCCACCGGAGGGGTATTTGGCATTTGACAACAAGTAGTGATACAGTAATCAGCATGGGTACCATAGACGGTCTGAAAATACTCGGCAAATTGATCACATCCAGTTTGTAAATCGTGGGATTTAATACCATTATACTCTAAAACCTTAGGGAAACCTGAGGATTGACGCATATTATTAATATAAGACCAAAAAGACTTGCTGTTGTATTTTATGCTAGTCTCAACTGACCACACGTATTGTCTGTACAAAAATCTAAGTAAGAATTCATATTCTTTCCTCGATCGCTTAAAATTTTTTAAGCTATTTGGATCATTAGTAGATTTGTATAGCTTTTGCGCCTTGAGTTTAGCATTTTACAATTTAGAAAGACCTTTATTGAACCAGTTCGGGTGCTTGCTTATACGCTTACGTTTGATAGCAACGATTTTAGATAAACCGTCATGAACCACTTCAAGAAATTTGCTGTAGGCTTGCTGCAAATCAATAAATATACATAAAAAAGACCAGTTATTATTAGAAAAGAAAGTGTTTAAATTGTCATAGTCAGCACGATTAAAGTTAAATGAAAAACTAGAATGATCATGAAGCTGTCTAGCAAAATCATAGAATGTCATATTTAATTTAATTGCTTTATGATGGAAATCACAAGTTGAGAGGGGAAAGTCAACTACATCAATTCGATACATTATATCATTACTTAAAAAACCCAAGTCTAAGAATTTACCAGAATCATTACATACATCATTTACCTGAACTAAACTATATAGTGATAAACCACAGCTTTGTATGGCAATATCAAGAAGAGGTTGCCCGATTTAGACCGTTTGAGAAGTTTTATATACTATTGCTGTGAAAACACCATGTACATTATTTGAGCTCACTATGTCGACGTATTGTAAATTACAACAAGAATCGGTAACCCTATTCCAATTTTTCTGTCCCTAAAAACATTATTCGGACTATTACGAATGTATAAAAAAATAGCCAAATCGCTCCAGCCGTTCTCAAGTGATGCGATTACTAACGAACAGCATTTCATTTTTATTTATATACATTCCATTACAGAACCCACTTGATTTTGTGTGGCGAGTTTCGGTTTTGACTCATCAACAGGTCCCAAATAGCGAAACTGAGTAACTCGAAAAAACAAATGAAAAATAAAAATATTGAAAAAAAATGAAAGAAATGAAAAAGTTGAGAACTGTGTTTTGGGATTCTATTTTCTGAATATTTATACCCAACGATAATAACTTATTCTTTGATATCTAACAATTTTTCTCAGTATTTTTGATTATCAAACTCTCAATTTTCGTTTTTCATAAAATCGTCCAAAGGCATCACAAAACATTTCTCGATATTTTTTATCTTTTAATTAATCATGATATTATCTCTCGGGATTCGTCCTTGGGAGATTTTTTTGTTTTGTTATTGAAAACCAGGAAATTTCCACAATCAATATAATAAATTCAAGATAATAACGTTATTTTTTTATCGTGTACTATATTTACAAAATAAAAAGTGCTTACATTGAACATTCAAATTTACGTAATTATAAAAAAAAAATTTAAGGTATTAGTCAACTTTGCGCGCAACAAAAGGTTATTTTCGTTAATGTTTTTTTGGAAGTTTTTATTAGATATAAAAGTTGTTGGACTTAATAAACACACTTTCGAAATGCAGGAAAATAAAATTTTATTTTTTATTTTAAACACTTTTTATCAGAAATTTTTGCTATAAAAGAAATAATACGAAGAAGATTTCTCGTCTAACAGACTGACATTTATTGAAACTAATTTATATAAATTTACAAAATGCATTTAAGTGCAAAAAAATGATTGAACTTTTCCACCCAGCGATCAGAGAGGTCTCATTGGTATGGTTATCTCTGATCGCCTACCATAGAAGTTCAATGATGGAGGTCATAGCAATTGCCCATATAAATACTTTTTAGTACAAGTACCTCTATAAAAGAAATAGTAAAAATTGAATTTTTGAGATAATCGTAATTCAGGACGAACTCACTGTTATACTTAATCTAATTCCATGTGATTCTTTTATTTAAGATAACTCGTTCCAGAGTTACGTTTGTCTATCATTTTTGTGTACAAAAAGTGTTTACGGTGTATTTATTAAGCCCAACAACTTTTATATCAATACTTATACCTATACCTACAAAAAAAAATTAGTAAAAATAGCCTTTTTTGTAGCGCGCAAAGTAGACTAATCCCTTAAGGGACCACAAATTCTTCACACATCATATGCTTATATCTTGCTAAAGTAGGAGCACCTGTTGTTTTCGTATACCTGTACAATGTTATGCTCATAAGTATATCCACCAATTTTCAATCTAATCTTCAAAGAGCTGCCTGTATATGTATATATGTGTTCTTGATAATGAAACAGGTTGAAAATATTCGGTTGAATTCATTATTGTATTTCTGAGTTTGACGTTGTGCTATTCCAGATATTTTGAAAATACTAAGTCAGTACGTCTAAAATATGCTTTTATACACACACATACATACACACACATATTTCTAAGTTTCCATTTGTGCTTAGTTATATCCAATCCGCTAAAAGTTTCACTTCCATTAGCTCTGATATCGATGCTATTGAGAGAAAAATAAAACTTCATAGTTGCAAAAGAGGAAATTCGCGAAAAAGCATCCTCCCTCAATAAAGTTGATTAAAAATCTAGTCTAGTGCAATATACATAATCTAACGAAGTTTTACCTCAGGCTTTCACGTAGCCTTTTTAGTTTCAATCTGTACAGGTAACAAACACAACTCCTCTAACTAAGTAATCTTTTTTTTATTCGAAACAGGAGCAACAAATTTTATCAAAGTGACTCATAAAAAAGTCACATCACAAAAGTTTTCGTAAATAAACGATCACGAATTTGGTGTGGAAAAAATTCGTCTTCAGTCATAGATTCTCATAGTTGGAATATGTACATCTCCAATAAATTATATAACCAACTGTGGGAAAAACCTTCTTCGTTAAAATGCATAAATTTATTAGCAGCAATTTGGTATAAAACTATTGTTATTAATCGGTTCTACCGACACACTCTGGGTCTCGCCAGTTCTACATGTTGGCACTTTTGTCAAATACCTCAAGTTACTTACATTCACATTAAATCCATAAAAATGCATCAAAAGACATTCTGTGGTGCGTTGGTGATCTGAGAAGATTAATATTAAAATTAAGATATTTTCGAAAATCTTTAATTTTGTGTATGTTAAATTTTGCCAGAACATCTTTGAAGTCGTATCTTGCTTTATGCTCTACTAAAAACTGGAAGCTTTGGTAAAAATTGTTGAAAGGTATAAAATAGGACAAAATTGATGTTTAAAAAGAACTGTATAAAAATAACAGAAGTTAATTTAATTGAAGTAAAAAACATATTTACTTATCATCTGTACATAAAAATTTGATTTCTACATAACTTTAATATTAAAACTCCTTATTCCTTACAAGTGTACTGTAATCACCTTTAGAAGGTTCAACTTTATTAAAGGTTTTCGGAATAGAATAAAAGGCTAATCATCAACAGATAAATAAAATCTTTATTTTTTCTATGTTATTCAATATAATTCTTTTCTTCTATTTCGTTTGCAGAATCATTTGTAATTTCATTAATTTCAATGGAATACATATACCTCTCGCTACATTGGTTGATTAAATAATTGAGTAATAATGCTTTTTAATGACTACTATCGAACATACAACCACAGAACTTGTTATGGGTCATATGGTTGTGGTTAGGCTAAAGAGCTACAGATACTGTCAGAATTTAAATTTTGCTGGACACAAGAACAGTGTAGTTAGCATGGCGATAGCCATCTATAGTACGCTCCAAGCCTATGGGCCAAAGCTTATAGAAGGAAAGCGTTACGGACACAAATATATACGCATAAAAGCCATTGTGAGATCTGAGCTCAAGCGAAAGGGGGTGCCGATGATAAAGGATAACTCAACTTTTAAAATTCAACTATCAAAATTTTATTTATTAAATATACTGCTTAAAACTAATATCAGAAATAAATTCAATTCCTTAATCAAAAATTAAAAATATTCTAAAGCTATGTAAAAGAATTCAACAATTTAGAAAGTAGCCTACGTAGTCAACGTCAACTTAAATTAAGAAAAAATTCAACAAATTCAACAAGTTAAAAATTCAAATTAGAAAAAGTTCAAAAAACGTCAGTGCCGCCACTGTATTTCTGCTCCCTTCATTTCTACAGAAAAAGAATTCACAATTAAATTCATGAATTAATTCAACAGAAATAATGGTTTGAAGTATACTGCTACGTGTAGGCCTTTATAGAAAAAAATTATAGCAATGCAGGATGTAGCTGCAGTGTGGAAGGCTGCACTATGAGAGCAGAAAGAGAATTGAAGTGCGTGTGGGCGCAACAAAATAGAAGTTTTTTGTCTGTGCTGACCGTGTGAACACGGCAGCAATAGCAGAATTTGTGATCTGCTCAGATGTGGATTAAAATAAAGCAGAAGTAAATTTCTGCAGCAGGAGTACATTCCTGATTAGATGGAGAATAAAGTTGAAGCAGAAGTAAATTTCTGTAGCAGTATTAAATTCTTACTTAGATGGAAGCAAAATTTAGGTTTTGATAGTATGGGGAGCTCAGAGTAAATTCTGAAATGGGAATTTGGGATCTGCTGCATCTCGTCGCCTTTTTATAGACGATGTGTACCGCTATGTGTCTGCTGCATGATATGTTGCCCTGGCAATACTTAGTTTTATGCTGTGCGTTCAGCCGAACGCAGAATGTCACATAATGTCACACTTTTACACACCATGTCGTTAGGCAACCCAAGCGTTGTCATATCCCTAGCACATCCATATGCATATTTTTACGCTACGGTCTGTTTGTGTAGTGTCTCGGTGCGCTTAGTAGTTTTGACGTTTAGCGTAGTTTTATTCTTAAACAACTTTCAAAAGTGACATTCCGAATCGAAGTGCCCACCAACCGTTCAGTTACTATCCCTACTTTTTCAATGATGTGATGTGCACAGATGTTCTGAAAAGCATATCGGTGTGTACACCTGAATGCACGGATGGTTTATTGAATTCGGACTGACATGATGTAATGTCACTTGATGACATTGAAAATGTCAATATACGGAGTTAAATGGCCTTGGGGTAAATTTATCAATTTAGTGTTTTACTTTTAATTTAATTACTTTTGAATTTAGCGTGTGATATTTTGAGGCATCTTGGAAGAACTTTCAATGAAATATCATACTGTACGGTTGAGAAATATTTTTAGATGAGTATTCTGTTTAGTACTTTAATTCTGAACTCGAAAATTTGTGTTGCCTTTTTTTGCTTTTAGAAGAAGAATTGCATCAAGGGATCGTCAAGGGATATTTGTGTGGCCTAAACAGCCATAAATAATCTGGACGGAAAATTCCCGATCACGAGCATACACTTATTACGAATAATCTAAGTTAAATATTTACCATTTAACATACTTAAAACTTTCTTAAATTGAATTATTTCCTGGAGTTAACTAATATTCTCGATATAGCTCTAGTCCAACCTTGTAATGATCTGAAAGTTTGAAGACTGAGCCTTTTGTAAAAGAACGGAATCTAGCGGAGCTATGACCTTCCTGCTCGAAATTTGAGCTCTACTTGCACTTCATTAATTTATGACTAAAAAAACACTTTACTGATGATACGACTGATAAGTTTTAAAAACTTGCAAATCTGTGGATAACATGACTTTTTAGCAACTGACAACTCGGTGAACGAATGATGAGATAGCTTATACAGGGTGTCCCCTACGTACCGCATTTCCTTTAATCCAAGGATTCCTCACTCAATTTCGAGGAGTTTTTTGATGTTGGGTTCTTTTTATCCTAATACCATGTAACTTTTTTGTTATACACCCTATGAAGGTGATTTGATTCTCAGGTGATAGATAACCCTCTACGGATGTCAAAATAAAAAATTGGATAATTTTGCAATTCCTTTTTCAATTTTAATTTTGCCGCCAAAATGCATGACAACTATACAGTTTTATGACAAGATTTAAAGACCCCGGAATGTTACCTTTAATTTGCCTACGCGCATGTACCTACCGAAATGCTACCGTTTTTGAGATATTCCCGTTTTTATAATGCATAATTTCATTAACTTTGCTAATAATAATAGAAATTGCGCCTAATTTTATGCAATTCCACGGAAATTAGCAACATTCATGAAATTATGCATCATAACAACGGGAATATCTCAAAAACGGTAGCATTTAGGTAGGTACATGAAAGCTAACATTCGGAGGTCTCGAAATCTTGCAAGAAAGTCCTATCCTTGTCTTGCCTTTTATCGGGGAAATCGTTAAAATTGAAAAGAAATTGCAAAAATTTCCAATTTTTAGACTTTGACGTCTTATAACTGCCGAGGGAAAGGGAGGATTCCGTAGTATAAAGGAAAGGGACACCCGTATAGCACAATTTTTTTCAATTTCAATATAAACATTACGAAATTTTCTAATATTTCACTGAACTTGACAAAATCATGAATTTTCTTGGATGTCATTCGATGTCAATATTAAAACTACACCATTTGATATATTTTCTATAATAATCTGATTATCTTAAATAAGTTTTGCAAATTTTGCCATAACTTATCTATTTGCTGTATTTCGTTTCGATTTAGGAAATTCCTCTCTCAATTTGTGCTACTATCTGTCTTCTTCACACGTCGAGTCCCTTTGCACTCATTATGGGAAATATATTTATAAAAAATGACGAATATTGCGTTATACGCGAAAAATTTCACGAGACGAATGATGTCACCGAAATCGTATTTCCCGTTTTACCCGAATTCGATACGTCAAACGTCGGGTGACATAAAGTTGTACGTGTATTGGCACCATAGCGCACGGGTGTCACCAATGTAATGTAAACCTAGGTTTTGTTTTAGTACTTTCGTAGCCAGTTCAAGATTTCGCCAATATTAGTGAGAATAAATGAGTATAACTTTTGAATCACGCTATAGATTTTGGTTATTGTTGGCTCATTACATAGCCAAGAGTAGTAGCTGTCGAAAACTGTATTACTCTGTATTTTTTAATTAAGCATCTTTAAACTATTCTCAAATATTTCCAAAATTTTGATTTTTTTTACACACAAATTTCATAAATACCGTTATTTATTTCAAAAGCTTTTGTGTGTAAAAAAATTAAAATTTTGGAAATATTTGAGCATAATTTAAGGATGCTTAATTAAAAAATACAGAGTAATACACTTTCGACAGCTACTACTCTTGGCTATGTAATAAGCCAACAATAACCAAAATATATAGCATGGTTCATTTATTATCACGAATATTGGCGAAATCTTCAACTGGCCCCAACTCCTAAAGCAAAGTTTCTAGGAGGTATGTGGACCAATTTTTTGATCAGCTTACCTCAAGGAATCGCGTGGTATATCTGAATCACCCTGTTTAACTAACAGCTGAGTTCATTTACTTGATTATATGTTCTGCTTAGTGCATAAGTTAAGAATTCTAAGATTATGTAGACACCTGTCGATTTGTGAGCTCCACTCGACATCCAATTTCTACTGCCTTGCTTCCTTACTCAAATTGGTGAGCGATCTTACTTTGTACAGGTAATTGGTAAATGGAATTGCTTACCAATTAGCCTTCAGCGGGCTAACTCCATGGGGACATTCAGCAGCCTTCTGGCTTCGACCCGCTGACTACTAAACGCACTGTTTGATGCTGTGCACCGTATGCGGTTGCATATCTTCGATTTTAGAAAGATAAAATCCAGATCTAGCAACGTCGAGTTCTTTAATTTTTAGTCACACTTTTTTTTAATTATTTGACTCTAATAGTACTCCAGAAATTGTAATACTTCGTTGAAAGTTATTGAAGTACAAAGCAAAATGGTATTAATATTTAGGAGAGTTAATTCTCGTTAAAAATTTACAATTTATTTGAACTGCAGAGATTCATTTTTCGTCTTAAATTATCGCAAGTTGGGTTTCTGTCTTTTACTCTAGATGTCTCTAATGTGGGCTAAGGTCTACGTCTATAGGATAATTTTATATGAATTCTCTCACTTTCAGGACACAAACCTACGTATAGTAAATTTTATTGCCAACAGGGTCGCTGGTATTTAAATTGAAACTTTTGCTGAGTACTGACTTCTCTTAATATTAGTTTTGTTTCTTCTCTTTTTCATTTTAAATCTATTTTAGTTTTTGCTCTTCTGCTCTAACATTACATAAAACCTTCATAATTCGTTTACCAATTTTTTTAAGTATGTGTATACGTTTATCATTGCTATTTCTCTTTCCGCATTTATAATTTACATACATATTGTTAATATTTAGAATTTTTCCTATGTTTTGTTGTACCTTATTAAGATTTCCAAAATCTTTTGTACCTTTGTCAGCAATAAAGACAGAAGGACGCAGGCAAGCGATCATATAATGGTACGGTTTTTTCTTTTGTTTTACTGAACCCTAAAAATTAGTGAGAAATTCTTATACTGGTCTGGAAGTGATGCGAGTAACTTGTCATATAAGGATAAGATTGCCCACCAAAATTAGTCTTAAAGAATTTATACATTTTTCCCTAATACTAAGAAAGCTGTCGCTGTTCTAAAAGGTGGTGAATATCGTAATATTATCCAGCGATTTCACACTAAACGGATCACTGTGGAACCCGAAAATCTACTAATTGGATAAATTTGTTGTTGAGTTTGTATGGAATTCGAAACTCACTAATCTCATTTTATCTCCCCTCACCACATGCGCCGCTATTAAGGTGGTTCAAAATGTTGTAATTTTAGTGTAAAACCGATTTTTATACCCTAGATGAAATCACAGGATATAGTAAGTGTGTTATTCCGCTTCAAAAAAAGAAATTAAGAAAATGGTTGTTTTTCGGGGTTCTCCGGTATAAAAAGGCTTGTTGTTTTGATGTAGCTTTATTTGGGCGGCACCGATTCGGGTGAGGTTTGACCCATCATCAGGCCCTGTGTTAAATTAACAAAGATAGAAAAAAAATATTTATTTTATTGTACATTATAGAGCTATCAGAAAAATGTGAATTGAATTAATTAAAATAAGGAGTAAAAAAGAAAGAAATGAAATGAATGAGAAACCTTATGCATATCGGATATTATTGAGTACAAACATATAAATGTAAAAAAATATAAATCTTAAAAATGTGAGAAAATCCTCTTAGGAATTAAAAAGACATCTACACAATACACTAAAAACTTACGTAGAGCTAATCTGGTGATGATGATAGAAATATTTTTACATCTTGTTTAAAAAATGTCGCTCAAAATAATAAGTTCGAAAATAAGACCAATCGGGGAACTCTTATATAAGGTTGTCAGACAACAATTTCGTCTTGCACTATATACTTGCGCACGGTCTCAGCACTCGTCAACGTAAAGAGCTGGTACATGATATTTTCATAGCAATAGTAAATAACATTTTAACAAGTGAAAAAGCTAGAATTGGTCTAAGACCAATTCTTATGATACCCTAGATGAATGCCCGTATGAAATTTCGTATGGTCACCCATTTGAGCAATTTTGATTTTTTGCATTGGTCTCTCGCATATATTTCTAGAATGAATCGTCGGACAGAAAAAATGATTATGATTACCCGATTTAGTCCATAATTGAAATTTGATTTGCTATTACTATGAAAACACAATGTACCAAATTTCAGCTTTTTATGTCGACGTGTTCTCAGGTAGTGTCAAAATATATAGTGGAAAACGAATTTTTTGTATGGGAACCCCACGAAGGAGTTGCCCGATTTGTCTCATTTTCGAATTTAATTTTAGTTTTTTTTTAATGCCCGTGTACAAAATTTCAGCTTTGTAAGTGATCGTGTTCTCGAGTTATCGTGCGCATGGGCGGACGGATGGACTGACGGACGGGCGGACGGACGTACAGACGGACATGCAAAAATCAAAATAACTTTTAATTTTATGCGGGGTTGTCCAATCCATTTTGCGCTACCATCATTATATTAGTGCGTTACAAACGGAATGACAATCTTACTATACACTATAGATTTCATCTAGGGTATAAAAATGGACCAAATCGCTTCCCTGCTTAGTGCTACGTGAACTGAGCGTTTCCTCAGCAAACATTTTTCTGTGTCAATACCAGGAGGGGTTACAATATAGTCCATGCCTGAAATTATATTCAAAAGATGCCTTGTACAAAATTTCAGCTCTCTAGGTCAACAGATTCTGAACCAGTATTCAAATATATAGTGAAAACGAAATTTTTGTACTACAACCACACGAACAAGTTACCGATATGCCCCATTTTTATACCCTAGATGAAATCTAAAGGGTACACTAAGTTTGTTTTTCCGTTTGTAAAGCACAGAAATAATGCTAGTAGAGAAAACTGAATTGGACACCTACGCATAACATTAAAAGTTATTTTGATTTTTGCATGCCCGTCTGTCCGTCCGCCCGTCCGTGCGCACGATATCTCTAGAGCGCGTGTACTTAGAGAGCTGAAATTTTGTACGCGGACTTTGAAAAAAAGTAAAATTAAGTTCTAAAATCAGACAAGTGGGGCGGCTCCTTCGTGACCGTGAGGTTGCCACACAAAAATTTCGTTTTCCACTACATATTTGGACACTGCCTGAAAACGCGTTGACATACAAAGCTGAAATGTGACAAATAGTGTTTTCATAATAATTGCAAATAAAATTTAAAAAATGGAATAAATCGGGCAACCCATTCTTCGTGTTGCCATATAAAAATTTACGTTTTTTACGGATAATATGAAACCAATCGGTCCAAAACATTTCTATTCAGAATATGAAGTCCGATAAAATTGGTTATAATTATTTTTTCTATCCGAAGATCCGTTCTAGAAATATATGCGGAAAACCACTGCAAAATTCGAAATTGCTCATATGGGTGTTCATACGAAATTTCATACGGGAACTTATCTAGGATATTGTAAGGATTGGTCTTAGACCAATTCTAGCTTTTTTACTTGTTGAATTTAAATTAGCAATATTTTCAAAAAGGCCATGTGCAAAATTTCAGCTCTCAAATTATAGTGCAAAGAGTCAGACTAATAGGACGGACTTACAAATGGATAGACGGACAGACGAATATCTAAGAATTAAACTAACTTTTAATATTATACATGGATGTCAACCATCTCCACCATCACTATTTCTATGCTTGTGTCTATGTTTGTTACGCATAACAAACTGAGTTCACTCTATAGGCAGCGAAGTTGGCCCTTAATATGCAGATCAAGGGGAAGGACATTGCTATCCTTTCGGATAGTGAGGAAGCCTTGATGGCTTCGAGTGGCCCTCGGATAATATCTAAGTTACTGGGGGACTGCAGGTCGTCTATGGAGAAGTTGTGTATCCACAACAAGGTGTCCCTTCAGTGGGTTCCTGGTCACATGGGGATCATGGCGAATGATAGGGCAGACCTTTTAGCTAGGGTTGGCTCTGAATCTCCGTTCCACGGACCAGAACCCGCCGTAGACGTTGCCACCTCGAATATCGGGTATCTCTTCAAAGCGGATGTTCATAGAAAGCATCAGCAGAGATAGGCGAACCTGAGTACTTGCAGGTGTACAAAACTGTTTCTTGCTGGGCCTAATGGGAATATCTCCGATTTTCTCATGGGGTTCGGAAGGAAATAATGTAGAACTGTGGTTGGCATCAATACTGGCCACATCTCACTTCACGCTCATATAACAAGAATGGAAGTTGTTGATAGCCCAGAGTGACTGCTTTGCCTGGATGGAGAGCCCGAGACAACCGAACACTTTTTGTGTGGGTGTCCGGCCTTCGCCCGGAGTAGACTGGATACTTTGTGCCCTTCTATTTGTGAATGAGCTCAAAAACCTTAATCACCAAGACGTGATACGCTTCATTAAGACGAGACAGGAAGGTTTTGGTGAATGTTGTTATAGCAGAACAATACAATGGGCCACTCTGGCCTACGTGCTTAGGATGGCGTTTCCTGTCCCCCTGCCTAAAAAAAACCTAATAGAGGTATAAAATATCACGGTTATTTAGGCGCCCTGTTTGCTGAAAATCCTTTTGAAAAGCACTATTAAACAAATAGAAAAGCTAGAATAGGTATAAGACCAATTCTTGTGATACCCTATATGAATTCCAGCATGTAATTTCCTATGGTCACCCATTTGTGCAAGTTTGATTTTTAAAGTTGTATTCGAAACGGTTCGTCTTAGAGTAAATATGATTATAGCCAATTTCATTAGAGTTCATATTCTGAAGAGCTTTTTAGTACATTAAAAATGTCTAGGAATGATCGTTTTCACACTATACGTAAAAAAACTTAAATTGTTATATGACAACACCATAAAGGGCTTGCCCGATTTAGTCCATATGAAAATCCTGTTGCAAAACACCGATAAGAAATCCAGATATCTAGTTTTATTTGTGATATGTTCGGTACAAAACACCATCTGCGGAACTTTCAGGAAAATATTCTTCAGTATTGCTAATTTCCTGACTACCAATATTGTAGCATCATAGTTTAGATTTCGTTTCCCTTAAATTTACGGATTTATACTTGTACATAAGCTACTTCCTATCCATACATATTACGTGCTCGCTAACGCAATATGCTCCCACAGCACAGCACAGTTCAGAATTTAATCTTCTTAAAAGCACATTGCCAATATGTCAATACGATTCAAGGCAAACATGCAAACATACCTTCAGATTTGCCTTAAAGGAGAGTTGCATAGGAACTTTTGCCGAATACTCCTGGTTAGATCTCTGCAAATGGGGGTAAAATCTTCATAGTCCCAATAACCTTAACTCAATCCTCGAATCATACCCACATGAGCGTATCCAGGGAAGAAGTAGTAAAAGTTTCGGTAATTAAATGAAAACTAAAAACTTTTCCTTGCATACTCTAGTTTCTGGGTGGTCGGACTTGTGGCTTGCATTGGCACATTATCTTGTCCGTATGAAGACAGAGTTAAAAAGAAAACCAAATTCAGTCCGAATTGGTTGTTGACAAATCTTAATGCATCTGAAATGGTCTCAACTTTCTCGGAAGTTAATTTGAAAATTTTACTCATATTTCTTTAAAAAAAAAATTGCATTCATCTCTGATTAGTGAAAAACTTGCTCCTCACCATTGCATTGTCACGTTTGGTATTAATTGAAATTTTGCAGTTGTCACAGCTTGTTGTGTACTGTAAGCTTTTCTTAAAAATACAAGTCATCTAGCCATTGTCTTTTAAATGCCTTCGTAACTTTTGCAAATTAATTTTTTTCTTTACAACTTGCGCCAAACTCATTGTTCATGATTTCGCACCAGAATGAGGAAAAGCCTGGTCCCGAAAGCGTGTTTGGAGACCAAGTCGTTGAACCCTTGCTTTTTCATCTCGTGCTCTTGGAGCAAAACTTAAGGAAAGCACTTGCATCATGATAAAACACTTCCCGTAAATAATGAATAATAAAAATGCTACTTGCTACTGTGGTATAGAAACGGAAGTACATGGTAAAGTATGCACTGAGGGGTTAACGAACCTCGGAAGAGTCGGAAGGGAAATTTGCTCTCGGGTTAAAATACTTGGCAAAAGATTATAAGGAAAGGGAAAAGCTTTTGTCAATTGAAAACAATGAGCGTTTGGACAGTGCTTGTAGTGATAAGGCTGCATAGAAGTGTGAATAAATTAGTTTTTTTTTTACATGGCCTTCTGAGAGAGTGTCCTTCAAGGACTTCTACAGTAGGTAGATACATACTAACTCATAATTTTTGAACACAATTTTCTGATGAATCTGGGGATTTTAACTTTACGGCAGGGTGGCATGTATAAATAATTTGAATGCTGTTTGAGGCGTGTTACCAAAATTCTTCTTCTAATTATTTCCGAATTTTGTGGATGAGACTTTTATCCTGCCGGCTTAAGCTAAAATAAATTCTTGAATATTTTGCTCAAGGCAGCTGTCCGGGAAATGGTTTAATGTTCCATTAAAGAACTAAAATGCCTTTGCTGCTGCCGGCTGAGTCCATTGGGACAAATAATTTTCCTGATTTGTCCAGAAGTTGAAATTAGACTTTCCAAAGAATGATGATACATTACTTAAAAAAACCAAAAAAAAAAAAAATAACAAAACGCCCAAAGTGCTATCTTTTGTTATAACATGGTTCTAGTGAGATCCGAGCGAAATAGATTCAGAGGCTTTATGAAAAATTGTATGTTGTGTAATGTATGCATCAATTTTTAATTCTTTGTCAAAGATTATATAGATATATGCCTTAAATTCTCTGAACGTAGATATAAATGTTACAAGGAATTACAGTTGGTGCAATAATTATCTAGGTGGAAAAATGGTATATTTTATGCGGGACCTAGGCTAGGATTTATTTGTTATTTATATGTTAGTTTTATTTTTAAATTGTATGATATTGCAAATTAACAATTGTATAATAAAAAATATCCTGTGGAAAAGTGATTATTTCGCAGCTAGGGAAAATGATACAAAAATCAATTTGTTTCTCCAATAAAAATATATTTGAAAGTTTTAATTTCCACATCTTGCAAAATAAGCATCAACAATCAATTTGCTTCCAGTAAAAACAGATTTGCAAGTTTTAACTTACAGATTTTGTAAAAAATGCCTGATTCATTTAAAAACTACTTGTTATTGCCAGAACGAGAAAAATAATGGTGGCAAAAAAATCAACGAAAGTCAAATAAACTTGATGTCAACCTACTTGTATTTCCACACGATTTTTTATCATATTCGTCCGACCTAAAAATGTTGTTCCAGATTCTTTTGGAGCTTTTTGACGTTTCCTGCCTATTTTACGGTCTTCATTCTTCTGAATTCACTATTAAATTGGAATTGTAGACTAAGCTGTTTTCGTGTAACTTCTTTTGGCTGGAATTCTATGCTACATTTTTTTACAGCATTTTCTTTTTATAGTTCCGTGATTTTAAAAGCAATAGTTCTGGAAAACTTTCTCAAAACGCAATTAATAGTAACGTCTTACGCCGGTTACATTTATCATATATTTTGTCATGCATCACACAATAAATTTCACACTAAAATGAGAAGATCAACAGAAGTACATTGAAATCTTTACTAGAGCATTTTTTTCAGTAAAGGGTCATTCCATGGAAATTCGACCAAGGTTCTGAACCGACCATCTCAGATAAAATTTCGCAAAAAGGTTGTCTTTTATTTGAAAAATATTTGTATGAATTATTTTCTACCGTGACACATTTTTGGTGGATATAACGTTATTTGCGTTTTTTAAAAAAATGGCAAAGTTTACCTGGTGGAGGAAACTTCAAAAATTCACATCTCAGGTTGAACTCTTTACAGCTCAATGAAATAAGTTTTATTGTTTTAAGAAAGCCTTACGGTATTTATCAAAAATAAAGCCAGTGTCGTTGTTATAATTTCTTACTTAAGGATAAAAAGCAGAAGTAAATTTCTGCAGCAGGAGTACATTCCTGCATAGGTGAAGGATAAAAGCTTAGCAGTAGTAGATGTTGGTAGCAGGAGTAAATTCCTGCTTAGGTGAAGAGTGGACGTGAAGAAGAAGTAAATTTCTGCAGCAGGAGTAAATTGCTGCTTAGATGTAAGATGGAAGTGAAGCAGAAGTAAATTTCTGCAGGATGTGTAAATTCCTGCTTAATTTTAGGATAGAAGTGTAGCAGAAGTAAATTTCTGCAGTAGGAGTAAATTCCTGCTGGGTACATCAACTTGTAGTTGTAGAAAAACCTGATAAGTCTGTCAGGTTATGTCTCCATCCAAGAGATCATAATTTATGCACAATAAGAGAGCCCTTTCAGATACCCAAATTAGAAGATATTTCATGTAAGCTTCAAAATATGTCTTTTTACACAGTTCTAGACTTAAAAGATAGATTTTACCAAGTACAACTGGACGAAGAAAGCTCGAATTTATGCACTTTTGCGACCCCAGTTGGCTGTTATCAATTTCTCAGGCTTCCTTTTGGATTAAATTTAGCACCTGAATTATTTCAGAAACTGAACAGTCGGTGTTTTGGTGACTTGCCAGGTACATTCGTTTATTTTGATGATATTTTGGTAGGGGGAGAGACAAAAGCTGCACATGACTTAAATTTAAAAAGAGTAATAGAAAGAGCAAATACTTTAAATATAAAGTTTAACCCAGCAAAGTTGCAATTTTGTTTAAAAGAGGTGAGATACCTAGGCTATTTATTTTCTAAAGATCGCCTAGCAATAGATTCAAATCGGGTAGCGGCTATTAACGCGTTAGAAGTGCCATCAGAAAAAAAAGCGCTGCAAAGGTTTTTAGGGCTTATCAATTATTTAAGGCAATTTATACCGAACATGCCGGCTTTAACTGCTCCATTGAGAGAACTGTTAAAAAATAATGTAGAGTACAAATGGCTTCCAGTGCATACGAAGTCGTTTGATAAGTTGAAATCAGCAATTACTAACGCACCAGTACTAAAAAATTTCAGTCCAGATACTCCGATAGTAATTCAAACATACGCATCTAAAGAAGGATTAGGTAGTTGTCTTATGCAATATAATCGTCCCGTGGGCTATGCGTCGAAAAGTCTATCTAGGAGTGAAAAGAATTATGCACAGATAGAGAAAGAGATGTTGGCGATAATATTCGCTTGTGTTAAATTTCATGACTATGTATATGGTCGAACAATAACTGTTCATACGGATCATAAACCCTTGGTAGCGATCATTGACAAACCGATAACTCAAATTAATTCCAGTCGGTTACACAGAATGCGGTTAAAACTGCTGAAATATGATATAAAGCTAGAATATATACCACGGAAATTAATATATGTGGCCGATACACTGTCGCGAAGTTTTATAATTGATGAAAGAGATTTCGATGATTCTTTAAATGAGGTAGTGCACTCCATTAATTTCTCAATAAACCGCGAAGAACAAATTAAAAATGCTACCAAGACTGACACTGAACTAAATCTATTAGGTCAAATGTGTAGAGAAGGTTGGCCAAAAGAGCAGAGAAAAGTTAGCGATGTAATTAAAAAGTACTGGCCACTCAGAAATGAAATATATCAAGAAAAGGGTTTAGTTTTTTATAATGAAAGAGTTATAATTCCGAAAAATTTAAGAGATGAATTGCTCAATACCTTACATGAGAGTCATATGGGTATGACAAAAACAAAAGAACTCGCGAAAATATCCATGTACTGGCCAGGGATCAATTCGGACATTGAGCAATTAATCATGCGATGTCGAACTTGTGAAAAGTTTCAAGCGTCAAATTACAAAATTCCATTAATACCGCATGAGGTCCCAGAACTACCATTCAATAAGGTAGGATGTGATATTTAAGAATTTCAAAAATGCTCATATCTTGTCTTAATCGATTATATGTCAAAGTGGATTGAATTAAAGAAATTACAGAATAAAACGTCCTTAGAGGTAATTAGCAAATTGAAAGAAATTTTTGCTATGCACGGTATTCCAAAGGTGTTAATTTGTGACAACCAACCATTTGGCTCTTATGAAATGAGAAAATTTGCTGGCGAATGGAATATGCAAATTATAACGTCAAGTCCAAACTATCCACGTTCAAACGGACTATCCGAAAGAGCAGTGGGTATTGCAAAGTCCCTGTTGAAAAAATGCGTCGATGACGGTAAGGACATAGAAAGCGGCCTTTTAGCTTATCGCGCAACAGTAATTCCAGCGCTAGGTTACTCTCCAGCGCAACTCCTTATGGGCAGACATTTAAGAACGAAAATTCCAATGACGGAAGAATCTCCTAAACCTAAAATAGCGTCAAATGTAAATTCAAAAATTGTTAAAATTCAAAATCGGTACAAAAAGTATCATGATTCAAGAACGCGTGGCAAGTTTGATCGTCTGTTTTCTAAGGGGGAAAATGTAGTAGTGCAGAGATGTAGAAAGTGGCATCCGGCAAAGATAGTTGACGCACATTCAACACCTAGATCGTATATTATACAAACAGAGGACAATAGAATATTACGAAGAAATTCACTGCACTTAAGACCTTCAGCCCATGCACCAACATTCAAAGTGGCGGAAGGGAATGCTCCTGAAACAGTAGAATATTCTCAATTGCAACAGCAACAATTAATTTCTAACAATCCTAATTCAAATAATAGTGAATCGTACGTGTCAGACTCGGGCTCCAACCTCCACTATAAAACAAAGGCGGGCCATACTGTGAAACCACCCGATCGTTTGACATATACTTAATTAAATTACTAGTTGTAGGTTAGGTATTCATTACATATTTTCTTTAAATTGAAACTAAATTGAATTAAATTTAATAATAAGAATTTAGGATTGTAAGTCGCTTAATTATCTCTTTATTGAATTATCGTAATTACTGAATATTGAATTGCTAAATTATTGAATTATAACTGAAAGGAAAATACTAAATGTTGAGTCAATTATCGTTAATATTTCTAAGGTAGCATAGGACTTGGAAGAATATACTACAAGGGGAGATGTTGTATACCTAGTAGAAAATAGATTAAATACCTAACACACATCTACACAAATGAATTAATAAATAATAGAAACACTAATACTAATATCACAGATCGTCATCACAGTTAGGAGTGAGTCAGATTAGCTCAGATGATCAGTTAAATTGTACTCTTCAGTGAATAAACGTAGTGCTAAGAAGTACTGAATTTTTATTTTAACTAACAATACATAACAGATGTAGGACAAAGGATAAGCAGAAGTAAATTTCTGCAATAGGAGTAAATTCCTACTTAGGAGAAGGATGGGAGTATAGCAATAGTAAATTTTTGCAATAGGAGTAAATTCCTACTAAGGTGAAGGCAAAATAGGATTTTTTTGCAAAAGGATAGGAAACCGATTAAATTCTGATGCAGGATACGTTCCGAGAATATTCTGAAAGGAGAATGAGTAATTCTAGTCTAAATTTTAGAGTAATCCTACTGCGGCTCGTCGCCTTTTTATAGCCACCGTGAACCACTACGATTCTGCTTCATGATGGGTTGCCCTGGCAGCACTCAATCTCTCAAAGTTGCATTCTATTGAACTCTGACTTCGGCGATGGCGGGACCATCTGTGCGTTCAGCCGCACGCAGAATGGCACATAATGTCACATTTTGCACACCGTAGCACATCGGTGTTCAAATTTTTACGCTACGGTCTGTTAGCGTAGTATCTCGGTGCGCTTAGTAGTTTTAACGTTAAGCACAGTTTTATTTCGAATCGAAGTGCACACCGTTCAGTTGCTACCATTGAATAAATAACTAATAAGAAAGCGGTGTTTCGTGCGAATACAGTGTACGTGAGTAGGAAATTCAATAACAGTCAAACCCATAGAGTGGGGGGAGAAATGACAAGAGGGCGGTCGCTATTTGAAAATTCTGCTTGATTTCTGACATTTCATTGTGACAAGTCCTTTAAATTATCATAGGCAACGCCAATAAATATTTCCTGAAAATAAGGGGGCGCTAAAAATTTGTTTGTTTTATATAGTATTTTGGATTATAAAAATGTCCCCCTTCAAAATTTCACCGTTTCACTACTGCCATGACGAAACGAATACAAACAC
The DNA here is from genome assembly GCA_963930735.1 of Dioctria linearis. Taxonomy (NCBI): domain Eukaryota; kingdom Metazoa; phylum Arthropoda; class Insecta; order Diptera; family Asilidae; genus Dioctria; species Dioctria linearis. The sequence goes on along the minus strand of OZ005740.1, from coordinate 264,768,308 downwards.
AGCACGCACACTAACACATTTCGCTGAGTGGCTTAGGTTTTTACGCGATATGCCGTTTCCTTATTAGTTATTTATTCAATGATTGCTATCCCTACATTTTCAATCATGTGATGTGCACACCGTTGTGCTAAAAAGGACATCAGTGTGTACACCTGAACGCACGGCGTATGATGCGACGTAGTGCCATTTAATGACATTTCGAACACGTAAATTATAGAAAAGTGCGAAAATGAAAATGATGAGATAAGTATAAGAGTTTTTCATTTAAAGAATGATTCTTTGTGGCTTGTTTTTTTTATTTTTTAGGAAATATTTTCATCGAGGGATTCGAGTTTAGTATGTAGACTGAATAATTATGATACCCTTATGAGAGTACTTAAATGCTCTCATAAAAATTCAAATATATGCTTTTGAAACGTATTTAATTCTTTCAAAAAAAGCTAATGTACTTTTATAAGACAAGTCATTTAGTTATGACAGCGCACTCATAAAGCACTCGTAGTACTCTCGAAGGATAAAATAAATAGGGTAGTAATCCAAACACAAGTCCGTATATACTTTTACAAGACGCTTGAAGACCTTTATGAGATGAAAATTGTTAGTTGGGAAATGAAAGTGCCAAGAATTAATACTTCCCCACAGAATTAAATGCTGAAATAAATTAACGAAAATGAATAATTAGTAATATTTGCAAAGATGAAGCTCAAGCTCCGAGCACCGGTCTGTCTTTGATGATTGGTCAGTACACAATAATTTTCTAAAGCAGAATTCTTAATTATATACTTGGGGTTTCATATCGTTTGGTTGGATTTCAATGTTTTCCAATTACAGATATGCCGAAGTGCTGCAAAGAAATATAGGAATGAGTACTAAGTTTAAGGTGATACTAGGATCAATAATCTTAATTTAAAGTACACTAGGTTCAATACTCCTAGTTCTGATATCCAAGTCTAAAATTTGGATTCAATACTGCCGATCTTTTTTACAGTTAACGTACAAAACAAACATTTTTATAGAGAGAGATTGCTCGATTTCGTCCATTTTTGGAGCTTTACTTACTATTACTATGAAAACACCGTTTGCAAAATTTCAGATCATTACGTTGATGCGGTCTCAGGCAATGTTCAAATTTATAGTAAAGAACGAAATTTTTGTATGGCAACCCTACGAAGGAGTTGCACGATTCGGCCCATTCCGAACTTAAATTTGTTTTTTTTAAAGCCCGTTTGCAAAATTTTAGCCCTGTAAGTGGAAGCCTTTTCGAGTTATCGTGCGGACGGACGGACAGATAAACGGACAGACGGACATACGGACGGACGGACATGCAAAAATCACAATAACTTTTAATTATTATGTGTGGGTGTCCAATCAACTTTTCTCTACCATCATTATTTCTATGTATTACCAACGGAATGACAAACTTAGTATAATCAATTATTCCATCTAGGGTATCAAAATGGGACCAATCAGGCAACTCCTCCGTATGGTGTTCATACAAAAATTTCGTTTTAACTATATAATTGGGCACTGCCTGAGAACGCGTTGACGTAAAGAGCTAACACTTACTACATGATGATTTAATAGTAATAGTAAGTCAAATTTAAAAAAAAAGATCTAAATAGGTCTATCCCTACTTGGTGTTGCCATACTAAACTTTCCCTTTTCACTATATACTTGGAAGCGTCCTGAGAAGACGCCTAGTTGGAGAGCTCATATTTTGTAGACTGCGTTTTCATGAAAATTGTATATACAGGTCCAAAGTTAGAGCAAATCGGGCTGAAATTTTGTACACGGGCCTTTTTTAAAAGAAGGGAAATTGAGGTTCATAAATAGGACCAAACCGGTAATTCCTTCGTAGGCTTGCCATTCAATATTTTTGATTTTTGCTATATACATATATAGGCACAACCCGAGAAGGCGTCGACGTTGAACGTATTAATCCACCCACATTCACACACACACATATGCAAACAGACAAAACGTGAGACCCTAGAGTACGGAAACGCGCGATCAAGTCAGATGATGGCTTAGATATTATCATATCCAACCACCCCACCCTTTTCAACCCACACCACTACCCACTCGGAATGGAACATCTATGATTTTGATGAAACATTGCAGGCAGCTGGGTTTTATTGTTAGTAATACTATCCTGCTTTATTTTTAGTTTTTGTCCGGAGACACGGTATTTCGAAATTTGTAAAAGATAACAATTTTGCTTGGTAGAGTAAATTTAAAACTTTATATCCCACGACGTGCACATCGCAAGCCCATGAAACAAATAGTATTTATCTAAGGAAGCTTTAAGTTCCTGTAAAAAGTAGTGGAGGTCTTTTTCTGAAAATTTGCTTTTAAGGATAATGGATATGCCCGTTATCCTTGATTATATTAAAAATCGATCACTCGATTTCTTTTATTTTTATTTTAATCCTTGATGGGTCTATGGGTTGTTTTGTAGAAAAGAGAAAATGGAGCTCCTTGATGTTTGGATGGAGTTAGTTTATTTAGTTCAGAAAACTTTGAACTAAAATTGATGACGTGTGCATATTTCTCAGATTATATGCAGTGTCTTCTATACATAAAGAGAATATAGTATGCGGTGGATTTTTTGGAGTGTCTTGATCATACCTTTGTTCACTCTTTCCCACTCAAACTGATGTTTGATAAATTTTCGTTTTTCGAAGAAAGTGCGGTCACTTAAATGCTCGGCCTTTCACCGTTATTGTCAGATCAAACGTGGCCACTAGTGTCAAAGAGGAACTTTAATCCTTTATTACAACGTGATATGATTTATGGCCAAATTATGGAGCCTTAAATTTGAATTCTTGAAAATTATTGCTTGTCAATTTGCAGTGTTATCCTTGTTTCAGTAAAGTTTTTGTACCAAGGACATAATTTTGTCCCTTCCCCAATATTTCCCGTTAATAGAAAGAATTACCTCAATATCTGATTCCATTCAAAAGTTAGAAATATTTTTACGTTATGCAAAAGTTTAGTATCCGACCACTACTGTTCCGTTATCTCATTTCTCCCGTTTCCTTAAAACTCATTAAAAAAAATAAGCAAATAAATAAATAAAAAAAAATCGAGAGTGAGCCTTTTGAGATATTCCATTCTCCTTGAAAACAAATTTTCAGAAAAGGGCCTGCACTAATTTTTGTCAGAAACTTCAAAGTATCCTTAAATAAATATTGTTTATTTCCTGGGCTTGCGATGTGTATATTCTGAGATATAAATTTTTGAATTTTCACCTACCAAATGTCAAGTCTAGGAAGCAAACCTGTTGCCCAGTCAAGCTCGTATTGTCCCATAAGCCTGATTTTATTTCTTCTTAATACAATGAAGAAAACAGTGGAATGGTATGTTAGAGATTAAGCACAGAAGGAGCATACACTAAGACCGAATCAATTTGCCTACTAAATTTGTTAAATGTTATAGAAAACCATTTCCAACAGATAAATAACCGTATGCTCTTTTCTGGAGATTGTAGGAGTATTGGATAATACTTCAAGTCAATAATGCCTGCCTGCAGTGGTCAGACAAGTAGTGAATCTAACACATAATATATAGATTTAAGAAATACTTTCCAACAGCGTAATTGCAACACAGTTGTTTGGTGAGATACTGGTGGTTCATACCACCAAAGGTTATCCTCAAGGAGGAATACTATCTACACCGATGTGGTTCATCTTAGTTGATGACCTCTAAGTTCAGCTAAGCAACCAAGGTATTGAGGATCAAGAATATGCCAATGACTTTGTCATCATTATCAAAGGTAAATATATACATAGTTTTGATATGAAATAAATTCATAGTATTTAGTCATAGTTTATATTTTAAATATAATCAATTACTATAATTATTTAAATTCCGACGCGACCGATAAATTAATAAATAAACAAAATAAATTTTATCCGCCAAGTGAAGGGCTCTTCTATGCCCTATCAACATTCTATAAGCCAGCAGCACGGTAACGTTTCCTTTCCTTCTCTTCATCTGTGATCAGTGCAAATGCATTAGCACTTGTCACTGATCAGCAATCCGGGTGCACTCAGCTGTGGTCATTGAACTGCACAGTCTGAGGTATTGAAAGCAGCAATAGGCATAACACTATTGTTGTTTTTTTTTTTACCTCGCTGTGTCGTTGACTGCGGCTGGTGGCGCCCACATTTTTGTGTTGTTGTGTGTCGCTTTTTTTTTCGCTTTTGCTTTTTTGTTTTTGCCTTCAGCATGCAGAATTTTATTTTAGATTTCTGCAACATTCGCGGATTAAGAGCAAATCGGTTTTCGGTGTACTGCCACTTTAACTCAAAAAATCCGGCAATTCTTGCGCTAAGTGAAACCAAGGTCGTTTCTGATGCTGATATTAATCAGTATCACGTCCCTGGTTACAGCTTCGTGCCTCTTTTTTCTCAGCATAGAGGGATCGCAGTATATATTCGGAATGATGTGGCCTTTACTATTCTTCAAGATTTTCCTTCTGCTAATCCAGAGTTTAATTATATCTGGATTAGGTTCAAACTTCACAGGCACATCATATACTTCTGTTTCCTTTATCGCAGCCCAAATATGTCTGATGACGACACGGTATCCGTTTTTGACAATATCTCCAACAATATTGATCATTTGCTTTCTGTTTCCCCCTCTTCCGAAATCGTCCTGGCAGGCGATTTTAATGTTCATAATATACCGTGGCTCAGACATTCTTCTACCACAAGTCCTGCGGGCCGTTTCGTTGAACTCTTCTGTGAATCATTTAATTTGCAACAGCTAGTGGATGCACCAACGCGAACTCCTGATGCAGCTGGAGATAAAGCTAATTTACTCGACTTGTTTCTAACATCTCATCCTGACAAATATTCCATTTCAGTCGGTTCCCCTCTTGGAAATTCAGACCATTGTTTAATCACGGCTCAATTTACCACCTCAAACCTGTGCCGACCAACTGCTCCACCTACAAGTAGGCTTCTTTGGCACTATAAGAATGCTGATTGGGAAAGTCTCTTAAAGAAATTGATTGGTCGGTCTGTTTTGCTTCGAGGGATGTTGATGAATGCACATTACAATTTAGTAACATACTAAATCTTGGCATGCGTGAATACATTCCGTATTCTTACAGCAGGTCTCAACAACAGCATGATCGCTCCTGGTTTAACGATAAGTGCAACCAAGCTATAAAAGCAAAAGGGTCTGCTTTTCGCGCCTATCAATTGCATCCATGTCCGGAAATGAAACAAGTCTACAAGACTGCACGGAACATCTGCAAGTCCATTATCCAGAGAGAAAAATTTCTTTTTGACCAGAATATTAGACAAAGAATCTTGACAAGCCGCAAAGGTAGCAAAGGTTTCTTGTCCCTGGTCAAAACCATCAGGAACAATTTCACCAGTTCCTCTATACCTTCACTACTTAATAATGGTGAAGTGATTGTTGACTCCCTGGATAAAGCTAATATTTTAGCTGCTAGATTCGCTTCAAATTCTCGTCTTCCACCAACTTCACAAACACCTGTTTTGTATCGCCCGTGTGAATGTGTACAAGAGCCAATACACGTTCGTACGAGGGATGTGTTCAGGGTCCTTAAGGATATCAACGTCTCCAAAGCCGCAGGTGCTGATGGTTTTTCGCCCCTGTTAATTAAAAGCTGCGCCTCATCCTTGGCTAAACCTCTGCGCAAACTCTTCTACTTGTCTTATTCGACAGGAAAATTTCCAACTGCTTGGAAGCTAGCTCACGTTCAGCCTATTCCCAAGAAATGAGAGGGTAGCGATCCCTCAAATTATCGACCAATTGCGATCACTTCGATTCTTTCAAAGGTTTTTGAATCTATCATTAACTCAAAATTAATGAAGTATCTAGAAACTAATCATCTCATCAACGATCGCTAGTACGGCTTACGGCACGGTAGCTCATCTGGAGACTTGCTGACTTTTCTTACGGAACGTTGGAATCGTAGTCTTCACAATTTTGGTGAGACCAAAATCGTTGCTCTAGATATTTCAAAAGCCTTTGATAGAGTCTGGCATCCAGTCCTTTTAGCCAAACTCAAAGCACTTGGTCTTTCCCCTCCTCTCCTATTATGGACTGAAAGTTTTTTATCTAGTCGCCAAATACGTGTTGTATTAGATGGCGTTATATCTGAACCTCATCCTAATAATGCCGGTGTCCCCCAGGGCTCTGTTATTTCTCCGACTCTATTTCTAATCTTCATTAATGATCTGCTTTCCCTTACTTTCAATCCTATCCATAGCTTTGCTGATGACAGTACCCTTGATTTCGCATACTCCTTTGACACCCTTGCGGACTCCAGAGGGAACGCCACATGTGTTAAGCGAGACTGCATGATTAGATCATTGAATAATGATCTTGACAATATTCCCGCTTGGGGCAAAGTGAATCGCGTCGAATTCAATGCATCTAAGACTCAAAGCTGTCTCATCTCATTAAAACAAGATCATAACTTAACCACACCCGTTTGTTTTGATGGAGCATTAATTTCTGATTCACCGTCACTAAGCATTCTTGGCATTAATATTTCCAGTATGTTAAACTGGACAGATCACATCTTCTCTGTTGCCAAAGAAGCATCGAAATGTCTTGGATTTCTGAAAAGGTGTAAGAAATATTTCAGCCCGTCAAATCTAGCGCTCCTCTACAAGTCCTACATTAGACCTAGAATGGAATACAACTCCCATATATGGGCCGGGGCTGGTCGCACAGCCTTAGCTTCATTGGATATTGTCCAAAAGAGAGCCTTCAAGCTCATTGGCGATTTGGCAATAACTTGTCATATCGACTCACTCGATCACCGCCGCAATGTTGGATGCCTTTCGCTCCTTTATCGCTATATGCATGGTCAATGTTCTGATGAAATATCTAGTCTAATCCCTTGTAGAATGCTTCCTGCACGCAATACTTGCGCTGCAAACCGCGCACATCCTTTAACCCTTCAAATTACTTTCGGCCGTACAGTAAAATTCCGAGATGCTTTTTTATCCCGAACAGTGCGAATGTGGAACAGCTTACCATCTTCTGTTTTTCCTCCGGCATACAATCTGCGGAAGTTTAAGGGCGACACACATCGGCACCTCCGCCACTCTCCTCACATCCCCTAATCCTTTCCCTATCTCCTTCCTGCCATGCTGTGCTTTGCATCATAGGGTATCCCCTGAGCTTGGCTTAATAATATAAAAAAAAAATGTATATATATATACATATATAAAATTGACCGAGTTTGCTGCCAAATTTGCATCTAGCGAATTGAGTGAAAAAACCTTTCTTACAATCAAAAAATCTAACCGAAAAAAATTAATTCCATTTGAAAAATCTTTAATTTTGCCATGCTTCCAACTTCGATCTATTCTTTGATTCAAGTAGCAACAGACAATATGAGAGGCGATGTTAATAAATTTCTGACTAGCTGTACATAATTTGTGAATTTCATTGCAGGGCAAAAATGTAGACACGTGTATACTGTACATACACACATATGTACATACATAGGTCTGCAGATGTGTTGTTCATCTTCTCTTACCAGTTTTTTCTACGGAAAATTAACTCTGACATCCTGCCCAAATTGACTTACTCACAATAACGCCCGTTTCGGTAAAGGGAAAGAAATATTGGTTCTGACCGATAGCTATACATGAAAAAGAAGAGTTGTTGTCTATAGCAATTTTTTTCCTTTGTTTTAAATTATCGTTGCCTTTATTGTCCTGATATATGCCCAGCTAATAAAAGTTGACCATCAAAAATCCTCACAGTGAATATCCTGGAATTAAGAGAGCTTCCATGCACATCAGTTGATGTATGAAAGGTTATATATCTGTGGAAAAGGATAATGGGGCAATTTGTTCTGGCGCCTGGGTATATTTATCAATATGAGGTACATCGTTTTGGTATCTTGTCAATACGAGCGTACACATTCATTTTGAGCGAAAGCATAATTGAAGTACATATATACACATATACATTTATGGAGGTACAAAACAAGCAGGTGAAGAGTGCTGGATCAGAAATAAATTCATTCGAAATTGTGAATATATAATATGAATGTATAATTTTGTGTTTATAAATTGAGGGAAGTCTCCCTTTTTAAACAAAATTTCTGTTCTAAGCATTAAAGTTTTCAGGTATTTAACGTGGGTGTTAATTGAATCATTTTCTAGCTTTAATTGAAAGAAAGTCGGATTGAAAAATCAGAAATTAAATTGCCATAATTGTGGAGATATTTTTGATATTGTTTAGTTTTTCGATAAGGATGTGCATCTTATGCCTAAATAAAATAAATCTTCGAACCTTGACTCTTGTACGGCAAAAAAAAATGGTGCCTTTTCATACCCTAGATAAAATCTATAGGGCATACTAACTTTGTCATTCCATTTGTAACACCTCGAAATAATGATGGTAGAGCAAAATGGATTGGACACCCACGATAATATTAAAAGTTATTTTGATTTATGTCCGTTATGATACATGTCCGTCCGTCTGTCCGTCTGTGCGCATCATAACTCAAGAACGCGTATACTTAGAGAGCTGAAATTTTGTACACGGACTTTAAAAAAAAAAGTAAAATCGAAAATGAGACAAATCGGGCAACTCCTTCGTGGGGTTGCCATACAAAACTTTCGTTTTCCACTATATATTTGGATACTGCTTGAGAACGCATCGATATAGAGAGCTGAAATTTGGGAAATGGTGTTTTAATTGTACTAGCAAATAAAATTTGAAAATGGACTAAATCGCGCAACTCCTTCTGGTGTTGCCATGTAAAAATTTAGAGTTTTTACGTATACTGTGAAAACGATCAGTTCAAGAGATTTTTATAGTACTAAAATTTTCTTCAGAAAACGAAATCCTATAAAATTGGTTATAATCATTTTTTCTGGGCGACGAGCAGTTCTAGAAATATATGCGATAAACCACTTAACAAATTAAACTTGCATAGATCGGTCACCATATGTATGAAATATTATGCGGGTATTCATCTAGGGTATCATAAGAATTGGTCCTACACCAATTCTAGCTTTTTTACTTGTTCAAATTCATTTGCCGTTCAATAAAATCAAAAAATCGCCTTATAAGCCAAGCGCGCGTATCAAAGACCCTCGCGATAATTAAAGTCGATTACTTCAGATAATGTGCAGGATTGAAGTTTAAAAACCTGTTAATCGAAATTCCAGAATGAACTAAATCCAAATAAGTGAGAATGTCACAATATCCCGAATTAGCATATTCAGAATTCACAAAATCTGGAAATGAAAATATTCAGCAATTACAAAAGGACAATTAGGAACAAGGAAATACCAGAATAAATAAATTTGCTACTTATGGGCAAAATTTGTAGAATTTTGATATTCTTTTTATCATCAAAAAGCACAACTTATCACTTCCTTCACCGCGAAGTAGCTAAAGCGCCCATGTTACAGTTTCCAGGTTAGCCAACACTCTCCCATTCTCAAGCACACCCGAGCTAGCTGCGTGCCTTGTGTCAGTAGTTTGTTAGTATTCGCGCAAAGAGGACAGGGCTTTCGTGCTCTCCCAAAACTCTCGAGAATACCTCCCCAGCAGTGTTGCCAAATCAATGCTTTCAGCGTTAATTTTAGTACTTTTGAATGATTTTTAGCGGACAAATCGCTGGCAAAACATTTGCACGTTAAATTAGTGTTGAGCAAATTATTTTACCGCAATTTTAACGCTTGTTAACTTAACAAATATATAGTGGGAGTCTAACCCAACCAAAGATTTGTTAATTGAAATCAAACATTATAAAGACTTGATCTGATCAAATTCTTCTGGAAACATTTCGTCGCCTGAGAAAACAAATGTTGTATGTAGCAATTAGCAGGTCTTGGATATTCAACTTTGAGATTCGTAGAGGCGAAGCTAGCAAACTGTTGAAATTTGTTTCAATTTGCCGGAAACTTTTGGATCGTAACAGAGATGTTAATTGTAATTTTTGTAAATTTTTACTTTGAATTCTGTTGACAAGAGGGCAGTTTTAAAATAATAAGCAATTCTTGTACGTACCAATTTTTACACATATGCTTTGGTAGTTGTATGTCATACAACAAATGCTTATAACATACAATAATAGTTTATGACATACAACCAAACCTATTTAACTATGTTTTAAATGTGTTGTTAATAATAATATTCTATAACGCAAAGATTTAAGGTGTTGAAGGAAAATCTAAGTTTTATTATGTTTTATTAAATGAATTATAAAATCAATAAGAAAACTACAAACATCACAGGCATTCAATAGAACTAAATTAAAAAAAGTTCATTTAAAATAAAAATAAACAATTCAGAGATATAAAAATACAAGAAATAAAGAAAAACCAGCGGAAAATATCTCAGTCCTTCAAAATTGTACAGTAAAAGTTTTTATCGTAAGTGTTTTTTCTTATTTGAATCTAATTGGGATTGTGGAAGGGCTAATAAGCGCTCTTCAAAAATATTGCTCGGAATAACTTTATGTGTGACACGTCCTCGTGTTTGTAGTTTTATATTAGTATTTTTGTAATGCTTTTCCTCAAAAGAAACCGTGTACCCAATCTGAAAAAGGATTTGCCCAGTATATTCCAGAGGCTTAATTTTTGTAAACGAAGCATGTTGATTAGAAAAATTTCTTTGAATAATTTTAGTTTTTATTTTAACGTTCTCAAAATTCCCATTAATTAGAAGACGGATTTAAGAAAATTCACTGGGAATTTCTGCATTTCGTCGGTATTTTCAAATTGTGCTATGAACACAACCAACTTCCTGGATCGTTGAATGTCCTGGCTCTAAAAATTTCTGTATTATTCAATGAATAGTTGGATTATCGTGTAACAATTGCAAAAGGGCTGTAGAAGCAATTTGATTTCGGTTTTTTTTTGCGTGCAGGAGTCGCTCCACATTATAATAACCCGAATTTTTGGATGCTCCTTAGCACTTTAATTTAAAATTTTAATTAGTGCGCTTACTATTGCCGGATCGACCACTGTAGGCTTCATTCCAAAGTGAACAATATGTTATTTTACTTTTATCAGCTTTTATAAAAATTCCAGTTTAATTGTACACATTTAATTTGCATTTGTAATAAAAATTCGATGTATACATTTTTGGCAATGTAAAAACATTCTGCAGATCATAACAGATTACTGCCACCGTCGCATCAATGCTTTGACGGTCAACATCCCGTTCAGCTTTGGTAATTTTTTTTCCTTGTACATGATTATTATATTGTTCTACTTGGGTTGCTGTATTTTTTCCTTTATTTGCTTCAAATAATGAGCAATTATCACAACGATCCTTTTTGGGAGCATGGAACGATAAATTAATAGAATTATTAAATGTATGTCTATAAAAATACAAACTAACCAAGTATCCCGTCCCACATATAGTGAATACATTCTTTGCACAGTTAAATGACTTTCCAGATATTGCCTTGAAGATGTTGACCGGCAGTAATATGACTCAATAGTAGGAAAACTGTTAATGTGTTCCTTTACCTCATTTACCTTTTTCCTACGTCTACTTTCAAGTTTCGCTTGTGGAAGTTCAGAGTTAAATATTTTTTTGAAAAAATAATAAATGGCTCAATATGTTATAACCAACGTGTTCAGAAAATATTTTTTGCACACCTGTAGATTTCTTGATCCTGTTTTATCATAATAGTGATATGAACATTTTTGTGGTTCTTTTGCATTTTTGGTAGTATTTCGTCGTCGCTTTACATTTACTTTCTTAATAAAATTACTATAAAAAATATATTTATCCTTAGCTGTTAATCTCCAAAATTCTTTATGAATATCCTGCCCTTCCGCTTCACTGATAAACTCAGTACACGAATAAAAGCAAAATAATGCACAAGGTGGCCCTATGTTATTTGCTGGTCTTTCTATTCCTTTTCGATCAATGTATATGACTCTCCTTCTTCACGGAGGCATTTTCTCATATTTTGTTTCCATAACTGCCGATTTCTTTATCGTTTTCGAACTAAAACTGGGGCCGGATTCTGTAGCACGGAGAATTTGGGAATTTGAGAGATGAGAATTTCGTTTTCTTAGAATTCCTAATTCCCTAATTCTCCATTCCCAATTCACTAACATGGTTGGAGAATTAGGGAAAACGTAAGAAATGTGAAAAAATGCGAATCGCCTGGGACGATTAAGGGTATCCATTTTTGTTGTAGAGGGTTAGATTTTTTTTTCATATTTGAGGTACATCCGTCTATTAACTTATACTGTCGAAATAAATAGAAATTTCTGTTTGGTAGGGGTAGTTTTTGAGGGATGTAGTAGGGTAGGTTTTCTCGAGTTTTTCCGGGATAACGAGAGAATGGAGAGTAGAAGAAGAATGTATGTGGTATCAAAAAAAATGGGAGCTCAGGGCAAACAAGATAGGTTTAGGAAATGTGGCGGGAAGAGTGTGGGGTAGAAATGGGGGCTCATTAACGGAAATTTAAAAAAAAATTAAGACAATATCAGGAGCTGTAATAATTCGCAGGGGTAAGCTCAGGATTTGTAAGCCCAATAAAAAAATAAGAATTCACTTTGGTAATTAGATATGCATGGGTATTATAGGCTATATTTTATTTTGATTAACGGTAATTTGCAGATTTGAGCGGCCTCGGCGGTAAATTTTGCTATCGCAACATTCACGGGCGCCTAACTCTATGTGGGAGTGCTGTAGATTATTGGGGTTTTTTCAGATAGATTACCGGCTTAGAGTACAAAAATATAGGTGAACAATTTTGTAGGGAAGGTGTTTTGGGGTTGGTGGTCGTACCACCCCTCATAGGGTATGCTAAAAGCATTATTAAGTTACAATTCATAATAAAACGAACTGATGGTAAATTGCTTTTAAAATTTTTAGAGGAACTTGCATTTGACGCGCATTTCTATAAAAGCTTTCTCGTTAAAAGTAGGGTCTGTTACTTCATCATCAGATGAAAAGTCGTTGTCACAACTTGACTCATTCAGTATTTCATTCATCCTTCTAAAACAATTTTAATTGTTCAAAATAGCTTACACGGGGGTTACACGTAATCGTCCAGCTTGCATGCAAGCTGCACTGCCATACTTCTTGCACGTGTAACCTCTACTGCCATGCTGGCAGGTTAGCTTTCAGCGAACTTTCATGATGCCAAACCATGGCAGCTGGAGTGATAGTAATTTGACATTATACGGTTTTCAAGATGGCTGAAAAGGAATGCTTCAGAGAATTTGATAAATTTATTCTGGGAAAATGAGATTTTCTGGGATCATTTGCATTACATCATTTACCAACACCTTCCTCCTCTTCGTTTTTTCTTGGGTTTTAAAATTCTGCTACTTCCTTTATTGCTATAATTTTCCAATATACGCAAGACTTTACGTCTCAATGCCATTTTTATACTCTAGATGAAATCTATAGGGGTATACTGAGTTTATCATTCCGTTTGTAACACCTCGAAATAATGATGGTAGAGCAAAATGAATTGGACACCCACGCATAATATTAAAAGTTATTTTGATTTTTGCATGTCCGTCCGTCCATCCGTCCGTCCGTCTGTCTGTGCGCACGATAACTCGAGAACGTGTATACTTAGAGAGCTGAAAATTTTTACACGGACTTTAAAAAAAAAGTAAAATTAAGTTCGAAATTGAGACAAATCGGGCAACTCCTTCGTGGGGTTGCCATACAAAAATTTCGTTTTCCGTTATATATTTGAACACTGCGTGAGACCGCGTCGATGTAGAGAGCTGCAATTTGGTACGTGCTGTTCTCATTGTACTAGCAAAAAAAATGTCAAAAATGGACTAAATCGGGCAACCCTTTCTTGGTGCTGTTATATAAAAATTTAGGTTTTTTATGTATACTGTGAATTATTATTATTATTGTACTAAAAACTTCTTCAGAATATGAAATTCTCTAAAATTCGTTATAATCGTTTTTTCTGTCCGACGAACCGTTCTAGAAATATATGCGAAAAACCAGTGCACAAATCAAAATTGCTCAAATGCGCTCATACAAACATTCATCTAAGGTATCATAAGAATTGGTCTTAGACCAATATTAGATTTTTTACTTGTTTAAATGAACTTGCATGCAAGATGATAAGACATCAACCGAACTGTCTTCTGCTGTCACGTTTAAAATCGTATTGGAAGGGCATGCAAGTTGTGCTATCTCGTGTATTCACCGTGTTTGGCTATTATAAGATACGAACTACTTATACGAAGAAATCTTCTCTGACACTTCGGGACATGGTGGTGATAACATCTTACCTTTGCAAAGTCGTAAAGTCATTTTCATATACTTACAACAATTGTTTTATTAAAAAGTAGATACAAATGTCCTATATCAGAAAAAATGGACACACACAACAAAGTTTTTCTGAGATGCCTTTTATATTAAAATATGTCGTATGTGCGTACATTTTCACACATACAGCAACAGCAGATCCAAATGTTGAGAAATCGCCACTTGGAACAAAATTCAAAATGCAAAACGGTTCATAATAGAATAAAATGCCCTAATTCATTTAAAAGAGAATACGGAAAAACCGAAAAGGTTGTCAAAAAGTGGAAAATCGAAAATTTTCACATACAACAATTATTTTCTCAGGCGACGATTTCTTCCGTAGCCTTGAAATTGTTTTGCTTACCACAGTAAAACGAAAATGTTCAAGGAGTGTTTCGCCAAGTCTACCTAATTAAAAACAAGGCCAAAAACAGGATGACTATGGGAACGTTACAAGCGATTTTAAAGATAAGATTTGTCTGTCATTTCGCGCAGGAAACTAAATGTTGGGTTAACATGAACCGTGATAGAGCCTAACACTTTTAAGTAGTGTAGGTACACCAGTGAGGGCGACAACATTTCTCGCCGTGTGGAGTCGCCATGCTAATTAATGGCAGTAAATTTTAAATATTATTTAAGTGGAAGTATGATACAAGACGAAAGTATATATATATATATATATATATGTACATTCCACACATATTCATTGGGAACTTTGTTTAGGCGGAAACTGTTGGAAAAATAAATATTTATATCAGTTGATAATCTGGAAAATATAAAAAATCCAAGTTATTTGGGCAATTTTAATTCTTCCTGTATCTTTCTACGTCTATGCGTCAGGTTCCAAAAAAAAAAAAAACAAAAATACCAAAGTACCTAGTTCCCGCTTGGAAATCTGACAATCAGGGTCCAATATGGCCGAACCTCACGCACACATAAAGCGACTTTTTGGTTACGCTCAAGGTATATAGAATACAAGGTATTGTCATTGACATTTTGACACTAGAACTGTGACGTGTTTCGTCCTATAACGTATATACATTTCTACAGACAGAGGACAGAGAGAGAGTAGAGCGATTATTGCGATCTCTGTACCGTACTTTCTTATACATTCGGACACAAATGGCGGAACATGGTTCGTAATGAGAATACCTTGTATCTCTGTACCGTGGGTTATGCTCTTGTACACATATTTTATACACAATGTCTACTTCATTAGTAGCCTGCTCGAAGGACTGGCCAAGAAGCAAAACTGTGGTGTTGTTTATATTCTTCCTCCAAATGTAATTAAAATATTGGGTCTCTGGAAGTTCACAGCAAAAAGTGTGGAATACTGACGATGACTTGAAGATAATGTAGGGCTTTAGATTTTATTTTAAACATTAAAGGACGTGTAAAGGACTTTTTTTATTATTAAAGAATATTTATCTTTGAATATTTATGTTTGTTATCTGAACTATTACAAGCAATGAAACAGAAATCTATATGTGCGTTGGTAGTTTTACACGGAATACTTGTACAAATTGACATTTTAATGTAATTTAATATGTGTTACCTTAGTGAGGTTATTTGTTTGTGTTTTTTTATTAGTTGAAAACAATATATTCAATTGTATACAATTTTTGTCACAACTTCGGAAGCAGTTAACTAATTTTTTCGTACTTTTAGGCGTGTATTCTGACATTAATTCATTGCAAATTCATTTTAGTTTATTTTGTGGTTGATGAAAAAGGATAAATAACAATGAATGTTGTGTATATAAAAGTGCGACAAATATGAGGTGAAATCTCAAAATATGTGACTTAAATATACGCCTAAGCTAGGACAAAGAGATAAGAATTATCCCCTGCTTAAAATATTTCAAGTACTTAAACTTGAAATGATATTTTATGAACTATGTAATATGAAGGGTGATTTTTAGTTCATTCTACGAAATTCAAGACTTGCTGAGCTGATTAAAAACACACAAAAAAAAACTTAATAAAAAAAAGGAGAAAATTTATTTCATTTTGTCATATATTTTGACATTCAAGTACCACAAAAATCAGAATCGTCCTCCAGGATTTAATTAAAGAAGCACTTTATTTCAAGGATTATACTCTTTGGTCGGTTTTTGTTTGTTTTTAACTGATCGCTACCATTTTATATAAGGATTTCACATGCTGTATATAAAATGTGAGCTGTTTTCGTTGACGCGTTCTCAGGTAGTGTCCAAAATATAGTGAAAACCAAAAGTTTTTTTACGGTACCACCACGAAAGAGTGGCCGGCCTGATCCAATTTATTTTTGAACTTGTATTTGAAATTTTTATAAAAATGCCGTGCGCAAAATTTGAGCTCAACACATAGACGCACTCTCTGACAGTGTCTAAATATATAGTAAAAAAACAAAAGTTTGCCATGGGAACACCATGAGAGAGCTCCCCGATTTATTCCATTTTTGAAATTTTATTTACTATTGCTATGAAAGCTATATGTACTAAATTTCAGCTCTCTACGTTGATGCCTTCGCAAGCAGTGTCCAGATATATAGTGAAAAACGAAATTTTTTTATGACGACCATTCAAAGGAATTGGGTGATTTGTCCCATTTTCGAACTTGAATTTACTTTTTAAAGCCCGCGTGTACAATTTCAGCTCTTTCTCTGATCATGTTCTCGAGTTATCGTGAGGAGAGATGGAAAGACCGACGGACAGACGGACATGCAAAAATCAAAATATCTAATAATAATAATACTTTTATTGTTGGCTACTGTATAAAGATTAAATAATCTTGTTAACATACAGATAAGAGGTGGAATTTGAATATACAGAAAAACCAATAAAGACTAACGATATATATATAAAATTGAAATGAGAATATAATGATCAAATAGCAAGCAGAACAAACCTAATTACTGGAAACAGATTTTAGCACATATATGTATAAAAGAAAGAAAAGTATATAATAATAGTAAAAAATAAAACAATCAAATAAGAAAGATGAAAAATTAAGATCGAATAAAAATTAACTAAGTATAATAAAATAGCAAAAACGACGAACCAGGATGTACACTAATTAGATGAAAATGACTTTAATCGCTGAAGGAATTCTCTGCTAGAGCCCACCGCCCTAAGGTCAAACGGCAGTAGATTCCGCTTACGTAGGGTTTGAACAAAATAAGAGCGTTCCCCATAATGTGAGTTACATCGAGGTAGAAGAAAACCAATACTTCTGGATGAATGCATAAATCTTAATTTCTTGTAGAGATATTCTGGACACTTATTAAATAGTAATTTATACAAAAACAACAGATCACGATGTTCAAGGTGAGTATCTAATGAGTGACCAAGAACAGAGCTTGAGTGCATTGAGATATGAGCACTACGTGGTAGATTATAGACAAATCGTATAGAGTCATTAAACGCTACTATAAGTCTTCTGCGGCAGACTGAGTCTAACTTTGGAAATATTATGGTACCGTACATGAAATGAGGTAAATAAGAGTTCTTACTAATTTCATGCGCATCTCAGTAGAGAGAAGATATCCATGGACCCATAATTGGCGCAAGGACCCATAAACTCTGCAAATAATATTGGTGATATGACTACAGCAGGAAAGCCTAGAATTCAGTTCAACACCTAGATTTCTGACTGAGTTTTGATACGGTAAGATAACATTATTAAGTAAAATAGGCGGCATATCAGATGTTTCAAGAGCATTTCTATAGATAGGCATACAACACGACTTATTGGCATTTAAAATCAACCCATTTTCAAGTGACCACTCAGATATGCGATGCAAATCCTCATTTATACGAGCAATGCAGTCCTCTTGTAACCCAATTTGTCTGCTGAAGTAAATCTGCACATCGTCAGCATAGAGATGAATAGATACGTCCTGGACAACATTGGGAAGATCATTTAAAAATAAACTAAAAAGGAAAGGACCAAGAATCGAGCCTTGGGGACACCACATTCAGTAGAGCGAAACTGCGATATTATATTACGCACTTTGACGGCTTGTTGTCTATGTGAAAGGAAGCTCCCAATGAGATTAACAGCAGATGAAGAAAAATTAAAATTACTTGCAAGTTTATAAAGAAGGCGAGTATGGTCGACAGAGTCAAATGCTTTACTAAAGTCGAGCAGAACAAGTATCGTTAGGAAATCCTGATCAAGGGCTTCAGTAATATCAGATGTTACTTTTAATAGAGCTGTTTCACAACTGTGCATTTTACGGAACCCAGATTGCCAAGGCGATAAGAACTTGTTCCGGTAAACAAACTTAACAGCTTGGTTATGTATTATTTTCTCGAACACCTTACTGAAATAGCAGAGTATACTGATTGGTCAGTAGTCTTTCTCAGAAGAGGCTATAGATTTTTTAGGGATTGGGATAATAAGAGCTCTTTTCCAAATAGTAGGGAACTGCGATGTGGTAAGGCAAACATTAAAGATGTGCACTAAGGTACCAACAATGAAGGGAGCAATTAACTTGATGAATTTAGGAGGGATTAAATCATGGCCGGTTGCAGTGGATCTCACTGCCATTAAGGATGAAAATACTTCAAAATGATCAGTGCATCGGAATGCAAACCCTTCATTGTGCCTTATAGTCAGTTCTTGATTCCGGCCCTGACCAGCAGCCTGATTAATCGGAGACATGGAGGTGAAATGTTCATTCAAGCAATCAGCGTCGATCGAGCATATGTTCTCATTCTTACCTGCCACCCCCATAAAGCGTAAATTTCGCCACAGATTTTTTGGAGGTAGACTAGGGTTCAATTTGGAGCCAAAATAGGATTTTTTGGCTTGCCTGAGTTTTAGTGTGACGAGATTTCGGACACTTTTATATCGATGATGAGCTGCAGGGTCCCGTGAGATTTTATATCGATGCAAAAGAAAATCTCTTTCAGCAAGAAGAATGTGAATTTCTTCTGTAATCCATGGACAGCGTTGGGAAAAGATTTTCTTTTTAATCAGAGGAACATGTCGATAGTAGAGTTGTAAAATTAAGTTGTTAAAAAAATCAATCTTATCATCAACAGAATCCAGTAAGTGTACATCAGACCACGGCATTGCGGAGCAGTCAGCATGGAGCATGTCAGAATTAATTTTATTATAATCACGATAATAAAATGAGTCAGCACTTATAGAAGGATCTAAAGCCAGCTGGTATGACAAATATAAGAAATCGTGATCAGAGTTACTCACTGGAGTCAACTGGTTGTGGAACAACACCTTATCGCTATTAGTTACAGAGAAATAATCCAATTGGGACGGATTGCTAGTATTGAAGAATGTTGGCATATGATTAACAATTGTTAAGTCTAAAGTTTGCATGAGGTATAATAGGTCTGTAGCCTGAATGTGACTCCTTAGGCCATCAACGTTAAAATCACCACCAACAATAACATTCGAGTAACTACAACAAAGGTGGGAAATAGTTCTTTGAAATTCGATGAATGTATCCTCTTTAAAACCATTAGGGGGGCAATAAACGGCAACCAGAATACACTTATCTACGCCAGTATTAACTTCTACATATACAAATTCAAATGTTGCACCTGGTGAGGAGATGGCTAAGACAGAAGTTTTGAGAGAGGATTGTACATAAATGGCTACACCACCACCAATCCTATCCAAGCGATCATTCCTATAGATTGAGAAACCAGGAATAGATACAGCATTGTTGAGTATATGACGCTTGAGCCAAGTTTCACTAATCAGAAGCGCATGTATTATATTAGCATCAAAAATGTTATTAAGAAGATCAATTTTATTATTTAAACTACGCGCATTAAATGCACAAATTTTGAATCCCTCAGATTGTTTGGAAAAGATATTGAGAACAGCGCTCACTTCGTTCAAAGGAGACAGGGTATCACCCACCGCAGAGCATATGTAGGCTACAGCAGAGTATCTAAGCAAAACTAAAAATTAGATCAATACAAATATCAATGGACATCCCGATTGTATACAAAACTAAAAAAAAAAAAAAAAAAATATTAAATATTAAATAAATACAAGAATTCAAGAATGTGATACTAATAGAAATGTATGAAAGAATAAGAAAATTACTAAATACTAAGAATTTCAAGATCAAATGTATACTTAATATGTACAAAGAAAAAAGAGAGAAAAAAAAATAGAATAAAAATTACACAATATACATATGTGCTCCACATCACTCTAGCTGGGTAAGTTCAGTAATAAGCATCGCTTTATCCGATTTAGCACGAATCATATACACCAGACCATCTCTTGTAAATACAGAATAAATTTTATTCATTCTTCTTAACTGCAACGCCTTTTGAAAAATTTTGTTATTTTTCGGTGTTAAACTCTCGTGACTTCGAATTGGGTAATTAGAAGAAAAACCCGCTTGCTTATCTGTTAATATTTTTCATGGTGTCCGGTCTACCAGCATTTTTTTTTATGTCTTACAAATGGAATGACAAACTTAGTATACCTTATGATTTCATCTAGTATTTAAAAAGACAACAAATACATATTAAAAAATTATCAAAATATTATATAAATATATAATTGTTGTTATGTAGGTGATGCCTGCAAACTATATGGCTCAAAAGTCCTTTATCCCTTTTCCTGAAAGTCTAAAAGGAGCGATGGTTGAAATACGTAAGGGAAGGAAACATTTCAATTAGAGCAGTTGGTTCCAAGTATGGGGTACCTCATACCACCTTGAAGGACAAATTCAATTACATATTACCCGAAATAGTTGGAAAACGTGGAGTAGACAACAATAGAACAAATAAATTGTTGAACGTTATATTTCTTTGTGTAAATGCGCACTGCCGAAAAAAAAAATTGCGTTCAAAAGTTATACTTGAAGACGGGCGATCTGTGCGTTCTGGCAAGAAATGGTTCCATTTACTCCTTAAACGTCATTTCCGTATATTTCACCGTACTCCAGATGGTATAAGTAAGGGTCGAATGATCATTATAGAAGAACTGATCAAAAAGTGGTTTAAAGAGCTACGAGAGTACCTCAAAGAAATTGTTGAAGATGTTCGACGCATTTCACACGGTGATGAAATGAACATGAAGCACGAGGATGAATATTTCATGACCAGAACATAAAAAAAATAGTATTACTTTTGGTAGATAGGCAAAAATCCCATTTGTCATTAGAGCTCAGCGAGTTTTCTAATAATAACGGGGAATACTTTTGTATGGATTGTCACCCAACATGACGCATCCCAAGTAACATTCTCTGACACCTATGGTGTTCTTATTGAAATTTTGGTTTTATAAAGTTCTCCACTTGGTTTGCTTAAGGTTAATAGTTCTTAACATGTTCGTTAACGTGCCTTCTAGTTTCGGAACCTTAACCCCAATAAAATTGGTCATAAGAACGTTCTGAAGTGCTATAAATGAATTAAGCACCATTCTTATAAGGGATTAAGTACTGAGAGTAATAGTGTAATAACGATGGTTATGGAAACTTCTATAGCACCAAATTATAGCACCTTTATAAAACTTACAGTTCCTTAAAACCTAAGTTTTATATAGAACTCTTACAATACTTGAGAAATTCGATCAACACTATGGGCTCCTTATAGGAGTTTAATGAGTCTGCGTTTTTAGTTACTTGACATTTCTATTCTGCTTGACGTTGACACAAAGATGGAAAATTTTCAGTGCAAAATAAAGAAATACATACTTCTATTCATCGAAAAGTAAAAAAAAAAATTTATATGAAACGCAAGGCACACATTTCAAAGCTTCTCTTAATAAAATCAAAGAAGCGAGTTTAAATACGATCAATATTTGTACCATCCCCAATTACAAAGTCGGTCGAAAATTTTACGAGTTGTAATCAATGTCATATAATTGAGGAAATAGACATATCAAATTGGTTAATAGAGTTAGAAGATGATATTTATTGTGATGATGCATCCCTTTCCAAAGATGAGGATATCAAAAATGAAGATTTTCATAAGAATTTGATAGCTTGGGCAATTTCGTTTAATATTAAACATGCTGCTTTAAAGGAACTTTTAAAACTTACAAACAAAAGAATACCCAATGTGTTACCAATGGATCCACGGACACTATTGGGAGCACCGAATGCAATTACGGTATTTGAGGTAGGTGAGGGACAGTGATTTAGAAGTTAACATAAAAAAAATGTTTTCGCAACATTAACCAATGAGTACCAGTTTCAATAAATGTAAATATGGATGGAATTCGCTTCTACAAAAGTTCCAGAGACGAGTTTTGGTCCATACTGTTTAATATACATGAAAATCCGAAGATTGAACCCTTGGTAATTGGAATCTACAATGGAAAAAAGAAGCCGATAGACCTGAAGGCATCCCTATCAGCTTTCGTAGAAGAGATGAAATTGATATTGAAAAATGGAATTAATGTTAACAACCACAAAGTATACGTCAAAATTATATGCTTTATTTGTAATTCGCCAGCTAGAGCACTGATATAGGGTATATTATAATAGTTTATATACTTAGCTACTTCTTTTAATAGCCGCCATAGAAGCGATATTTTTTAGAGCACTTTTAGGTACTCTTACGGTTGCATTTAAAACCATGGGTATTATAATAGTTTCGCGTAGCACCTTACGCTCCGCATAAAACTTTAAGTGCTATAACAGTTCTGAATAATGATTTTAATTATAATATCCTTTGTAAAATACAAAATAATTCAACGGGGCATTGTATAATTCGAATTCGGACCTATCTCTGAAAAATGTCCATTAAATATCGACGCGCAGAAAATTTTAAAGTATAGAAGAGCTTTAAGTTCTTATAATGCATTAAATTTTATCCATATCTAATTACTTGTATACAAATTGTAATACATACGTACTATAAATATTGCATAAGTAAGGAAATCACAACAAAATACAGGTTCCCTAAGACGCCCATATAGAAGATCTTAATATTTTAACGCTTATTCTGGTTCGTATGACCTTACTAAGTTAGTGCATTTTGTTTTATAAGCTGTCTTACAGGAACCCTTATAGAGCTTACAGACTCATAAAGGCTATACATAGGAGCCTTACAAATCCAAAATTACAAAAATGTTAGTGCTATAAAGTGCCAAAATGCGCCTATAAGGGGTTTGTAAAAGCCACACATACGTTTCCAGCACCAGTTCTTAAACACTCTGGTGTTAAAAGTTGGTGCTAGAAACGTATCTGAAATCCTTATAAGAATTAAAAGTTCTAAAAACTCCTTCCTGCCACAAAGCACAAAAATGGATTCAAGAAGTGGGGACTATTTCCGCTTGATGAAAGCGCCATTGATTACAAACAATTCGGGAAATAAGATCGAATTTACTGAAAAGAGGAATCAGTCCCGATGTAGTCCTTGAACAAATTGAGAAAAGAAATCAAGATCAATCACAATCTAAACAGGACCTCAGTTGCTTTCCGAATATTTCACCAAATGAAATTGAAACTGGTACATGCGAATTAGGAACCGATATTTCCTTAGTATAGCCAAATTTAACACCTGAACGATCTCACCCGGCAGCAGCTGAATGATCATGTCCAATCATTCCTGATCATTCCCATCCATCCAAAAACACCTGAACCATCTCATCTTTCAGCTTCAATCGATTTTTATCTCTTAACGGGACACCAGTTATTCGCTCGCCAAACCGTCAGTCGCTTAGCTATTCACCATGATTGGTAATTCACCTTATATTCCAAAGCGGACGCTTATTTTTGCTAAAAGAAAGCACATATATTAAAGAAAAGTAGCGTGAGATTCAGAACAGAAAAGAAGAATATAAGCAACAAAAGATTGAAGCGATAAGGGAAAGGAAAGAACAACGTCTTAAGAAAATACTTGAAAAGTTGAAAAATAAAGAAAATGTTTAAATATGCACTGTGAAAAATCGTCAAGAAACGCAGGTAAAGAACTCTGCGCAGCTTCTAACGATGATCTTATCATCAATGTAGAAGACAATCTTCTAAAAATTGTAGGTTGTGACAGGTGGCCCAGATGGTAGCATTTAAAATGTACACCATTTCTCCACTATCTAAAATCCATTAGCAGTGAATTTATGTGAAATGCTTGCCAACCCAGCTTAATGCTATAAATGTACCTCGTTTTTCCAATGATGATTATAGTTACGATAAAATTTTTATCAATATATGTGAAAATGTGTACTTTGTGTTCTTTTGTTTTATAGAAAATAGATGAAGAATAGTCGAGTTTTAAGAACTTTTATTTTTAACGATTATTAATTAAATCATAAGTACAAGAAGAAAAAAACAACCGCCTCGTGCGGGATTTGAAACCATGAGCATCCGCTCTCCGGGCGACTGTTCTTATCTGTGAGCTAACGATACAGTTGCTTTTAATTCGTATATTTCTTATATTTGTATATAAACTTCATTATAAGCTGTCTACTATTAGAGTTACTATATAGGGGAGAGGGGGGTAAAATGATCCCTTCGGGTTGAAATGATCCCTCGATTTTTAAGTTCGCCTTTTGTGCAACATAAATGTGATATTGCCAACAGTGCCCTGAACGGAGCGGTTAACCATAGACAATGTTCGGAAACACGATTCAGTTCGAATCCGACAAGTGACAAGTGAACTTGGGTTTTTTACATTCATGATATAAGGTAAGGTATTTGGATTGTTGTGTACTTTTTCAATCGACGTGAATGACCGATCTTTATCTTATCGCATTTTATTCAGGAAGAGTTGATGAGTTGATTTGTGGTATTCGTTTTCAGTTAATATGTGCAACTAAATTTATAATTAACAAAAGGTGATTCATGTCACTTTGGGGTAAATCGATCCCGCTTTGAGAAGGGGATCAGAAAGACAATTAAAATGAAAAATGGAAATGATAAGAAGACGCTTAAACAGAAGAAAACAAAAAAACAAAAAAAAATACAAAAGAAAGTTTTTTCAACTCTTCGGATTCGGACGATAAGGAGAGAAATGCAACCTGTATCTACTGCTTCAATGCAGATAGTGTTTTGAATGGGCTCACGAATTGTGCGCGGGATTTGATGAATCCGAAGATGATTTCATTTGTGAACTTTGCTCTGATGTTCCCTTAGCATTAGCCAGAGTTCAGAGGAAGATTAAGTTTTGAAAATGTTTTATCTTGAAATTATAATGTCAGAATATCATTTTTAAGTTGTTTGTAGAAGGGATCATTTTACCCTCAACTTGCGGGTAAAATGATCCCTTTGCTCTTTTTTTATTCTTTAAAATTTTTAATAAATGAATAAATATTTTTTCCAAAAAAGTGGTGTAATGTCAAGAGAAATGACTCTTTTAGGAGCTTATCTTATTAAAATAAAATTTAAAAAAAATGTTTCCCCATTTTCAAGTTGTTTTTTCTTAGAGGGATCATTTTACCCCCTCTCCCCTAATGCTTACCTTGTTTTGTACAATATTATGTATACATCAGTAAAATGAATACAATACACCTTGTCACGAATTCTTGTTCGTTTTAAGCTCTGACATCTTGGATTACAGTCTTCTAAAATTGTATGCAGTGTTTATCACAAACCACAATACATATAATTTTTACAGACATCTAATAAAATGTGTAAATCAACATATGTACAAGCTATCCATTAGTACAATTACATAAACTCGATTTGAAATTGAAAAATGTTCTCTATGAACTTCCAACTGTATGAGAAACTTCTCGTCACTAGTGTATTGCAGCCAGTTTTTAACTACATCTTTATTAAGCAAATACTTTTCCTGTATCCAAAACTGCTTTCAAGTCGAGAAGAGCGCAATTTTTATTGAAAGTAACCAGAATTCACACGTACATACACACATGATTCTTTTAAGTAAGAGAAATAGAGCTGTACCTGATGAAATATTTATTTTTAGATACGGCATGCAAATTCTCAAAAATGTGTCTTCTACAAGGCACCGCAAGAGTTACCAAACCTTTTACTATAATTAACAGAGAAGAAAAGTTTCACCAAATACCCGATGCAACAATTTTTTTTAGTGGAATTGAACGTAACATGTGAGAGGATACTGTGGAGTCATCCTACCCGGTTGGATTTCATTGATTAATAATTCTTACTGTACATAATATATATATATATATATATATATATGTAGATTGTATGAGTCCTATAAGATGTTGCTATGTGAATATCTCTTGAAAAATGCAATTTGACCATAAAGGCAAGTGCAATCATGCATATTTTTATCAAGTGCACCGAGATAGAAATATAGCTCGCTCTCTATGTGTCATCATTCGATTCCTCAAATGTAATGAACGAAAATTTTTTATGTCTGTTTGATTTATTTTGCTTTACTAAGTACGAGTACTACAAAAGATTATCCTTTTGCTTATGAACTTGCAGGATTTTCAAACTAAAAAGTTGATTTCCATATTTTTTAATTATATCTTGAATATTTTCTTGAAATATGAATCGAAATATGTTATAAGCGCAAGTGGTATCTTCAGATTTTTCTGTTGACAACATTTTGTATTCCATATATAAACTAGAATAAAAGGAATTCGCTTTATCTTACTACTATTTCGCACGGAAAAATACTGGACGTCGACGCGCTTATCAGATGAGTTTGAAAGAGTCACTTAAACTAAAGAGTTTTTTTTTGTTATGATTAAAAGTTAGAGATGGTCTTAGAACACTTGTTACGATGCCCTAGATGTATTCCCGGATGTAATTTAATATAGTAATCCAAATCCCTCGAGAAATACTTCTCAAGCCGGGAAGCACACTCTTCCACTAATACATGAGAATGCTAATTTAGTCAAAACATTCTAAAATATTTGCAATATTATTATATAAAACTGACAAAATTTGATTTGAATAGCTCCTGCGTCTTAAAGTACCACATATTCATACAGAAAAATAGTTTCCTAGTTATCCTAAGCTTGCTGTTTTATCTTCCCAATCGTAATCAAATTTATTTAATATCAGTTACTGGTCTTCAAAAACTTGAATTCCAATACATGTCGTCGCCAGAATACTATTTTGCCCCATCCGCCATATTTGATATTTTGAATTAGGTATGGTTTTTTAGATTATTACTTAAGTGGAATTAAATGCTTTACCCGAGGGTTACACGAGATAGTACAGCTTGCGTGCAAGCCTGCCTTCCAATACGATTTTAAACTTGACAGCAAAAGACAGTTCGGTTGATGTCTTATCATCTGGCATGCAAGTTTATTTAAAAAATGGCATTGAGACATAAATTCTTGCGTGTATTGTAAAATTATAGCAATAAATTATAATAGAAATTATTTCAGTTTTTACGGGTGAGAAGTATTCGCGGATAGGAAAAATTCCGTTCTACCACGTTTTGATCGGGAGTCCGGGCAGCATACCAATAATACTGCAAGCAAATTAGCGCCGGCCATTTTGAAATTTTTAAATTTCTGAAATTTCTGATCGGACGGCTGTACAGATGTTTACCTGCGATTTGAGGTGATAATATAATTATTTAATAGTCATTGCGTGGTGTGAATTTGTGAGACAGTTATTGTCTATATCAAAAACTGTGACTTAATTGAACACGCACACTATTAATTTCGGCAATCATATAAGGAACTATGCGGAGTAACATTATTAAGCTGGCACGTCTCAGAACTTTTTAAGATACAGGGTGTTTTGTGAAAAACTAACTTTTTTCTTAATTGCCCTATAACTCCTAAATGGTTGTTATCCCCCCTACCAAATAATGTTTTGTTTTTATCTAGGTGAGTCCTATCACCTCCTGCTCTGTTGACCTCCTAGGGGAAGAGCCCCTGTATGTTACAGAAGTTAGTGTTGGTTTACCGCAAATAAAATTTGCTTATATATATGTATGAATTACATTAAATACTCTAAAATATTTTTTTAAATATTGTTTTGATATACGTGCGGAAATATAAAACTATATTTAAAATTATGTTGTCCTATGTAGGAAAGTTCTTACACGTAGAGTAAATCAAAATCTATTTTGCCAAAATCTTAGTTTGCTCCACGTAGTTGCAGCGAAATTTGCCTCATATAAATATAATTCTGAAATTCAGTTCATGTGTAGAGATCAACCAGTGCACCAAGTTTTTCTACAGCCAGTAAATTACCGCCGCCCGTTATTTGTATAACGGTTTTTTTATATCACATTGATGTACATTAACAAATTTAAATCTGTTTTTAATATATGTATTGAAGAATATTGAATGGAATAATATCTAACACAGCGTCAAAGCCTGGTCCACATAAATTAGGATTCAGGTGAGCCTTTGAACGATTATTCACAGTATACTTTTTATACTCTAGATTAAATCATCATGCTGGTATAGCAAGTTGGCTTGGACGCCAGCGCAAAATATTAAAACCTATTTTGATTATTGCATCACGATAACTTGATAACGTATTCACTTAGAGTGCTGAAATTTTACAACGGGGCTTTTTAAGAAAAAAGTAAACTTAAGTTCGAAAATGAACATACTTTACGTTTACCTGGTTTAGGAAGGCAAGCGTAATGTACTGATGCGTCGTTTATTTGAGAATTTCAGAGAATACTTAGAGAAGGCAAAGGTAATGAATAAATATATTCATTCATGTTGTTAGCGAAAAGAGGTAGAAATTTGTGCGGTTATATTTGCAGAGGCTAGTTGGAGGAAGTACGTGCAGGTCGAAAATGAGTCATATAATTTCATATCTTTTCTAAGTATTTACAATGAAGAAAGGAAAAGTGCGTGCAGATGGAAAATATTCTGATCTGTGCATTATTTTAGAAGAAGTGGTATATTAACATTTGAGTACGAGATTCGTATAAGCGACGACATGCTTATTTTTTACACGTTTCTAAGAAAGCAGGAAAAGTTCTTTCCTTTACCTCTCAGTGAAAACGGGAAGAGTGCTTCCCTTGATCTTCCTGAGAGTATAAATTGAATGATTTTTCCAACCTTACTCTTTCATCTTTCAAAGAATTAGTATGAGCTGCTTTTTTTCACCTTCCAAAGAATTAATAAGGATGGCTTCTTTAACTTTACAGGTCATGCAGGGGTAAGCGTGCCAGTCACCACCTTCTATACCTTCCTGTCGTGGGACAGCAATGCATTGAAAGAAATGAACTGGCTATCAGAGCATATTGCTTCCATATCATTCCCAGAATGTTTTCGAAATGCATCTGATATGTTTCCGTTTTCCACTAGGTGGTATTTTCATAGCAATAAATGTAAATAAAATTTGGCAAGCGCTGTAATGGCAATACTAAAAGATTAGTACATGATTATCCAACAACAGAGAGAATAATTCCTTGGAGCGATTCGTGTGTCCCTCAAAATAAGAACAAAATTATAACAATTTTTGAAATATTTTATGTTCAGATATCAGGGAGTGGAAGATATTATTACAAAAATTCTGTGAGCCTGTTCACTATCAAATGCAAGATTTTGAAAAACCCCCATAGGACCGATTTACGAAGAATGCTGAAATTCCAAGTATTCTCTCATTAACAAAAGTTTTGAAAAAATCAAAATACAACGGTACAGATATACCTAGTTCAAATTCAAAATGAGGGTTTCTTGGCATATCCAC
>OZ005740.1:264658506-264736006 GCA_963930735.1 Dioctria linearis | reverse complement strand
AATGTCAACCGCGCTAATAAATGAAAGTTTTTCTAGTAAAAAGAGCGGTACAAAACGGCATGTGGGGAGCTGTATTGGACAGACTAAATCGCCGAGAATGTTATTGAAAGCCACCAGTCGAGGTGGAGAAAGTACTCAGCGCGTAAGAAAAAGTGATTTTGTAAAGTGGGAGGAAATAAAATTAGTATTCACAGACAGAATTAGAGCTGGAATTATTGTAAATATAAACCATACAGATCCTAAGCTATTTATACAGGATGCTGGTGATTTATTTATACGCCGTATTAAGAATATTTTAAAATGCCATCTCATTATTAAAGTTAATACAAAGTTGTGTACTGATTTTGTTAAGGATATCGGTGACAATGAAGTTATAAAAGATATTAAATATTTACAAGCGAGAACTGCTCCAATCAATGTGGACGATAATTTAAATGAGTGGTATAAAGTAAACATTTTGGATTCAATACTCGCTCAGCTGGATGAGTTTCGAGCAAAAGATAGCGACTGGACATTGGACTCCATTATATATTTAGCAGTACATATCAACAAATTTGTACAGCACCGAGGATCTTCGTATATACCTCTACCGAAGTAGATTGCTTTAAAGCAAGCTTGCATCAATGTACAAAATAGTGATGAAGCATGCTTCGCTTGGGCCGTAGCATCAGCGCTATATCCTGCAAATGTTCACTCCGATAGGACCTCATCATATCCACATTATTCTACTGGGCTAAATTTAACTGGAATAACATTTCCTATGACGCTTAAGCAAATTAAACAATTTGAAGACCAGAACGATATATCAATAAGCGTATTCATCCTAGAGAAAGAGCGTTCCTTCACCACTGTTCTAGTTAGACCAACGAAACACAATATGAAGCGATCAATCTATTAATGATACAAAATAACTATGAGCAGAATGATGATGATGATGATGATGATGATGATGCTGCTGATTATGATGATGACGTTGATAATAATGATGATGAAAGTACCAGGTTTCATTTCTGCTGGATTAAAAATCTTTCACGGCTTGCATGGAAACAAACTTCAAAACATAAGGCTAGATTGTATATATGCGATAGATGTTTGTTCTATTTTTATTCTGCTAATGCATTAGCATCACATATTCCTGAAGGTGAGAAACAAAAAAGTTATATTGAATTAAGGAAGCCCAACCGTAGAATTAAATGTTAGTAGCACAACGAATACTCTACCATTGGGAAACATTACTGAATTCCATCAGAGCAACAAGGAGCAGCTGCAGAAAACATATGACCTAAGTCTAGTGTACTGTAAATAAAAAAATGTATTACTTACAGTTATAGTTCCATTTATTGAAGTAATTTGTTTTTAATTATATTATAGTCTAGATATACATTATTGGAAAATAAAGGAATATATTATAGTTATAGATATATTGTAAAAACGAAGCCCAACAATAGAATGATATACTAAGAATTAAATGTTAATATTTTTTTTCATTTATAATAAATCGATAATGATATTTTATATATGTTGTTCTTGTTATTAAATTTCCCTACTAAGTCCAGAACTCCTGAACGTATTCTTTAATAATATTTGCCTACTACAGATGGCTCTGAATCGGACGGTTGAAGCTTTCACCCAGAATGCTAGTTTGAGCTTGAGCGTGAGAAAACACGTTGACACGTGGGCTTGGCCTTTGCCTCTGGCATCACCTTTGAAACTGGAAGGGCATTTTGTCCTTGACCTTGATCCAGAAGTGTGTGTCTTGGCGGCTACAACTTTTTTTATCGAACAGTTGTTTATAATAAAAGTCTAAGCTTGAACTGCATTTATCTCAAAACCACAATGTTGAATATGAGACAGAACATTATTCAGGCGACGATGTATATACCGACCTAAAGAAAAAATATACCTGAGTCTAAACTGTAACAACTCCGTAGTGAAATGCCAGTAGGAAGTAACATGTGCACTACCCTACATTTCCACATAATAATTAGGTACTGTTAGGTTGAAAAATAATTAATGTGTTTAAAATATTTGAAATTTAATATTTATTGTAAATTTAGGATAGAAGTGAGCAGGCAAAAATTTGTAATTAGGCAATAATAAATACAAGCAATTTTATACGAAACGGTAATAGTTCAAAGAGCAAATAAAGAAGTATAGTCTCTATGCTAAGCTAATGTTGCAGTCCCAATTATTGTTGTCATGCTTCTTTGTATACCGCTCTTCGGTGCTGTTGGTAAACAATACCTATACCTATAAATCACAATTAAACTTGACTCGATCTGTTCAGTTTCGCAGCACAACGAACAACTCATCAACGTATTTCCTAGTTATACAATTCATATTAACAAATTGCAATTTGTTTTATTGACGAATAAATTAAAATCGGAATATAGAATTTATTTTGAGTAACGAGTAAAATAAAGATTTTTATGGTGTGTATCGACTGCAATAAGAAAATTGTACTGATCAAATTTTATTTTCCTTGACACCTGAAATAAAGACTTTTATTCTGGGTACTGGATTAAGAATATTACTTAAAAACCACTCTATTCTGGGCATCGAATGGAATAAAGACTTGTTTTTGGTACCGACTGAAATAAGAATACACCAATTGTAAACCAACCAGAAAATATAGGAAGCTAATTGATCAAATTAGAGATAATTTTTCTGGTCTTTCAAAATAGTTTTACTATTAATTTTATAATATATCATATGAATTTAGTCATAGTATTTGTTTGAATTCGTAAGATCTAGCTTGAGTGTGAGTTACAGATTACATGCAGTTTCAGACCAGAGATGGCGCATTTCAGTCCAAATCTATTTTTGTGTACCCACTAGTATCAGATCACGTCTTAAGTTTGAAATATGACAGAGTGAAAACTTCAAATAAACTGATGTTGTTAACGTGTACCATGTAATTCGGTCGAATTTTTAAAATGATTTTGTAAAAGGAAAATTGCTACTCTACTACTACTCTTGCTACAATTTTTTTAATAGAAGTACCAGTAAAGAGCAAAAAATATTTCTGGGTGAAAGATTGGTTGCTTCACAGATAAACCATCTCACATATGAGTACATTAATTTTTTTCTAACAGAATCAGTAGTAGCTTTATAAAGTTTTATTTATTCCTTATAAGCTTCTTCTTTTAACTTTCTATCCAAATTTGAATCACATTTTACTTTCTTTACTGTAGGTATACTTCAAAATTTATTGAATGTTGAACTACTATGAGAAACCAGAATTATCTGATGAAAATATCAAACTGATCTGAAAAAGTTTACAAAACTTTTAAAATAAATAAATTTTGTAAATAAAAAGCACTAAAAATGGGAAATATTTTTTTCTTTCTCAGTGATATTCACAAGAAAAGTTTCGTTGCAAAATAAGAATTGCTAGAACTCAGATTAAATCTTAAAAGTTTGGGCATCCATAACTACATGTAATCAAAATTGTCTAACTGCAAGTCATGCCCAAACTTTTAAGATTTAATCTTCCAAGGAACATCGTTAAGACTTCACGTGCTGAAAATTTGTAATTTTTCTTATATGGCTACTACATATATAAATCTCGATCAATATTTAAGTTCTCACATAGATCTTGTAGTTCTTAAAGAAATAACTAGAGTGTTATATCTACATTTGTTGTTTTATATGAGTCTACGAAGTACAAGTCCTATATGAAGATTCTACTGCTTGCACATTGGTTCTATAAACGTGAGTATATAGACTGTAATTCCCAGAGAATAGTAATCCTATATAACATTCCTATATTAGTATTGGGAATTTATATGTGCGAGTACAGCTCTTGAGAAATATATTCATATATCAAGCCTTATATATATAAAAAATCAATCTCCAATCAACCCTTATATAACAATACGGGAAATAAGTAATTTCAGTGAGAATTCATCACGCTCATATAAGCAATCAATATTTAGTGAACTTTCATATAGGATCAAGGGGATAACTTGGAAAATGAGGTCCTATATCAAAGGTCATAGGAGATGCTAAAGGGTCATATCGCGGCATATGACAGATGATTACATATACATATATTTCATAGATATTCCTGGAAAGCCAATGAGCATTTTCGTATACTCTGAATAGGTTAATGAGCATGACTCATCAGAAAACTTGATTTATATCACCAAGTGACCGTAATAAAAGCCACTCAAATAAACCCTAAAATGAATAATTTTTGTGGTATGAATCCCGCTTGAAAGATTATTGGATATTATTTTATGAAACTCTCTAGATACATCATTGAGTTACATATTGCTGGAAAGGGAATCGTATTAGCTACCAAATAATTAAAAAACAAACAGAAATTTTGAATAAATCGCTCCCTTGTAAAACAAAAGACACAAATCCCACTTTGACATTTTTTTTATTTCGAAAGTATCGATACGGAATGAATGGGCAATATGTGTTCTTAAAGTGAAAGATATTGTAAGTTACAGAAAATTCATTTCAGTTTTCTTGGTCATTTCCTTCCTGAGATATACATTAAAATTAAAAAGTGTATACTTTCCGGTACACAAAACAGTGTTGCCAGCATAACTCGGAAACAACGCAATGTGGGGCAAAACTCTATAAGAATTTTTTGCTAAGCTCGGTTCCAGCTACCTAAGTTTAGCATATGTTACCATACTTTTGCAACACCCTGTATATATAATATGGTATAATCTAATCGCGCATGCATAGTAAGGTCCACATGAATATTAAATTTGCAGACTCAAATAGGATCTGTTGTCTCCTAATGTTTCTACGTTAGGACCACTTTTCCTGTGTAGGATAATTTGAGAACAAAAGTTATTTGATTCATATATAAGTGAAGTAGACCAATTTAACAAAGCCTTCAACAACGTCATAACATTTGTACAATAGGGAATATATGAAGTCTTATATGAGCACTAAGCATCAATTAGTGATTAAGATATTAAGTAAATTATAGGAATTATTATTCCTATATCAACACTAAATTTTATCCCCGAGCATAATATGGGATTCGCCACTTTATCGCTATAAGAGTCTAGTGCAATTCCCTGGCAATTCAGTGAGACAATAATCTGGCTTCTTATGACACCTTCGCAAAATATATATTTTCAGCAGAGCTCTGAGATTTATATAAGACAAAAATTGTTCGTTGGGCTGAGTTATAGAATTTCTGATTTTGCAATTAAAACTTTTCTCGGGTATATCACTGAGAAAGAAAAAAATCATTTTATTTACAAAATTTATTTATTTTAAAAGTTTTTTTAATATATTTTATTTTCTACTTTTAAGTCATAAATTCAATACACTCTCTTGACTCTCGAAACTTTACTCTCGAATCTTCTCGACTCTCGATCCTGGAATCTCGAAACTCGACGCTTGACTCTCGAATGTCGAGTCTCGACTCTCGAATCATGAATTTCGACTCTGGAACTTCGATTCTCGAATCTCAAAGATCGACTCTCGAATTTCAATGCTCGACTCATATCACATACGGCCCAAATTGCACAACCCCTAGGGTGGTAGTTACCACGCCCACCCCGCAGCCCCCAAAACTTAAGAAAATTTCGTTTTCTCATTTTAATCAAAAAACGCCACGTAAGTCTTTCCACTTGTACTACCCTAAAACTCTTTCGTCACGACCGGCACTCTCAGCAGGCGCTCAGGCGTACAGACACAAAGTCTCTGAGTCAAAGGTCTGTAAGTTGATATAAAGTTAATAAAAACATATAAAAGATTACTAAAACTGGGACGGCTGATCTTCTGTCTAAAACATAACCCCCCTTCCCCCCAGAATACTGAGTTGATGGCATTCCCTTCCATTCATTTTATTAATTAAATAAGGGTAACATTAACATTACAACAATTTAGAAAATTAAGGAATATATGAAATCAAAGCTCCTGTCGAATTGCTTTCTTGAAGGCTGAAGTTCCTGATTGCAAGTGAAGATGAAGAAATTTGAAAATCACAGAGATGCGACTATGTCTTGATTGGCTCTCAAATGATTCGGAACTATTATTACGACAAGCAGGAGTTCTATAGTAATGGCCAGTTCTTTATACCCGCATATTGACCACAACGGGGGCAACAGCTGTTTGTTCCTCTCTGCAATACCAGAGCAGTAGGTCCGTAGTTGTCGGTATCGAAGTTGGACTCCTTCGTTTCGTGTGGGATCTAGCTGTGAACTGTATTATCTGATATGATAGTATCAACAAGATAAGAGAAATGGCAAACTATTTCTAATGTCAAGAAACGAATTTGTTTTCCACTTAGTTTTCCTTAATTTGTACTTTCTTTTATTTTATATTTTAAGTTCTAAAGATTTATTTATATTTCATGTTGGCTCTTTTCGCTGAGACTTGAATAAAATGACTACTGATAAATTCATGTTTTTCACGTCATGAAATTTTTCCGCTTAGCTAATTCCCTTTTGTAATTAACAAATTATTTCGAGCAATGTAAAAGTATTTGGCTACAGCGATTGAGTGTTTTTTTTTTCAGCTATCGGCTGTACGGTCCAGAATGAATGTGTCGCCACAAGGCTACTTAGGCCCAGTGGTTTTCTTTACAAAATTATTAATAGAATCATCTGTTTTTCTGATTTGCTTAGTGGTATTAATAATTCCATCCCTTTACGATCTTAAGATATCACTATAACATAATGATCATCAAAAAACAATCTAACAACTTTTCGTTTAACTTGTTGTGACATAATAAATCTGACCTGCATTTAAATCCCTGTAGAGTATAATTCACATCAAATGCCACAAAGTTGCGATAGCAGTAATGGTTCAAATTAAAAAATAATTAAAGTTATGATTAGCTCATTTTGTTTAATTACAAAATAAATTAATGAGGTGGTGATGACGACGCGTACCGATATTTTTCAGGCTAAGAATTATTATGTAGTAAGAAGCAACACGCAAAGCAGCAGAGCTTGGAAAA
This sequence comes from Dioctria linearis, assembly GCA_963930735.1. Taxonomy (NCBI): domain Eukaryota; kingdom Metazoa; phylum Arthropoda; class Insecta; order Diptera; family Asilidae; genus Dioctria; species Dioctria linearis. The sequence goes on along the minus strand of OZ005740.1, from coordinate 264,729,066 downwards.
TTTATTAGGGTTAAAAATAAAACGAGTAATTGCGATAGTCAGTGCGACAAAGAAATTATTGATTGATAGATTGCAAGAAAAACATATTTTGAGGTAGTCAGGAAGTTTCTGTTTACTGTGTTAGGAAATAAATAATAAATCCGACGAGTCGGACTGGCAGACGAAGGGTTCCGTACCTTGGTACTATGTACTTTTTAGATTTAAAAAAATCAAAAGTTTATTGTATTGAGACCCCCTTTAATTTTTACCTTCATTTTATTTTCATTATTTTGCATAATAGCGGCGATAGTAATACTCACTCTGTGAAAATTTCAACCGTCTAACTATTACGGTTCATGAGATACAGCCCGTTGACAGAGAGACGGACAGACGGACGGATAGCGGAGGCATAGTAATAAGGTTCCGTTGGAACTCTTTGGGTACGGAACCCTAAAAATTAAATGTTAAAAAAAAAGTAAAGCAAAACCATATATATTTATATACATAAATATCGTATTTCAGTTTTTTTCAATGTTAAGTTAACTTTTAGTACTAATTTTGAATATTTTGGACTTTAAATTTATGGTTGATTGCCTATATTTTCTTTTTGATTTTTTTGATTAATATACCTTGAGTTATTATTGTATTATATTGAACTGTTATTATAATTGAATTCGTTTTTATTACACTATACTCTTTTTATACTTAAAAACCCAGCGGTAGTTTGTTAGTGAGCTGATTGGCATATTCCTTGTGTTTGTAGACACACGTATTATATACATGGAACAGTCAAACGTAATAAATGATCTTTATTGATATACAGAAAGAAAAATCTTCTTAAACTTTACGCAAATAACTCAAAGAAAATCTTTTAATTCATTTAACTTAAAAATTTCACAAATATTCGTGAGAGTACACTTTGACAGAGTAGATAACAATTCAACTGGATTATGCATTTGTAACACCAGGAAAATCTCCAGTGTAAAGTAGTGTGCTATAAAAACTGTCCCATCGAGCATTTTCAGTACTGAACTGCTAGAAGGAGTACAATATTGGTATTGCACTGAAGTCCCATCGAAATCGACATTATTTTATTTTCGTAAATAAATCTATATTTATCTCCTTGAACATCATCGGTCTCTTTCCAACTAATTGTGATAATTAAAAATTGTAAAATTTAAAATAATTCTAATTATCCTTATTTTCATGCAAATTTGTTATTATATTCGAATTCTGCATGAACAATTTCTTATTCGGAATTGCTCGAAGTGTAATTAAAGCTCGGTGCATTTATTGGTTTTGAAGTTTTACGCCCGGAATAGTTTTTTTTTATTGTGAAAATTATAAGTTAATTAATGGAGAGAATCCTCAAACTACTTCAGATAAGTTTCTGTGTTATCTAATGAGTTGTTTAGTTTTTCTAATAGATTGACATTTTGCATTAAGATTTATCTGTTTAATTTTTGAGTTTACCTTGCTTACCTTTTACTTTTTGTAGTTCTAAATTAAGTCAACGCAATTACCTCAACTATTTTCGTTCCAAGTTAAGATTGTCGTGCCGCTGTCAATCCGTGATGAACAATTTGGAATACATGTTTTTTAACATGTAATCTGTTCCAGTGTTTAGTTTCTGAGGCTCTTGGAAGACGACTGTGTCATCCAAGATTATGCTCCACCTTGGAATGTGTATGGATGGAACAACCTTGGAACTCGTGTGAAAATAACTGCCAATAAATTTCAGTAGGATTTATTTCAGGAGAGTTTATTTATTTCAATATGGAATCCATTTCATTTCAATAATTTTTAAGTACTAATGGAAATGCTTCGGATTTTGGGAAGGATATCTAACAAATGAATTATGATTCCTTATATAATTTAGTTTCCGAAACAAAAAACTTTCAAAATTTTCGGAAATTAGCTTCCCCAAATTTAACAATTTAAAAAGAAAAAATAGAACTTTCGATATTTTCTCAAATTAATACCAAATGTTACTTTAACTGTGAGACTGTACCACTGAGGTCGCCGTTTTCTTATTTAATAAGAAGTTAGATTAGATTAGATTTGTGAACGGGTTGCAGGTCACATTCACTACAACCTGAAAAATGTATTATGAGTACCTCTTCAAATTACTCCTTTTTAAGGTTTTAACTGTTACTAAACTCTAGAACACTACTGGTATTGATATTTCACAGCCACTTTGGTGGAGAACAGCATCTTTTTAGGTGGAGTTGTGTTTATTCTTTCAGCTATTTAAGGTCGTTCCAAGGTACCACCTTAAAGTTCCGCAAAATGGCTCTACTCCCAGAAAAGGAGTTTCCGCTCCTTTTTTAGCTAGGCCATCAGCAATTTCATAGCCTTTGTGGCCCTTATGTTTTGGTACCCATATGAGACTAACTTTCCTTCTTAGTCATATTTACAAGCATAAGTTACAATTCCACTTATGACTCTAGTTGAAATTTGTATTGTAGAATTTCCATGCATTATTGATGGTAAATCTGGTTCAGAAATAAAGAGTGGAGAAGCATTCAACGTTTCTTAGAATTCTAGTATACATTTTCATTAGAATATCTCTGCACTATTGGAGCTGGATAACGGTATTTTATTGTATATTAAAACAGAAAATCTTTGCCTAATGAAGAATCTAAATAAAGCTTCACAGGACCGTAAAAGTGCAAAGCTAATTGAAAATGAAAACTGCAATAATTCTCGTAATTTTTCGCGCTCAGCAATTTGACTGTTTCGTAAATATGGAACTCCTGTGTAGCTGAAAAAGAAAAGCCTAGTTATTTGAATTGTAATATTTATCGGTAAGCTATGATGCAGTTGATTTTGCAGTTGGATGAGACCGTGACTAGTTGTAACTGAACTAGTAATACTATAGTTATAAATTTAAAAAATAAAAATAAATAAATACTAAATTAAAAGGAAAAGTAAAACTGAAGAATGAGAAGGTGTATAGTTCTTTTGTCAATGAAAATGCAGGAAAAAATTGGTGTGGTCTGACCTCGTAACGTAAGGAGCTAGTCTGTTCAGAACTTTACCTTCTACATTTTTGGGTGGCTGCAGTTTTTATTACTTTTTTCATCACATGAGACTGAGTTCAATCCCATCATTAACATTTGCATATTTTAAACATTAGCATGGCGCTATTTGCAAAATTTCCTTTCTTTTAAATTTATATTAAAATACTTTACGTCCAATTTCTAACGAATGTGCAGGTGCTCCGCGCAATTTCAATTTTAATTACTATTGCATTTCGTAAAAGGGAAGATTTGGGTACACTCTTGAAAATTCTATGAACTAGTGTACTGTGCGAAGGATGTCGGTTTCAAAAGATAACTCAGTTTGGTCAGTTCAAAAAATGCAAAAGTTTATGTTATTCATGTGATAATTCAGTTCTTACATCTAATATCACAGTAATGTAATTAAACCAGATTTAATACGCGTACTATTTTGAAATTGAGTAAAACTTAACAAAAACAAATTCAATTAAAAATTCGCTTTAAAATTCATAATAATAATTCATTGTGTTGAATGTAGTTCCAATGTTATGAACTGCTGCGTGCCCTTTCCCTTATATTTTACTCCTGAAATGAAGAAGAAGAGGGTGCGTGAGTCAGTTGACACGAGAACAATGATCTGTGAGTGAAGATTTAATCTGCTCTCAAATATTATTACATGTTGCCTGAAGTGGTTTATATTGCTACGTGTGGGCAGTAGAGTTGTTTACATAGAATTTACTAGTTGTTTGCATTGCAGATGGTGTAGCCTTGATACTAGCGTGCAGTGTTATAGCGTGCTGCTGCGTGCGCGTCTGATATTGTGATGTTTGTCCTATGCGTACCCGTTAAGTGCAGCAAATTGGCTTGCAGCTACGTGTGGGAAGGACTGTAGTAGCACTTGTGACGTTTTGTCTTGTTCTTATTTATAGGTGTAGGGACTGGGACTACTGCTACATGTGGATTGGAAAATTTACGATTTGTTCAGAATTAGCTTCTGTATTTGTTTGTCGCAGAGTTAACCTCTGGTTACTTCTACTACTGATCAGGACTAACTTTTGTATAAAGTTAACCTAGATTCTGAATTGTTCAGGGGCCGGATTCAGCAACTATGATATTTCGAGTGTACATAACCTGGTTCCGATTCCGCAAAAGTGGAAATGAGTTTTAGTGTGAAAATTGTGTACACTTTAACTGAAATTTTCTCACGGGCATTCTGTTCGTGAATTTTGAAGAGGAAAGTACATTGAACCGTGAGTTTTTATCGAGCGCTACATTCAAAATTATTTGTTATGTTATTTATTAATATTCTTTTAAAATTTGTAGATAAACTGGCTGCAATTAAGGCGAAAAAGGCAAGCGAGGAACAAAAAGACTTTCTGGTTAAATTTATGGAAATTAATGTAGAATTTGCCAACGACAGGTGAGATTTCTTTGTCACTTTTTCTTTTATCGAGAAATTGCAGAAATTTATAACAATATGTTAATGGCATTTTGACAACTTTATTCAAATTTAATTTTTAATTTTTTAATTTACAAATTTTCCATTTCAGATTCGAATCTATTGATGGAGCCCGTACAAGGGCTAGAAAATGGTCTGAATTAGTAGATAAGCTAAATAGTTTACGGATGATCCATTAAGGATGGACCTAATTGGAGAAAGTTTTGGCCGATCAAAAGTGAGTGAGACTATTAAAATTACTTCGGTATACTCGTAATTAAATATTTTTTTTATATTTCTGTATTCACGTTAAGGAAAGGGATGCACTTCTCAAAGTGGCTTTTGAGAGAAATGGAGTGAATGGTCCCAAAAAAATGTAGCCCCTACGCAAGTAGCACATGGCGTTGTAAGCAGTTCATGCTTCAGCGACAAACGACTTTGAGTTACGACGAGATTAAATTTATACAATTCATTTACAACGTATTTAAAATGTATATTCAGGGTGCGCCAAAAGTCACCATGGGGGCCAAAAGTAACCATGGGGTTTAAAAATTTAATAACTTTTTCGTTTATATATTTTTTTATTTTTTTTTTAGATTATATAAATAACATCTGGAGAATAAATAATGGAGAGATTCACAACTGAACAAAGAACCAGAATAATACAGGTTGGGCCAAAAGTCACCATGGGGTTTAAAAATGCTCTTTGCGTTAAAATAATTGATCGCTGATTTAAGTAATAAAATTCTATTATTCTGGTTCTTGTTCAGTTCTGAATCTCTCCATTATTTATTCTCCAGATGTTATTTATATAATCTAAAAAAAAAAAAAAATAAAAAAAATATATAAACGAAAAAGTTATTAAATTTTTAAACCCCATGGTGACTTTTGGCCCCCATGGTGACTTTTGGCCCACCCTGTATATGCGCAATGTGGGAAACCTATACAACGTACTCTGTACCTTTTATCAATTGGGAATAACTTTTATACAATTGTATATAAAACCTCCAAAATCTAAAAATATGTTGTACTGACTGCTTTGCAACGGTCACACGACCTATGATAGGGATTATGATAATTCAATTACAATAGAGTTATGATTTAAAATTCATTAATCTTACAGCCACTTACATGTAATATATGTCATATGTATTAAAATATATATGAACAGCGTAAAAGATAATACTAATAATGTACGAGTATTAGAAACAATTTTGGCATATATTGTATTTAATGCTTCTACATCTGCATAAATATTGATATAGCGATAAAATTTTTATAATCATACATGTATGTTTTTATACCCTAGATGATATCTATAGGGTATACTAAGTTTGCCATTCCGTTTGTAACGCACAGAAATAATGATGGTAGACCAAAATGGATTGGACACCCTCGCATAAAATTAAAAGTTATTTTGATTTTTGCATGTCCGTCTGTCCGTCCGTGCGCACGATAACACGAGAACGCGAAAGCTGAAATTTTGTACACGGACATTAAAAAAAAAAGTAAAATTAAGTTCGAAAAGGAGACAAATCGGGCAACTCATTCGTGGGGTTGCCATACAAAAAAGTCGTTTTCCACTATATATTTGGACACTACCTGAGAACACGTCGACATAGAAAGCTGAAATGCGGTACATTGTGTTTTCGTAGTAATAGCAAATAAAATTTCAAAAATTGACTAAATCGGGCAACCCGTCTTGGTGTTGCCATATACATTTTTGTTTGTTTTTTATATATACTTTGAAAACCATCAGTCCTAGACATTTTTATTGTACTAAAGGCTTCTTCAGAATAAAAAATCCGACGAGCCGTTCTAGAAATATATGCTAGAAACCAATGCAAAAAATCAAAATTGCTCAAATGGGTGACCATACGGAATTTCATACGGGCATTCATCTAGGATATCATAAGAATTGGTCTTAGACCAATTCTAGCTTTTTCAGTTGTTATATCTTAAGTTTTAGTTTAAAAAGCAGAAGGATATATAATTCGTAATATTCAAGTAGGTGCCATATCGAATTTGATGTAAATGTTTACGTTATACTTCTACAAATTTAACGTGCCGACTATATAATCAGTGTTTTAATATAGTATAGTCGCAGGTTTTTTATTTTATAATATCTAAAATTGCTTTCTATACTTGTTTAGTCAATTTAACTAACAGGAAAGGTAAAAAAATAACGTTGGAAGCTGTATCTTGAAATTTTTCGCTAATTTTATTATGAAATATTAAAGCCGAAGAACAGGATTCTTTTTAATATGGACAATATGGTCGGTCATTTTAATGAAGAAAATATGGCTGAATTAATTATAACATATATACAACAATGTGGATTAATATGCAACTTATTTACAATAAGTATACCATTAATCGCGACGAGTCGTACATATGTCATATAAGCGATTTAAGCAACACAATTGCAATCATAAAACAACACACATGCATATTGGCAACTTTTGTTTTATATAAAATTGTATTTCTGTTGTACAAGCATTTATAGCAACACATATTTGGTATTATATCTCAGGAATCGTATGTAAATTGTAATATTATGCCTTTATGATCGACATACAACTTTAAAGTCATTTATGCGTCCTATTTCATTTTTGTATAGTGTGTTAAATACTTTGGCTGCCTCATCTCAATCGGTGTGACGCTTGGAATATTGTAGTGTCCATTCTGCCTTATTCCTTTCACCTGGAATAGAAAATGAGCTTCAAAGTTATGAAAACAATTGAAGATGGAAGAATTTGCATTATTGCAGCACCGGAAAAGTGGCAATCAGCTGGGATTTTCTATTGGCCTACATCACTGACTTATAACAATGGACTGAGCGATTTGCTATTTCATGTGGCACAAAAAATATTCTGTTTCTGTATATCACCGATAGAGCACCCTTTAAAACGATTACATAAAAAACATGTAAAACTCAACTAATAAGATGAAATCTTACATCCGAAAATCGAATTAAATTAAAAAAATATATTTTCTTGTGCCCAAGTGATATTTTAATCGCTTATAAGGAATTAAACTCATTTCGACTTTAATTTTCAAAAGTTATTCTTAACTGAATCCTGCTTATGGGCAAGAGAGACGGAGCATGGTAAACACTATCTTTACCTTATTCCTTCTGAGGTGATTGCAACTGAAGCCAACATAAACACATCAAATGGCATGAGCAAACGTTCCAGAATGCAATATTTTGTGTTGGTAGCTCCAACTCTGCCTTAGGGCGAAAGAGAGAACTATAAAACTTGTGCCATGCTTTCCTATAGGAAAAATGAAAATACGCTCAGTCCATTGTTATAAGTCAGTGGCCTACATCAATTTAAGCTGAGAAGCTCAGACGCAATAAACAAAGGAAACCGCAGGAAAATTGAACGAACGTTGTGAAATGTATTGTAAAAAAGAGCAATATAAATATATAAATTGCTTTTACGAGGCAGCCAATCTTGAAAAGGAAGATGCTGATCTAACACACACTGAAACTGAAGAACGGTAAATATTAATCTTTGGTTTACTCACAAAATTTATACGTACTTTGGCAGATTTTTATGTAACGTTTCTAGAAAAAGATACATAAAAAAAAGAATATGGAAGCAACAGATACCGAGAATTACAATTACTACTTTCTTTCCGAAGAAATTATTGTGCCTGTAGTGTATACGGACAGAATCACAGAACCAGAAGTAGACAGGATCGAATATGGATATATATGAATGTACTGAATGTACGTCAAGGGCAGAGCATTAGCAGGTAGAGTAGAAAGGGGCATTCATGCGTAAGGAGCCGATGAATGAAGGACATGCGAACATAGAAAAGGAAACGAGTGTTTTATTAAAATAGCATTATCTTACATTGCTAATGATCTATCCTTGAAGCACATACAGTACATTCATATATATCCATATTCGATCCTGTCTTGTTCTGGTTCTGTGCTTCTGTGCGTATACACTGCAGTGCCAACAGTGGATACTAATTGGGAGTATCAAAATGAAGTCGAAGTGGAATATAATAACGTTGACGCTAACTCTGAACCAGTGATGCGGTAATAACTTCTCCGATAATCTCAGTACCTTATGTTCATAACCATGAAATAAAGGAATATATAAATGGTATAATTTATTTATGAACATGTTTTACGATTTAATGAAATTTAATATTTTTTAGAAAAATTTCAATCAATACAGCAACATATCGATGCAGCAAATACTAGGTTTATGGGTGAAGTTACCAAGTTGAATGTAAAGGTTGATAAAGTCCTAGAATTGTTAAATAAGACATCCCACAATATTTCAACGAATAACTGTGGAGAAATTTCAGAAGAAATACCTACTACAAAATTTAGAATTTCTGCTCAATACATGCGACAAAGTTGAAGAATTGGAGAAAATTTTAGAAGACAACAACATTCTTAATAAATTTGTAATTTCTTATGTATCATCCACGAATATGCATCTTTTTCATTACAGTGTTTTATATAATAGGTGAACAAATTTAAAATTCTTATGGGAACATCTGGTAAAGGCACAAAAAAAAATTTTCTATTTATTAGTAGACAAACTTTTCAATAGAGATTTGCTTCAAATGTATACATGGATCGGAAAATCCAGAGCAAAATCAAAGCGCTGCTTTCAGTTGTTGAAAAAAATTAAAAGCTTTTTTTTTAAATAGTTTTTGCAACCGACAAAATATTCACTGTAGATCTGGCAGCAAAGTTTTTCATAGATGCGGCTCTAAGCAGCGGTCCCAAAACAGTCTTAGGTACTCGAACGTCAGCACCACGAACTTTTGTTTTGTTTTGTAAAGTAATTTTTTAATCTGTTTTGAAGAGAAAGGCATTTTTCCAACTACTGGCTTTCGGAATTTCTGAAATAATGTCGTCATATTTACGATCTTATATTATATGCCATATATTGCGGTACATTGCAATATTAGCAAATAAACAAACAACTCAAATCATCACATAAGACATACTGTAAGTCGCTCGTAATTAATCTTATCGAAACGTTCTAATTACTCCAATTACAATAATATTCACGCACTTAAGGCGGAATTACAATGGACGCAACGGAACGCAACGGAGCGGAGAGAAATGTCAAATCGGTTTTCTTTGTACGCTTCTCAAATGGACCTGCGCACAGTGAACGGAGTAAGTCGCAGTCGTACGCAACAAGTTTGATAAAATCTGAAATTTACGCAACTGAACGGATGTCAAATTTGCTTCTTCAAGTGGGGTAATTGTGAAAAAAGCAGAAAGGAAAATGGAAAGTTTTGAGGAACAATTAATTGCGGCTGTACGTGAGAATGAGCTAATTTACAACAAGTCAAAGGCAGGATACAAAAATACCCAACAAAAAGCCGAAATTTGGAGGAGAATTGCTACCAAACTTGGAAGTACCGGTAAGTAAACGAAAATAATTATTTTTTAAATAAATTTCGTAATGGATTTTTGTCATTTAAGATGAAATATGCATTAAAAGGTGGAGAAGTTTGAGGGACCGGTTTGCTAGAGAGAGCCGTAAACTTTGTGCCCCATTTGGGAGTGCGGGAGTGAATTTTGCAATTAGGGAGCTGTACGAGGCATTAACATTTCTCAAAGACCATTTGCTGCCTAGAAAGTAAGTAATAAATAAATATCGAATAAAATATCCAAAAACGGTGATTTTTTTCTTAGAACGAAGGGTACCCACAGAGAGGACGAATCAGTGGGTGGGGCGGATAACAATCAGTTTTTAGACGCGAACGACTCTTTGTGTAGTGAGCTTGAAGGCATGTCTCACGAAAGCAGTTCGTCGCAAACGAAAAGCTCGTACACTCCCAGTGCAAAAAAAAGGAAGACTTGTAGCACTGCCGATTTTACCGGGATATTTCAAAGCGCAGTGGATGCCTTCAAAAATGCTTGTAAGCCCGAAACTGATAGTACCATGCTAAGCTTCATGAGGGCAATGGCGAGTAAATTGGAAAATTTACCTCCAGTCCTGCAGAATAACGCGGTCTTAAAAATTTCGGAATATATAGTAAAATTGGAGAATATTCATATGGGGCTTTCCGATGAAATGCCAGAATCGATTTAATGAGTTTTTTTTAATGTTCTACTTATTTTATTAATTTAGTGTTGATGCTGTTAGATAAAAAATTGCTGTGGCTCAAAATTTTAAGTGTTAACGCTATTAAATGAAACAAATGCTGTGATTAGAATGATTACGTATTTATATTTAAGATGCATGTACATAAAAAGAAAAGCAATAAATGATCTTCTTTTAGATCTGTTTTTTTCCTTTTCTTCCATTTCCAATAATGTTTTACACATTATAAACAGCAAATTCCACATAAAAAGAAGCGTTTGAATTTTATCCATATTTTTTTATCAATTTACGCTCAAACTTCGCTGACACTTTAAATTAGCTATACGTCCATTGTAAGCAGCTAGTGTTCACCTCAATTTTACTGCATAGATTTGACATTTCTCTCCGTTCAGTTGCGTTCCGTTGCGTCCATTGTAATTCTGCCTTTAGCATCATCTTATATCGGTCACAATTACCGTCAATATTACGTTGTCATAACTTTGCATAAAACTTTAAACTAATGATACAGGCGGATCGTACGTAAGAGCGAATTCAACATTGCAGGAACGTTGTAACTACACCCATCTATCGTAATAAAATTTACAACTATAAAAATGCAATTATAGTAAAAGCAACGTTGTAAACAATGTTACCAGTGTCGTAAATACCTTAAAATTTTAATGTTCTACTTGGGTAATGGACTTTAAGAAAAGAGTGCTTCAGCTTATGGTCCCAGCAGCTGCCAATGATAACGAAGAAGTAGGAGAGCTGTTTAATAATGCGGATGTAAGTAATGATATTAGCTTTTTTCACACGTTTTATTTATATTTTGAAACATTTATAGAGCATTGCGACTGGGCAAATGATTGAGGAATGGCTTCAAGAGGCGATACCAGCAGGTGAGAGCTCAGGAAAACTTCCATCCGCGGCAGTTCAAACAATAAATGTAACGGCTCCCAGGAAAAGGCAGTGAAAACCTTCTGCGATAAAGCCGCCAATGGAGGAAAAGCTGATTAAAATGGAGGAAGAAAAATTATTATATATAAAAAGAATTATGAATTGCAAACAAAAAATTGAGGCTGAGGAAGAGTGGCGCAAGTCTTGGCTAGAATTAAGAAATAAATAATTGGATGTAAAAATTAGAAAACTGGAGTTAAAAGAAAAAAAAAATTATAATAATAATAATTTATTTCAATACATTTTTCGAGGTTTTCTCATATAACAATAGATATTAAAAATAAGTAAAATTGATGTCAACAATTATTTGACGACCACGTTTTTCTTCTGATAACGTATTATCACCGCTTTCATCGTCAATCATAATATGAACTTCATCAGTTCGATCATAAGCTTCCTCCGTTAGTTCAAGCAGTGGTATGTTCGCTTTTAGCAAGACATTATGGATCATAACATAGTATACTCTGTCTTTCGATAAACACCATAATCTACTTTTTAAAATTTCAATACAACGTTCTAAAATGCAACATGTTTTTATTTTATGGACAATATTAAATCCTTCGTCTCCTTGATTATACGATCATAGCAAACGATGAGGAGGATAGTGGCATCCCTCCTAAAAGTCAGAAATTTCGTTCTCCAAGAGAATGTTTCTTTCTTAAATGTTCCTGTAATGCAAAACGGCGCCATATATAAGAGTCATGCGATGTTCCTGGGACCTTTGCATTAGCATAACGTATGAGGCAGTTAAATTCGCAGACTATTAGGACGTTTATTGAGTGACCGCCTTTTCGACAATAATACACGTGCGCTACGTGGCTGCTTGGGGAATTAATTTTGATGTGACTCCATCAATTAAACCCACGATCCTCGGGAACGATGATGGTTGGTCAAAGTCCTGTTTGATGGCTCTTTCTTCTTGCTGTCCAGGAAATAAAACATACTGATTAGAGATTTCATTGATAATGTCTGCAACTTCATATATACTTCACGTCACAGACGTTTGCGACATGCAAGACATAAATTCCTGCCCAATCGCTTGTTGAAAACTTCCCGTAGCAAAGAAACGCAATGCTCATAGAAATCTCAAATGTACAGGAATTCCAGAAAATACGATCCGTTGTATAAAATAACGGCATAATTTTTTCCAAAAATTGTACACACAGATTTATTGGAAACCGATACAAGTCATTCCCCAGGTATTGATTCAAAAGGATTTTCGGAATCCCTTAACTTTCTTCTTACCATAATCAAATTCTATCTAGAATGTTTAAAAAATTTCAAATATAATAAATCTATGAATTTATCTTTACCTTTGTCTAAGCCGTAGTCGCCTTAATACTACCGAATTCATGTAACTGATTTGTCATAACTAATTTTACCTTTTTTCTCACTGATAGTTTGGAACAACAATTTAAAACTCATTCAGCACTGAAAAATTTTCATTCCGCATATAAGCGAACACGGAATCGCTTGGAATTGAAAAGTGTACACTTGTGCTCACGGTGAGTTTTTCGATTCATGTGTACTGGAAAATTCTACACAGTTCCGGAATCCAGCCCCAGGATTAACTCCTACATACGAGTAGAATTGCTTAGGGATTAGGTCCTACTTTAAATAATTTGAGTCTACGTCAATTTATATATGTAGAATTTAGGATTAACTCCTGTATATGGAACTTGAGTTAAACTTAAACTTAGGATATCCAAAATCAACTTCTCTATTAGGATTGAGTTAACCTCAAAGTTTTGGATAGCCAGAATCAACTTCTGTTTTAGTATTCAGAATTCACTATTGATTTAGGTTGTGATTTTGCTCAGAACAGACTCCAAGACTTAGGACTTTATCAGATCAATTCTGATTTGGAAATGAGTTATTTCACTATAGCTCGCCACCGTTTTGTTGCTGCCGAGACCGATCATGTGCTGTACTCCTTATCGTCTTGCCCTGGTAACGCTTATGCCAATTGCAGCGGCAAAAATCTTGATTGACTTGATGTCAAAATAGATGCCCACGTACAAATGCAAAAAATAATTTGCTTATTTTTATAGTTTTTTATGATATTTTTTCTTATTTTCAACTGAAATATTATAAGTAACATCCTTGGGATGATTGTGGGAGTTTTCAGGAGCACTGAGGGGGTGCTTAATTAGATTAGTATTTTGAATCTTTTCATTTGTGAATTTAATTCTTTGTGGATTTTAATTTTAATTTTGGGAAGTCAGAAACTGAATCGAGGGAAGTATGGTTGGGTGGTGGACCGAAGACCTTTAGTTTAGTTGCTATAAACAAATACATTTATTTCGATTTTTCACTTTTGTTTTAAAATTTATTTGCGGGCTATTTAGGGCTGTCATCTTATAAAAATTGACAACTTAATTTTAGGGTGAGATTGTGTTCAATGCACATAGTGTATGTTTCCCGCGATGTTCCACGATGCCTACAAATGTCCCGTCAAATAATACATAAAATACATAAAAAGAAGACACAAAGAATCAATTTTATTTGTGGAAATTCCAATATATTTACTTATCTGACTAGTAAGATCCTTCATCCCAAATATATCCTACAAATATCCTGCATATCATGAAATCTGAAAACAAAAACAAAAATTCTCATAAATAACTATTAAATAAAATAAATATTGCAAATGTAGCTTTTTTCTACCTACTGCTGTATGATTACAAACTGACATCTCAAAATGTCAACACATCACACCAGATGTTCTCGCCTTCGCCGCAGTCAGAGTTCAGTGCAACTTTAATAGTCCCACTATGACGTCACTGCGGGACGCAGCCTTCAAAGTTAACAACTTTGAGAACGATCGTTGCCAAGGCAACCCATCGTGAAGCCGAAACGTAGCGGTTCGCGGCGGCTATAAAAAGGCGACGAGCTGCAGCAGAATCACCCATTCCCAATTCAGAATTTGATCTGAACACATCAGAACTTACTCTGATTTTCCGAATTATCCAATATCCAATTTGCTTCCATTCAAGTAGGAATTTACTCGTACTGCAGAATCTTACATCTGCATTAATTTGCATCGCACACCTGAACAGGAATTTACTCCTACTGCAGAAATCTACTCTTGCTGCAGAAATTTACTTCTGCCAAATTAGTTATTTCCATTACTGCTACCGTGCTTACACGTGTAGTACAGAACTTCTATTTTATTAATCGTGGATTTTCTTTCTTTTTCAGAAATAAGGGGAACAGATTTCTTTACTATTACAATTTTTCTTTTAATTAATGTTCATTAAATAAATTTATATAAAAAAAAAAACTATTAATTTTTAGAAAATTCGCGAATGGGAGATGTGGGAGATGGATTATTTGTTTGGCAAGATATACAGATGTATTTCCTGAGCGCAGTTCTTGTGAAATTCTAATATGCACTATACGCATTAAATTTATTAAAGTTTCGTAATGCGTGTGGAAGGAATTAATTTGCTCAACCAAGAATTGCAATTATATTATGTCTGTATCTTATTTATCTTATTTAAAAGCCCAAGACTGGTATGTGTTTTAAGATCCCAAATAAAAATCAGAAATCAGCAAGTCCAAATAATAAATTGAAAATCAATATTGAACAAACCCGAAAATTATTTTATAAAGCCCAATTAAAATTTGGAAACGAAACATTTGAAAATTTCTTTAATCAAAATATTCAAACCAAAAACCAATTCAAACGTCAAATATGTAAATAACGTGAAAATTCAATTGGCGCGGTGCAAGTCAACATCAAACTAAATTTAACGCAAAACACAAAATCACAGGGAAATAAAATGTCAACTAAATATTTCAAACGAGTGGCAAAACATTTGCTGTGCGGTTGTAATATTTTAATTAACTCAAATGCGACTAATTCTGTGTAGGTACTGTTCTTCCGATTTTCGTTTTAACTGTTCTTCTAGTAGACTGTTTACTTCCCTTAGTGTTCACTTTTTTTGTATTTCTAAGTGTCCCATGAAGATATAAAGTTAATACTTTTCTAGCTTCTCTTCACGTGAATCTGCACTCAAAATATCTCTAACGAAGCTTCTTGTTGCAGCCAAAGTCTTCTAAGCCTAAACGACCTGTATTGGGGACATAGAGAGAGCGAAAGTTGGCCGGCAGCGGAGCGCCAGTCCTGTCGGGATTCTATTGTGGTCTGATGTAGGCACTCCTTGATATAAGGACGCCTTTTCAGACAGAACTGTCAGATGAGCCGTCAGTCGGCCGGCAATGCAACGCCAGTCCTGCCAGGTGTGACCTGATGTAGGTCACTCCTTGATAAGGGACGCCCTTACAGACAGTACTGGAAGATGAGACGTCATTTCTGCCAGTCAGCCGAAATTAGACATCGGCCCGACCAGTCCTTTTCGATCGGATTGGTTTTCTGGTAGCTACTCCTAAAGCTGTGGAGGTAATAAAATTACTGCGGCCTTGCTCGAATGAAAAGCCACCGCTGGTGATCCTTAAAATTCCTTTATTGGGTAGCTTAATAATATTTACAATGGTGTAATCTGGTGCTAGTCAGAAGAGCTGGTCCGCTTGACTTGGCTTTCTAAATAAGACTAAAGGCAGAAACACATCCAACCAAGTAAGCCTCAGGCCTGGCCTCTCTCAGGCTTCCTCGCAACTCGCCTCAAGGCTTGCTTCAGAGCATTGAAAACAAAACGATACTACCGGGCTCGGTACTGCCATTATAAATTTGATAGTATATGTGTTGACACAAGTGGGCCTTAGAGAGAAAAATTTCCAACATTGAGCAAAACGCACCTTGAGGTTAGGCTTGGAATTATTTGATGCTGTAATCGGTCTGATATCCGAAAAAAACTTTCGGAGTGAAGTGACAAATTCGTTGTGTGATTGTACCTTAGAATTTTGAAGAAAGTCGCGTAGTATGTGTAAATTCTTTCCATAAACGAGCTCTGCAGACGTTGCAAGGAATCCTTCTATAAATGTAGCTGTGAGACCAAATAGGACGTAAGGTAATATTTTGGATCATGAATTTTCTTGTTATGATTTTAAGGTCCTGTACCATCGATCCAAGATCTCATTGGATTGCGAATGGTAGGAGGTGGTTAAATTGCGTTTGAACCCCAATAATTTTGCTAGTTCAGTGAAAAGTGCTAATTCAAACTGTAAACCTTGGTCTGTTATGATGGTTTTGGGTACTCCGAATCGGGGCAATCTAGTATGGCAAAGTACTTCAGCTACTGTCTCTGCGTGGAAGTCGATTAGTGGGATTGCCTCAGGCCATATAGTAAACCTGTCGACGAATGTGAGGCAATATCTAAAACCCTGCGAGGGAGGTAGAGGTCCTATTAATTCCATGTCTATGACTTGAAAACAATCGGAACAATTGTGGAATGTTCCTATCGGACTCTTGGTGTGGCTGGAAATTATCCTCTGTTAGCAAGGTCAACAAGCGCGAGTCCAAAAATTGATGTCTTTATTAACAGATGGCCAGAAGTATTTTTCTGTGACTATTTTGTTGGTGGCTCTAATGGTCGGATGTGACAAATTTTGGATTGAAAGAAAAATTTGCTTTCTTAACTCTTTCGGGATATGGTGCCCAATTATAACAATATAATTCCTTATTTGAACCGAAGATTGGTAACTTTTCAAACTTATACTGTGAATGTTGTCGAAGTTGTTGGAATTCCGCATCAATGAGTTGCAGCTCCGAAGCGAATTCAAAATTGACTGAACCGATTTATCGTGCATCGTTGATTCTTGATAGAGTATCAGCAACCACGATTTCCTTTCCTGGAAAGTATCTAATTTCTGTGGTAAATTGACCAATGTAATCGAGATGGTGCAATTGCCTAGGTGATGATTTTTCAGAATTCAGTAGGAAAGCGTTAGTTAATGGTTTATGGTCGGTGTATAGAGAAAAGAGACGACCTTCCAAATGGTACTGAAAGTACTTACTTCTCTTGTATGCTGCCAGTAATTCTAAGTCGGAGAAGCCTTAGCCGTCGTGTGGCAAAAATCGGCAATACAAATTTTACATTCCCGAGAAACGCCGTAATTGTTTTACCGTTTCGGGATGTTTGCAATTTGTTATGACCTCAACCCTTTCAGGAGAGGGTTGAACTCCTTTAGGTGTGATTAGATGTCCTAGGAATTTTATCTCTTTTTCATAATAATGCATTTTTGATTATTTATTTATTATTGATTATAAGTCCAAATTCTAGAAGCTTCTTAAACATTTGTTCCAAATGTCTGTGGTGTTCAATTTTGGATGCCCAGGCCACCAAAATATCATTCGAATAAACGAAACAGAAAGGGAACTCTCGCAAAACCACATGCATATACTTTTGAAAGCTTTAAGCTGCATTGCGTACCCCAAAAGTCCTTCGAGTGAACTCAAAGAGTTCAAATGGAGTGCAAGTTGCAGTTTTTGGTACATATTTGGGATCAATGGGAACTTGGTGATATGCTTTTGTTAGGTCTACAGTTGAAAAATAGATTAAGTCTTGGAGGTTGAACGCCAACATCCAATGCTCCCGGATTCCAAGCTAGAATAGCTTGCATGTGAGAAGGTAGACGTTTCAGCCATAGAGATTTCAGTACTTCGTTGCTCAGTTTCTCTCTAACTGTAACTGCGAAGGTTGGGCATATCCCAATTGAAAGTTCCGTGAGCAGTTGTTTAAACTTCTGGTTCTCACTGTCTGAAAGTCTAAAGGTTAATGTCTCTTTGAGGTTGTATTTGTCGGAACGGGATTGGTCGAGAATAATGTTGTTGATTAGACGCACAACTCCCTTATCTAGAGCGTCTATGACGGAAAAAATTTCGTTTTATCTTGGTTGATTTCAGCGAGCTCGAACTGAGCCTCTATCTGGATGAACAATCTTCTAGAATGGCAGTGGCTTGACTGAAACTGCGCCGACTGCTGGAAGAGAAGTAGTTGACTGAGCTGCCTTGTGGGACTGTGGCGTGTCGACAAAGGAGCCCTCGCCCTCTGCCCTCTGTCCACGCTTGCTAACGCAGGTCATAGTAAAAACAACGAAAATGGAGTAATACTTTGTGCGACGAAAAAGGGAAAATTATTTACACTTAAATGAAATAAATGTGGGTAGATGGCTAGCCTAAACTCACCTTACGTTAATATTGCTGCAGTTGATGGAATTTTGATGACGTACAGTTTTGATATTTGCTGCTGCTGCTCCCAATGCCACTTCTTGGCGTGCGGTCTTGATGGAAACTCTGGATAAAATGTCACAAATAGTGGTGATTTTGGGAACGTTGGTTTCGCTGACGGACAACCCGATGCACAACCGGTGGAAACTCTGGATAGAATATCACCAATTGTGGTGATGTTCGGAATATTGGTTGAGATGACGGGCAACCAATGGAAACTCTGGATAGAATGTGATCAATTGTGGTGATATTCGGGACTTTGGTTGAGCTGACGGACAACCAGTCCTGTCAGGCTTCCAGTGTGGTCTGATGTAGGCCACTTTTTGATAAGGAACACCTTTTCAGACAGTACTGGAAGATCGGACGTCCTTTCCGCCAGTCTGGCGAGATTAGACGTCGGCCCGACCCCTTGGGGACCGGATTGGTTTTCTGGTAGCTACTACTACAGCTGTAGAGGTATTAAAATGACTTCGGCCTTGGCCGAATGAAAAGCCACCGCTTGTTATTCTTAAAATGTCCTTTATTGGGTAGCTTAATAAAATTTACAAATGTGTAATCTGGTGCTAGTGAGAAGAGCTTGACTTGGTGTTCTAAATTAGACTACTTTACGAGCTAACATTATTTGACTTATCATCTAAAAGTGCCTACTATCAAAATGTAACTAAATTACTCTTACGCTGCACAAAGTAGATTCCAACCACGGAATTCACCTGCTTACTAAGATCAATTCAGCGACCCACATCAAGTTGGCACATGTCTGTGACAAATGCTGTGGCCGTGTCGCCACAGGTGCAGTTTAAATAGATTAAAATTCTAATGAAATCGTAATTTAATCGGTTTCTTTAAAGAAAAAATGGTATAAAGAGAAAATAATTTGTCGGCACCTGAGGGCAGGTAATTTAAAGCCAACGCATTAAATAAGCGAAAATCGACATTTTCCTTAACATATAATCCCCTCTTCCTCGCCGTTACATTTTATTGATTATTTATATTATCTCAGAGATGAAAAGAACTTTCAAATCGCTCTCGGCTATGGCTCTCAATGCCTGATAATAAATAAAGATATTACACTGCTATTGCGCTGAGAATTAAAATATACAAAAATTACTGGAAAAGTTTGTGCCACGAATTCAAAAACTCTCTAGCGTAGCCAAAATATTAGCGGGTATGTCTGTCGCTAAACGTTGTCCAAAGTAGCTATTTGCTTCGATTGTAGCCAAAGTGATAACACTTCCTGTCATACTAAATATAAAGAAGATACCCGAAACAATAGAAAAACCAGATAAAAAGCTATAATTGGTATAAGACCAATTATATTATACCCCAGATGAAAATAAAAGACAAACTTAAGCTTCGTATGGGAACACCAAGATAGCGTTGCCAGATTTAGTCCATTTTTAATATTGCATTTGAAATTTTTATGAAAACGCCTTGTACAAAGCTTCAGCTATTTACGTCGACACGTTTTCAGGCAGAGTCCACATATCTACAGAAAGATTAAATTTTTTTATGGTATCCGTACGAGGAAATTTCCTGATTTGTTCCATTTTCGGACCATTGTCTAAATTGTTTTTCAAAGGCCACCTGAAAACATACAGCTATCAACGCATTCTATAGCTATGATGGGGATGGATGCACGGAGGGATGGACGGAAGACTGACAGAAACAGCGGCACTTAAAGATACGTCGTTACATACACTTTTCCGAAATAACAAAAGGAAGAATGGTATTTTCGCAGCAGCAGTTTGTAGTGTAGAGAAGTAAAAACTAGGAAGTTACTGTAACCGCAAATACTGAATATGTTACGTTGGCCACTAAATAAGATTAATTAGATTTCTAGTGATCCCTTGGACCGATCCTGTTGTTAAGGGCTAACAGTAACTAAATTAATAATACCAACTTCTTGATTAGAGTAACATTAACGATTTTAAACGACATATAGAAATTAGACAAAACTGCAAAGCAGTAGCCAATTCAGATAGGTGTTTAATTTACTCAAGAAAACAATGTTTAACTATGAGACGTTAAATAGTAAGGTAACATTAAAATTAGAATACAGAATATATTGTAGCATTAACGCGAAAAGTACTTTCGGAATTAGGACGAAATAACATAAAGATATAAGTTGCTTCATCGAGGTTAACATAAAAGAGTCTCATAACTATAGCGGTTTTATTTCTAAGACAACTTATGAATAGGTCCCCAGTTAGACAGGCAAAAAATTGTATGCATGGGGGTAGTAAATCGTTAAGTTTTGATAGAGGAGAGCGTTAAAGTTGTCTTTTTCGAATCCTATGAGTCAAACTATAACTTCTGCATCCTATTAAGACGCCTTTCACCTCAATTAATAGTTAACCGTCCAAGCTATCCAGTAAATGTTGAATTACTTCCCACCCCTCTCACGCAGCTTTGATAGGTGGACGTGAAGATCAAGTGACCTGTAATACTTTGAGATTTCCAAATATTGCAGGACAGTGCTACAGTTATCATGCATTTTGGCGGAAAAATCGTTCAAACTAAACAAAAAATTGGAAATTGTTTCAATTTTTTTATTTTGATGACCTATAACTGTAATCGAAAGTGGTTCAGATACGTGGTTTAACATTCGAAAGTCTGAACGGCCTTACTGTCATTTGATATAAAAGTAATCATTTTAAGGCGTGTCATTCAGTAGTTTTAATTGATTCATACAATTTGAAGAAGACAACTTTCACCCAAACTGTGAAGATTCACTTTTTCCTACATTTAATCAAAATAATAAAAAATTAAGATATTAATTTTAACAACTTGAAAGCAAATTAAATGTGCACAACTAAAACATTAAAACACAACCAGACAAAATTTCTAAGAAAAAATCAAAACATTAGCGCAAATATTGTACAACTTATAGTCCGATAACTTCCTCAATCCCCCAGTTTTTCTGTTCCTTGTACGAAAAATGCACGCTTCTTTTGTTTGCTATCTCTTGGACCAAAATGCTGCAGATTTGAAATAATCGGGCACATGTTAGAAGATATAGCGATGTGTCCACCCTCAACTTCTTTCGCTTTCCCTGTCGCGCGTGTTTCTCTACCCTTTTTCTTGGCCCCTGGAATGCCGAATTTCGGCGACAATACTCCGAGGATAAATTCTCAAAATTACAGCCTGAAACAAATTAAATCCGATCTGGAGCATTTGTTGGTTTTATTTGACTGGACTACGTCGAATGGTATGTCAGTGCATCACATTGCACAAATGAGCGTAGCTCAATACATTACGTTGAATATTGGAACAAGTGGCAAGGTACGCGTCAAATCTCATATCAGATCACGTATCCTGTCAGTTAGGTGGGCTACCTTCGATCATAATAAAAAATATATGGAATCTGTTTTTTTTCTGCGCATTTCATTTTCCCAACTAACCAAGCTTGCTTAACAAAAAATATAAAATTGCATACAAAATAAGCCTTAGAAAAAATCGAATTACAGATAAGTATCCAATTATTTGATTTAATAATATTTTACACATGGTATAAACTTAGCAAATGTCTAGTCACGATTGTTTTATTACTTCAAAATTCGAAATTTTTTTTAACATCCCAGTACGATTTGCGTAAGATTAAGTCGCATGACTTACCACAACTGGAGCCAATTTATTATACTAGATTTGTTTTTTATCATCCCCCGGTGAATTTTCAATGTCAGTATGGGCTCACCTCTTGTCCTGGTAATTCAGGTCACTGTTTCATCACTGCTCAATTTACCGCCTAAAACCTGTCTGATAGATATTGATAGCGCTCCTCTATAAATTTTATATCAGTTCTATAAAGGAATATATCCAATTTGTGGGCCGCAGCTGGTCGACAGTCATAGCTCATTATAGATACTTGCCAAACAAGAGCTTAAGTCTACTGGAGATGTGGCAATAACAAGTAACTTGTCATATCGACTCTCCGCAATACCGGTTGCCTTTTCCTCCTTTATCGCTACATGCTGTTCAATGTTCCCTTATAAATTGATATTTACGTGCCATTTTCGCGCTGCAAGTAACGGCATTATACAGGGTATCTTGTGTGTGGTGTTACAGCCGAAGACTATGGATAGGATGGATAGGTCATGCTTAGACAAGCAATAAAGTATACGAAGGGGGGGGGGGCGCAATCCCAACTGTTATTGGGATAAGCGGACTTAAAGATATTTGGGTATGCTTTTATAAATCGCCCTGTAACTCCTAAGCAATACAACCTATGATTACGACTTAACATTTGTTAGACAGAAAAGAGTTGGACCATTCTAATGGTCTATAATTTTACTTCGTCTTCTTCGTTTTGAAGTTATGGCACAACAAAGTTAAAACGTCGGAGCTTTAACTCGGTTTTACGTATTTAACTACTAATTTTATCAAAAATCAACACCAAGTTCTCATATTGGATTCATGAAGAAAATCTTCGCTTTATAATTATCTATCACACTCTCTACCCTAAATATAACACTCTCTAGAGTAAATATAACACTCTCGGGAGTAACACCACAAACGGGACAACCTGTAGTACACAGAACCCAGTACCAAAAGAATTAGTCGGCATACATACATACATA
Source organism: Dioctria linearis (assembly GCA_963930735.1). Taxonomy (NCBI): domain Eukaryota; kingdom Metazoa; phylum Arthropoda; class Insecta; order Diptera; family Asilidae; genus Dioctria; species Dioctria linearis. The sequence goes on along the minus strand of OZ005740.1, from coordinate 264,705,907 downwards.
CATTACATATATTACAGTCACTAATTGTTGGAAATAATTTAGCTGTGGTGAAAAAAAATCTATAATTTTTTCATCTAAAAAAAGATCATCTTTCATTGTTTTAATACGCGTGGATATATCAATATAAAATTTTAGTAATGACCAAATTTTAAGCCTCATTGAAATTGTTGCTGGCACAATTCAAATCGGTTATATACGAAATAAGGTAAAAACACAGAAGTTTATATTTTATTTAACGTAAACATATTTTATAAATTCGCAGTGATTAATAACTTTGCAAATTCTGGCATAATATGTCCTCAAAATAATAATTGCCAATGGTTTAATCGGGCCCGATGGACACTTAATTTTAATCTGGTATATGACAAATGCCTACTGCATAGTTCTCCGTATGACATATGGGACAACAAAGACCATTTCGCATGATATATTGGAATCTAGCTCACTATTAATATTCTACCAACAATTGGGCTCACAGTGGTATACACAGAGATCCATTGTTATATGGCAAAATCATCTCTGAAAATTGCCTATTGAATACGGACGGTTTCAGTATCCAGCCAGGATTACTAATCACCTCGCTCTCGTTAGCAAAACTGAACTGAATTGGAAAATGAAGCTTTCGTTTCGATTTTTTTTCTAGAATTTCTATAATGCTATATAAAATTTTTAGAATGCATACATATAGGTAATCTGGTAGGTGAATCTAATATGATTTTGTATCAGTACTTTTTTTTTGTTTTTTGTTTTTTTTATGATGTTTCCAATGCTCAGGGGACACCTTAAGATGCCATGGCACAACGCACAACCTTGGCTGGAAACGAAGAAGGGATAGGGTATTGAGCGATATTGGAGTAAGCCAAGAAAGTGATGATGTGCATTACGCTTGAATGTTTGCGACTCTTAGCTGAGGGTGAAATCAGATGATGGTAAATTGTTCCACATTCGTAGGTACACTTCTGCTTATGAAGCATACGCGGAATTTTACAGTACGCCTGAAGACAGTGAAAATAGCATCTTACGGTACACAAGTAGGAATTATAAGACTTGAATTAAGCTACCGGGAGATAACTTTCATTTTAAGAAAAGAGCATCTAGGTATTAAAATTTATCTAAAAGAGCAAGATGCCAGAAGCTATTGAAGTCCTTCGATATAACTAATGCGATGATTACAGATTAACCAAAATTATTCCAACGCTCGGTAACGAATGTTAGTAGAAAGCCGTATTGGCTATCGATAGCTAATAAGGTTAGTCTCTATATGTTTTATGAATTGGGTGTTGATAAGTGTTTCGGAAACCTTGGAAAGAATCGAAGTAAGATCAATGGGTCCGTGGTTTGAGGTGTCATTTACTACTAATTTTTTTGGGTATTGGTTGAACCGGTGCAAGTTTCCACGCCGAAGGATACACTTCTGTAGATGTTTAGCTAAAGAGGAGGCGCAGCGCTTGAGAACCAGGGGAGAAATACCATCAGACTGAGCAACCTTAGACACATTGAGATTCGCGAGAATTTTGAAGGCGTCTCCATTGTGGAAATGTAACGGTCCTTGATTGTAATTATGTGTTGGTGGAGACGGAGGAGCCTGAGAGGAAAGTGGTAAGAAATAATTCGCAGCCAATTTACCAGCAAACAAATTGGCTTTGTCTAATGATACCATGTACCTTGATCGAATTGGAACTAGCTCGCTGATTAATGGATATGAAGGTGTTACGTGCCTCTCTATAAATCTGTCTGAATTACGCTAAATGGCACAACTTATATGCCTGAAATAGAGCTTTATTGTTTTTATGGCTCAATAACAGTCATTGTTAAAGCAAGATTGTATTGTTAGGTTTATCATTTTTGCATTTGTATTTGAAGCTGCATATGTCAAACCATAAGATGTTAGTAAAGGATTTAGGGCATGGCATAAGTAAAAAAGAACTCTACTCGTTTGATAAAGAAATTATTTGTTGAACATTTTAATAAATTATAAAAAATGAAGATGTTGCGCATATGCCACAAATTACATAGTTACATGTTTAAAATACCGAAATGTTGGATAAAAATTCTGTAAAATAAGTAAAAATTTTATAATTCGTATATATTTTGTAAATATGTACAAGTCTGTGAAATATAAAATAATTATACAATTTGAGCCATGCACAGAGTTCTGAGCAATATGAGTGACGACTTAAATGACTTTGCTCTTTCTAAGGCTGTATAGAATTTCAGAATGATAAAATCGTTTGCCTTTAAAATGTAAGAAATGAGATAACCTTACGATAATCTCCATTACTCGACAATATTATCGTCACTTTACAGTTAATTTTTTTTCCTACAGGTTTATACGAAAATCCTGTTGGACGTAACGATGGCAGTGGATCTCTTTACTTGCTATTTAGGTATTAAAATAACAATTCAATTAACATTACGTGCTGTGAATTTATCATACAATTATTATTTATACCGATAATTGTAACTTGATTAAAGACGCACACAATTATAGCTACGTATGGGTTTGGTCATATTGCCGTCATCGCCTCGCCAAAAACATTACTTCTTCTTCTTCTTCCTTCTTGAAAAGTAAACGTCTTTAATTGCTGGGCTGACTGAAAAATTCTCCAAACCTTATTAAGCTCTTAAATCTAATATTTCTCCACCAAAATTTAAATCGAATATTCAGCTAAAATCTCTTACTTGCTAAATTTAAGAGGTTAAGGGTTCTCTTAAAGTCTCTTATGTAGAATCGGGGGGTAAGATCCTATTTGAATTTATTTAATTATTGTTTGCCCTCGATAAAAATGGCAACGGCCCTAACATCGAAACGCTAAGTGTTTGCTCTACAAGTGGGTGCTTGCCTCCAAAACAATAATGCTAATTCTAGCGAATAATTCTTGCATTCCATGTGTCATTACAAATAATTTTATGAATCTGACTCCTCGCCTGATTGTATTTAAGTAGATAAGCATTTTACATTTAAGTTATTTCAGTGTGCGGTCTTGTTAGGATTATAGTACGAAATGGGGTTTCGGATAACAGAAACACAACCGTTCGTAACAAATGCTTATTGAGACTAAGTCTTAAAGTTCATATAAAAGAATCAATAAATATAAATAGAAAAGCAGAGGGCTTTTCGGTCTAGTATTCATATTCATATGCATACATAAGAGTGGTAATGTAAGTGCTATATTGGTGTAGTAGTAGGGTGCGATGGTTTGTCCAACCCCCCCTCTATTAGCGCGTTCCGATGATTTGATGTCTCTTGAATGATCTATATTAGTGACCTTGAACAGTTCTCGTGTTTCGACTTTGGTAATGCTTTGGGTAAGATGTCTGCTGTCATCTGATCTGTGGAATGTAGTTTACTTTGATTTCTCCTTTTTCTTTTGCTTCGCGTGAAAAATGGTTTCTGATATCAATGTGCTTACTTCTCTCATGATAAACATTGTTTTCTGCAAGCTATATGGCACTTTAGTTGTCGCAATATATGGTCGTTGGCTTTTCAGCAAATTCCTCGCATCCCATGTCGGCAAGTAATTTTCTTAAGTAAATTACTTGCTTGGTGACTTCTGAAAGTCCCCTATATTCGGCTTCCATCGTAGAAAGTGCCAACGATTTTTGCTTCTTAGATATCCAGCTTATTGGTCCATTTGCCAGGATCTCAACATTTCCAGAGCATGATCTCCTATCTTTAGAGCCCACGAAAACTTGGAGTTGATGACCTCGTTTTTATACGTGATTCCATAGTTTATTGTACTCTTTAGATAACGTAAAACTAATTTAGCCTGTGTCAAATGATGCCTTTCAGGATTTGAGCAGAATCAACTTAAGGTGCTAGCAGCAAAGGCAATATCAGGACGCTTGGTGTTGGCTAAGTAGATTAAACCTCCGATTAATTCGCGATAGGTTACGCACCTCATCTGATTTGCGTTTTCTTTTTACTGATTCCTTGACAAATCTTGACTGCATTCTAATGTAGTGGAAACCGAGTAACAATCCTGCATATTGAATTTGTTAAGAAGTACCTTTCTGTATTTTTCTTGGCTTAATTTGGACCACTTCGATTAACATTAATTCCAAGTTTATTATTGATTTGTCCCAAATCTTTCATTTAAATTTTTCACTTAGTAGTTTCTTAATACGTTGCAACACGTTCGTTCAGCTTCTTCGATGCTATTAATAAATCAGTTACATACATGACGATAATGGAAATAATTTCTTCACTACAGATTGTATATAAACTTGGAACTGCACACGATCTTTTCATTCCGATGGTACTTAAATAATTGTTCAGTTTAAAATACGAGTTTCTTTCGGCTTGCTTTAGCCCGTATAATGGTTTCCGTAATTTACACACTGTATCATCGGTCTCATACACTTCTCTTGGTTGCTCCATGTACAGCTCGTCTGATAAGTCTCCCTGGACATAGGCAGTAATTACATCCATTTGGTGCAAAAACATTTCGTTTTCGAATGTACGAATAGTTCCGTATCCCGCGACGGGGGCGAAGACTTCATTATAGTCAAATCCGATTTTCTGGTAACATCGTACCTTGTACCTATCAACAGATCCATCTTCTTTATGTTTTATGCGAAAAACCCACTTATTTGGCAGTAATTTCTTGTCTTTCGGCCGTTTGACTAATTCCCATGTATCGTTTTCTAGTAACGAGTCGTATTCAGCCTTCATTGCCTGCATCCAAATATCTTTGTCGTCACGACTGAAAGGTTCTACTAAGGTCAATGGGTCGTATGTCATATCTTGACATAAAATTGCAGTCTCAGTTTTTGACCTGGTGCGTTGCGGTCTGGAGCTGGCAGCTGTGGGAATAGTTTTTCCTTTTGGGAGTATTTATTGTACTTAGCTCTTTTTCTTTGAATACTGTGTCCTCTTCAAAGCTCGAGGTGGTTGTTTCGAAGTCGATTGAATATTCAAATTCATCATCAGAGGGTTTTTCTACAACTGATTTACATTTAATATCGTCTTGGCCTGTCGAATGACTTTCGTAACTGGAACGCGAATTCCACAAGTGATAATCTTTGGATTCCCTAGAGTATCCAACTAGGATATATTTATCGCTCTTGGCCTGAAATTTGCTGCGACCAGGTCCAAGTTCTAAGGCAATTGCTTTACTACCAAATGTAAGCATGAAACCGACATATGGCTTCTTCCTTGTCAACGCTTCGAATGGAGTTGTGTTGTCTAGTACTTTTGATGGACATCTGTTCCGGATGAATGCGACGCTGTTTACAGTTTCCCCCCACAGTCCTTGTCGTAGTTCCGATTGAATTAATATACAACGTGCTGCTTCGACGAGAGTTCTGTTGGCCCGCTCTGCTCCACCGTTTTGTTGGGGTATATACCTAACACTTCGTTGTGGCCTTTTACCTTCCTGTTCGAAGTACTTTATGAATTCACTAGGTATGTATTCCTTCACATTATCGATACGTAGCTTTTTGATTCTCCGGCGAGTTTCTTTTCCTACTCGTTGTTTATACTTTTTAAATTCAACTAAGATGTCAGATCGTTTCTTCAACATGATTACTTCTCTGGTGCAGTGATAAATGTCGCGAAATATTTTGCTCCCCCAATCGATTGTGTGCTAATGAGGCCGCAAATATCTGAATGCACGAGACCTCTCTGGTGTGTGATTTCTGAAGTGAGATTTTATTAATCTTCTCTTTGCTACAAATAACACAATTTATATGTTTCGATTACAATCCGTCGTAATTCCATCTACCATATTTTGATTTTTCAATTTTAATAAGTCTTTAAAGTTTAGCTGTTCAAATCACTGATGCCATTTAATTGAATTTACAGGGTCTTCACTTTCCGAAAATACTTCAGCGGATATATCCTTTTGTAATGCAACACGCATGTTTACTGTGAACTTCGCCACAAAATAGGTAACGTTCGTTTGAAATCACCTGAAAACAAAATTAGAGCGCGACCAAATAATCTTTCGTTGCCATTTAAGTTTTTTAGGGTTCGGTTTAATGTTTCCAGTGATTGTTTATGGGCCATTGTACATTCATCCCAGATAATAAATTGAGATTCCTGCAGCTCTTTAGCTACGCCAGCCTATTTTTTGATGTAACATATTGCATTTTCATTTGCCTGTATGTTTAATGGTAGCCTTAAAACCGAATGGGCTGTTCGTTTCAAACATCCAACAAAATCACAGCGATGCCAGATGAAGCAATTGCTAACGGGAAGTTACCTTGAGATCTAATTTTTGGTAAGGAAGAGCAAAATTAAAGCGTTTCACTAGTTCCACATGGCGCATTCGAAAAAAGAACCTTCTTCTTATGCTGCAATTGCAAACATCACTTCATTATAAATGGGCTTTTGTTCGTTTGATAACAATTGTCGTAGCAAATGAAACTAAATAGTTTGTATGAAATTGTTGCTCACGTTGCATGTCATTATTAATTAATTCTGTCAAAGGCCGTACTTATATAGATATAATATTTGCCTGACTCAATACTAGCCACATAACAGTGAAAAAATTCCAATAGATTATTTTCGGTTTGTCGTTCATAAAACGCATCTTGAAAAGTTCGTAAGATGAAAGTGAGGAACATCACCGACGAGGGACTCGCAGATCTTTTCGATACAACACAGGCCTTCCATGCATCTGTAATTAGTAATGTCGGATTTATTGCTCTTATTATACCCTAGATGAAATCATAGGTTATACTTAGTTTGTCATTCCATTTCTAACGCATTAAAATAATGCTAGTAGAGTAAAATGAATTGGTCACATAATATTAAAAGTTATTTTGATTTTTGCATGTCCGTAACTGGCTTTGGTTTAATTACGCGACAATTCTCCAATTGCGTTGAAACTTTGCACATTCATGCAAAAATACCTACAAACACAAAATCTGAAATAAAAAAATGTAATACTGGTAGCCCGAATGTTCGGAATGTATATATATACCCATCAATATGATTAATATCATTCGTGTTGCTACGTTAAAGCAGAAGAAGAGTACTTTAATTGTGAAAATGTTGCAAGTGTTGTGTAGTGTAAGAGAAAATATGAGTAATTTTAAAGTAAAATATCTCGGAAAGTACAAGTGACCGCTCAATTTGTTTTTCAGATTTGTCGCTGTGAGCCGAAATTCTGCACACGGGCTTTTAAAAAAACAGCAAATTTAAGTGCCATACAAAAATATCGTTTTTTACTATATATTTGAAGACTGCCTGAGAACGTGGCTACCTAGCGAGCTGAAATTTTGTTCATGGTGTTTTTATAGTAGTAGTAAATGAAACTTCAAAAATGAACTAAATCGGGCAACCCGCTCTCGCTGTTGTCATTTAAAATTTTTGGTTTTTACGTATACTGTAAAAACGATCAGTCCTAGACGTTTTTATTGTACTGAAAATTTCTTCAGAATATGAAAATAGTTAGAACCATTTTTACTGTCCAACGAACCGTTCTAGAAATATAGGCGAAAACCACTTCAAAAATCAAACTTGCAGAGATGGGTGACGACACGCAAGTACATAAGGGCATTCATTTAGGTTATCATAAGAATTGGCTTTACACCAATTCTACTTTTTTTACTTCTTATATTGTAGAATATTTCCATGATTTATTGAAAATCCATCTTTCACGGTTATTGTAGTGTTTAGTTGACCACTGGCCGATTAACGAGATGTGCTCTAATTTTAATGAGTTATAAATATAAAATACAATTTAAGCTGACAGCCAAGCATGCTAATGCAGATGCATTATCACACCTTCCAATTGGTCCAGACAACGAATTTGATGTGAGCGAAGAGGCTTATCACGAACTTAGCCTAGATATTAACGAGCAAATTGAATGCTTCCTAGTGAACGCACGAGGGATTTCACGAGAAACAAAAAATGATGCCACGCTTAGTAAAGTCTACTTCTACATACTGAATTGGTGGCCAGACATACTGCCTATCACGGAAAGCATCTTCAACCTTATTTTCAGAGAAGGATGTCTTTAACAACGCATGGAGATGTCATACTGTTAGAAAAGAGTACATATATACGAGTAGTATTTCCTAATAAATTGCAGAACCAAGTTCTTCGCATGCTTCATCAAGGAGATTGGGGAATTGTACGTACGAAAAAAATTACGCAAAAATTTATGCCAGCATTGTGTCTGCTGTTGAAACCTGTAATATATGTCAGTCATCAGCTGCAGGTCCTCCCAAATTGTTTACAAATTGGCCGTAGCCAGAAAATCCCTGGGAGCGTATTCACATTGATTTTGCTGGGCCATTTTTGAAATAAATGTGGTTAATTTGTGTAGATGCTCTATCGAAATTTCCATTCGTCATTCCGATGAAGCAAGCAACAACTATACAAACTTTGACGAAGTTTTTCGCTCTAGAAGGATTACGTGCAGTTAATTGTTCGTACTTTGAAAAGTAATTTGCAGAAAATACTTAAGGAGGGAGAAGATGCCGATACAGTTTTTTTGTCTTATAGAACAACACCCCATCCACAATCTGGTAGAACACCTGCAGAAATCCTCCATGGTTGCGAGCATCGCACGATTCTTTTACAAATCGTTACTGCCAAAGCAATTCAAAGGCAGATCAAGCAACCTAAAGCCAAGTTTCAGCCGGGATAACAGGTTTATGCAAGAAATAATGCCAGAGGTCCACGATGGATTCAAGGCGTCTTAATTTCAAAAAAGGGTTCCAGACTGTACTTAGTTCGAACAAACAGAGGTACCTGAACAATTCAAACCTTCGAATGCTTTTGAACAACAGGTCTTATCAGCTCGTCATCTATTCGAAGCTTTGACTGAATTAAAAGAAGGTAATTTAGCTCCATCTAATAATGATTCCTCCACCTCCTCCAGAACAATATCGAATCCACTAGAAACCCAAGGATTTCAATTCAACCCAAGCCTGAGCAATTCAGCCCAAGACGTTCAGCGCACCAACGCGGGGTTCTGGTACATTTCCAGTCGACTTGAATAGTGATGCATCAAATGACGAAGAGGAAGTGTAGTGTTATAAACAATGAATATATTTCATGAATTAGGTACGCATCGTTTACTATGAGTGCTTGCAAATCATTGTCAAATTTACGGAATGTTTTAAAATCTTTTCAACTCAATTGCGTTACTTACAGGTTTTTTTTTTGTTCATTGTAAATACAATTCATATACCCTGCAGAGGAAAGTCAAAATATATACATATAATATTAATCTTCTTTCGATTGTTTTTTTTTTTTAAGAACAAATATTATTATATGGCATGGCATTAGGAATTTGTTAAATGAAGGCGGCATTGGGCGTCTACAATTATATATTAGAACCCTTTTTTTTTGATCTGATAGAAAAAAATGGTTTCAACCGAAGAATGAAGGTGATGATGATAAATTGGAAGTGTTTGAAGAATGCCTTGAAGAACTATTAAAAACAAACAAAAGAAATAGAATTATTTAAGAAATATAATCAGCATCATGGTGAAGGTGAATCTATTAGTAGCACTATTACTATGGAGCTTGGAAATCTAGGAGGGAGCAAAATAATGAGGAGCAAAAATATCACAAGTTCGATATAAATAAATTAAAGTGGGCGAAAAAAGACATTAAGCATATCGGTAGGGTGCCGTAAAATTAAAATACCACTCGGATATTTTTAAACATTTATCGATCGTGAAATAATTGGAAAAAATTGTAAAAAAACAAACAGGAGCCATTTATAAGAGGCGAGGTGGGAATTGAAGTGAGGCGTTCTGTTTTTTGTATCTGCATTATACAGAGTGTTTCAATAGATCAGGAGGAGGGGAGGATACGAACCAAAAATTGTATGGTAGGGGTGGGGGCAATGTCAGCTATTTTGGAGTTACAGGGTGATTAAGAAAAATAGAAAGTTTTTCATAAAACAGCCTGTATTTTAAAAACTATAAGGTTTACGGTCACAGTTAAGAGCTCATTGTATGCAGAACTTTATTTGGATCCGCACAGACTTGGTCAAGTAGCAAGAAGAAGAAAATGTCGATTCAGGAGCCTTTCTGTGTAAAAATGTATAACAAATATATGGGCGGAGTTGATCGGCTCAATCAAAATATAGGCTGTTACCGCATTAGCATAAATAAAAAAAATGGTATTTTGACTTGGCCTCTTCCCAGTTGTATAGGCTGTCACCAGTTGGGCAATAGAAGGGGCATCGTGATTACCTAGCTTTTATGAGGTTTGTGGCTACACGTTATTTGGGAAGGTATGCGTCGGTTCGTTCTATAGGCCGTCCACTGAAGCCAATCTTAAGAAAAAGGAGGGTGCCAGATGATGCTTGTCTAGATGGGGCTATTTATATAAATATTTTCAGTGAAACTCAGATGCGTTGTGGCCAACACCATAAAAATCCTACGAAGAAGTGCCGAAAATGTGATGTCGGCTACTACAGTAATTGTTTTGAAACTTCCCCTCGTAAATCCTAAAGAATATGATCAGCGTAAGTTTATACTTCTAGATAGATATTGAATAAATAAATGTTCTTTTAAATACGTACTCTACATTAGTTATTTTATTGAAATAACCCTCTAATATATTTGAAATTGAACAATTTTGGAAGATATTCTGCGTGCTCAGCGCTCCAAAATCGGGATGGTAGAAATTTCCAAAATGCCACTATTTTTATTATTAGTTTTTAGAAAAATTTATTTTTTATATCACTTCACTTAAAATAAATCAAAAAGAGTATTGATTTTACGAGAAAAAAATTGAGCATATATATGTTAAGTCTCTTACGCAATATATGTATATTTCAGGTTTCACTTTTTAAATAATATTTTGAAATAAGTAAAGAGACTTCTTAAAGTTGTCGTGACATTCAAAGCTTTTTCTGGTTTATCATAGCATCCAGTTAAGTTCCAGTAAAGGTGTAATTGCTGCAAAGTCTCACGATCTTTGCCGAAGTGCATTTCCAGAAGTTTATGAATGTTTTTGATCTTGTGCCCGTTTCAGAAGAATTCCATGTGGTAATAGATCTAATCTTCTCAATGAAAGTGATTTATCTTTCTTAAATAAGGTTCAATACACTACTGTTTCACTTTTTCAGGAAACTTCACAATAATATAAATTCTTTTTGAGGGACTAAATTTAAAATGGCATTATGCTGATTACCTTCCAACACTGCTAACAGTTCTCTTGACGTTTGCACAAGTGACATTATACCACAGTATTATCATCTGGACATTCTTTTATGATCCAAATATTCCATTATAAAATCAAATGCAAAAAATATTAAAAACAATTTCACATTCTCACGATTTTCATTCCCTTGGAATTCTTTATCACAAACAAGCAGCATAAATGAAACACAAACATTTCTAACCATTTCCAATTCCTGAGCAGCTCATATTACGTCCAGCTATTCAACAGCCTTAAGGTAAAAATTCTTTACTTCTGTCAAGTGAATTTGTGAAAACTTGTATTTTCCAGGGAAAATATTGCACGTAAAGCGTTTCAACAGATTTAGGTAAGCTAGAGTAAGATCGCAGGTGAAAACTTTTGTTATGAAAAGTAGAATTTTTGGAATAAAAGACAGTTGCGGTGAGGTAATTTCTTGAAAACAAGGCTTTCTTTATTTCTTTTTTAGAGAGGCTGCCAAGAGCACAACCATCCGAGATAATGTAGAGTATCAGTGCAAGCACTATTAACTCCTACAACAAAATCACACTACTAGCGCTGTTGGTCCTCTCTGAAGATCGACGCATAAAAATCACTACAAAGGAGTCATGATTCATCACACAGAGAATATCTGATTTGAGCCTCTAGGATATTCATTTTCTGGCCACGAATAAATTGCTACCGTGTCCTTGAAATACAGTGCAGGGGAGTATCATTCACTGCACATTAAGAAAACTGAGCGTAGTAGAAACTTTAGTCTGGTACTTTTTGTAGAACCAGATTCTTTTGACAGTCCAGTTTAAACCAATGATCATCCAATACTCTCAATTTCATGATTAGTTTTATATTTTACCTTGAGGCTGAGCTTGATTTGTAGCCTTAACTGAATGCAAGTAGCAGAAGCAGTATTGACAAGTGAATTGAAGCTTATATCATAATAAGATGTGAAGATGACGTAGAAAACAAACTAAAAAGCAGGAATTAGTCTAAGTCCAATTCTTATGATACCCTAGCTAGATCAATGCCTGTATGTAATTTCGTATGGTCACCCATTTGAGCAATTTTTATTTTTGAAGTGGTTTTTTGCATATATTACTAGAACGGTTCGTCGGGCAGCAAAAATGATTATAAACAATTTTATAGGAATTCATATTCTCAAGAAATTGTCTGCACAATAAAAACGTCTAACACTGATCTTTCTAACAATATCCGTAAGAATCAAAAGATTTTAAATGAGAACATCAAGAAGGGGTTGCCCGATTTAGCTCATATTTGAAATTACAATTACTATTTTTATACAAACACTGGGTATAAAATTTCAGCCTCTACGTTGACGTGGTCTCAGGCAGTGTCCAAATATATACTGAAAAACGAAATTTTTGTATGGCAACCCTACGAAGGAGTTACCCGATTTGTCTCATTTTCGAACTTAATTCTAATTCAGACTGACATGCAAAAATCAAAATAACTTTTGATATTAAACGTGCAACTGTCCAGTGTGTTTTGTTCTACCATCATTATTTCTACGTGTTACATACGGAATGACAAACTTAGTATACGCTTTAAATTTCATCTAAGGTATAAAAAGGCATTCCCTTTCAAGGCATAAACACTATATATGTCTGTATCTCTATGTAAAACTGGAATCGCATACCTAAACCTTTTTCTAATTTGGCATTGCATCAGTCTTTATATGCGTTCTACAGTCCGCTAATTGTAGTGCCTTGAAACTCCCAGGGTCTCTACAGAAGCAGTAGCACCTTTCTTCACACTTGCAGACTTATGGAGAATGTCGTGTCTATGGATGATCTTATTTGGCATCGTGCGCAATTTACCATGAATTTTCATAAAATTTTTGGTGGAATTTTCTTATGTCTTGCGGCTTAAGAGTTCCGCATTTGAAGGCATTTGAATTGTGCTCACATATAGGTAATTTTGGTGAACAACAAAAAAAAGGTAAATTTAAGTTCGAAAATGGGCTGAATCGGGCAGCTCCTTCATAGGGTTGCCATAAAAGATTTCGGTTTTCACTATATACTTGGGCACTACCTGAGATTGCATCAAGGTAGCAAGCTGAAATTTGGTACTTGGCGTTTTATACCAGATGGTTTTCATGTAATAAAAATTTCTTCACAATGTGAAATCCTATGAAATTAACTATAACGATTTTTACTGTCCGACGAACCATTTTAGAAATAAATGTGAAAAATCACTTCAACAATCAAACTTTCACAGAGAAGTGGCCATACAAAATTACATCCGGGCATTCATCTAGAGTTTCATAAGAGTTTTAGACCAATTCTAGCATTCTTACTTGTTCCTAAATTAGTTTTTTCAAATAATCGTGTCATACATATCAACAAATTTTGCCGATCTCATGTTTCAATTTGGACATGTTTCTGCATATGTTTCTGCTCCTTTGCTTCTCACACCTACATAATATAGCAAGTGCATATCAATAATGTTCAATATAGTATAATTTTTATAATTCATTTTTTTTTCTTTATTACAGTAGCCAGACTGAAGCGATCTTACACACTAACTGACTTCATGTAAACTTATCAGTCAAAGTAACATTTCAGTCACCATTTAAATTGCGCTAAAAATATGGCAAGCTTTGCAAGAAAGTTATGTTAATCTTATAGCTTACTTCATTGGATATCTAATTTTTTCAAAGTATAAATGAATATTTATAGTAAGTTTGGTAGCTGAAGACAAGCTTTGGCTGCCAATTAATAAGCGAAGACACGAGTTGAATTGAATTGAAATTAATTCGTTCATCTGTTTTGCTTCAAATGATATTGACGAATGTACTTTATAGCTCAGTAACATTCTAAGTCTTAGCATGCGTGAATACGTTTCGTATTCCTACAGCAGATCTCAACAGCACAAAATAATTCTTAGTTTAACGGCAAGTGCAACCAAGCAATAAGAACGAAAAAGCCTGCAAAAGTCTACAAAACTGCACGAAATATCTGCAAGTCGATTATCCAGAGAGAAAAATTTATTTTTGCCCAGGGTATTCGACAACAAATCTCTGCAAGCCGCAAATGTAGCAAAACTTTCTGGTCTCTCGTCAAAATCATTAGGAATAACTTCTCCAATTGCTCTATACCGTCCCTATTTAACAATGGTGAGATGGTTATTGAGTCACTGGATAGAGCTAATATTTTGGCTGCTAGATTCGCTTCAAATTCTCATCTATCACAGATACCTGCTTCGCATTGCCTTATGGATGTGCACAAGACTCAATACACATCAGCACCAGAGATGTGTTCAAGGACCTTAAGGGGATTGATGTCTCCAAAGCCGTGGGTCCTGATGGTTTCTCACCGCTGTCAATTAAAAGCTGTGCTTCATCCTTGTCTAAACCTCTGCGCAAACTACTCTACTGGTCTGATCCGACAGAAATCCTTTCAGCTGCTTCAAAACTAGCCCATGTTCAGCTTATTCCTAAAAAAGGAATTGTTTTAAATCTATCATCAGTACTTTTGATTTCACTTACGGCTTTGATACTCCCGCGTACTCCATAGTAAATGCCACATGTGTCAAACGAAATTACATGACGAGATCATTGAACAACGACCTGACAATATCCTCGCTTTAGCGAAAGTGAATCGCTTCGAATTCAATGCTTCTCAGACTAAAAGCTGTTTTATCTCTTATCATTTATATTTCCAGTAAATTAAGCTGCACAGACAACATCTTCTCCGGTGTCAAAGAAATATCGAAATAACTTGGATTTCTGAAAAGCTGTAAGATATATTTCAGCCCGTATAATCTAGCCCTCTTCTACAAGTCCTATATCAGACCTAGAATGGAATGCAATTCTCAAATCTGGGACGGGACCGTACAGCCTCAGCTTCATTGGATATTGATCAAAAGATTGCCTTCAAGCTCATTGGCAATAACTTCTATATTGACTCATTCGAGCACGTCCGCAATGTTGGATGCCTTTCGCAATATCTTTCGAAATATCTAGTCTGATCCCTTGTAGATTAATTCCTGCTCGTAATACTCGCCATGTTAGCTCCGCACGTTCTTTCATCCTAGCACTAGCGCCGTACAGTAAAATTCTGTGATGCTTTTTTTTTGAGAGCTGTGCGAATGTGGACCAGCCTACCATCTCTCTCTTTTTCTTCGGGCTTACAATCTGCGAAGGTTCAAGAGTAACATATGTACATCAGCATCTCCACCACTTACCTCATGTCCCCTAATCTGTCCACCATCTCCTTCCTGGCCTGTTGTGCGTATGTGTGGGTATCCCCTAAGCTTGGCTTAATACTTACTATAAAAACTGAGAAAATTTTTTTGTGAACTCTCCCAAAAATTGTGGGTAGTTGATGAGCAGCTAGTTCATTAGTTCATTTAAAGGTGAAATACTTAACATTAATCATTCAAATATTCTAAATGTTTCAGATGACTTTTAGAAAGCATAATAAATCGCAAAAATTGGAATTGAAAGTTCCACAACAACAGCATATTCTGCAATTATTTATTATTTCCATTTACATATAAACACATTTGATTATCCGACAAGCGATTAGCTGACCAGCCTACCATCTTCTCTTTTTCTTCGGGCTTACAATCTGCGAAGGTTCAAGAGTAACATATGTACATCAGCATCTCCACCACTTACCTCATGTCCCCTAATCTGTCCACCATCTCCTTCCTGGCCTGTTGTGCGTATGTGTGGGCATCCCCTAAGCTTGGCTTAATACTTACTATAAAAACTGAGAAAAATTTTTGTGAACTCTCCCAAAAATTGTGGGTAGTTGATGAGCAGCTAGTTCATTAGTTCATTTAAAGGTGAAATACTTAACATTAATCATTCAAATATTCTAAATGTTTCAGATGACTTTTAGAAAGCATAATAAATCGCAAAAATTGGAATTGAAAGTTCCACAACAACAGCATATTCTGCAATTATTTATTATTTCCATTTACATATAAACACATTTGATTATCCGACAAGCGATTAGCTGATTACATTGAATATGTGGGAAGACTATATTTTCCATACAAAATTCATGGTTATACTAAATAGTAAATGGCAAATACTATAGTGCCTTAATTTAGTTAGTTAGTTACAGATGGCATATGCCACTGATTTAGTTTTAAATAGAAATTGTAAATGGACTTACTTCAAAAATACCAATCCCACAGTTGGATGGTGTTATTGGTTCTCTATAAATAAAACAGGTTTAACCATTACCACAACTAGTTATAATTGTGTCCTCCAGCAGTTTCAGTTAAAAAAATATAGTGGGAAGACTCGTGTTTATATTGACAATCGAAAACTAAACGCATATGCTTATCCCCTCTTCAGGATTTCTGAAATTCTTAGTCGTCTTAGTAGAGCCAGGAAGTCTTCTGAAAAATTCCTCTACGAAGGAGTTGCCCGGTACGTCGCATTTACGAACTAAATTTCCTTTTTTTCCAAAAATCTGTGTGCAAAATTTCCGTTCTCTACGTCGACGCATTGTCAGGCACTGCCCAAATATATAGTAAAAAACTAAATTTTTGTATGGAAACCCTACGAAGGAGAAACCGGATTTTTCGAACTTCTGAGCTTAAATTTATTTTTTTAAAAAAGACCCGTGTGAGATCTAGTCTCGAGCATAGGAGGGAGGGTTTCTGTAAAAAAGATAACTCAGTCTTAAAAAAATTCAAATATAAAATTTTATTCAATACTTAAAACAACTCAAGAACATAAATTAACCTTCAAACTACTATAAAAACCAATAATTTGAAAAATATCGAACAAATTAAAATTCAATTAAAATCAATAAAAAAAAAACAAATTAAAAATTTCAATATAAAATTCAGTTTCGTCTGAGTGACGTTGCCACGCCCTTCCTTTAATTCTGAAACAAAAAGAAGAAGATAATTAGATTCCTATGAAAAAATGTAGCACAGTAAAACTATTGTAGAATGCGCGTGCTGCAACGTATAAGGCTGAGAGATACTATATTCAGGTTAATTTTGAAAAAAAGAGACTTTTGTAATATGGAATGAACAGCATTACTCTCCTGCTTAGGTGTGGCAAGAGTGTGGCAGATTAATCTCTGCGGCAAAATATTCTTCTGCTTAGATGTGGGCAGGATTATAGGAAATAATTAAATTTTTTCAGATTAGTTTTTGAAATATAGAATTAATCGTCTATAATGGAGGCTGTGGATATTATTCTTGTTACTCGATTAGTCTCCGAATCGGATGAAGCCAAGAATGATTTTCTGCTGCAGCTTGTCGGCTTTATATACCTGCTGTATCCAGTTCTTGCATTTTGCTGTTGCGCTAACGACGCTTATTGTATTACATCATAGAGTAAAGAAATCTATAGAGACCGGAAAAGTATGGCGGAAATTCTCATAGATATTGTCTACAAGAGCCGAATCTAACAGCGCCGCATTTGTGAAACTAAACTAAGTAGTTACGTATCATGATTACCACCATCTGGCTGCCCAGCTTATATTGTCAAATGAAAATATGCGACAAATCAAATTTATCCATTATTATTAGTAAATCAATAAAGTCTTAAACGCAATCAGAAAGATGGCAATGAGAAATATGAAATCTACCATATATCTATGCCGTTTGTTGTGTGACTGTGTGTTCGGCTAGTGTGTGCGTTTACGGGGGGGGGGGGGGGGGGGGGTTCCGTTACTGATCTGTGCGCCGCACCCTTACCTATTTCGTATACATACCGTATGTATAAAATAGTAAATAATCTTTAGTTATACTAGTAGTATCAACTGCATTCCGTTAATTCTAGATTTTACTGTGTTATATTAGTTAAAACTGGAATTACCGAGAGCGCTTTTAAAATCGGGTTTTGACGAATTTTGTTTTCTGACTGTAACAACTAGAAGTTGTTTCTAGGTTTAATTTTGTAGGATATACAGAATTAAGAATTTTGTTGCTTCGCGTTTACATTTAACTCCGCTTTTCATCCCATATTAAGGCTGAAAACACTGACGCGGTAGAGGTAGATGGTTAAATTCGTACATATGCCAAATTTTGTTAATGGAGTGACCCCCCCCCCCCCCGCCGTCGCTCTACCTAAAGTACGCTTCTGCTCAAAAGTCGATTGCAGGCTCCAAAGGGACGTAGCTCGAAGCACCAAATTCCATTGTACATAATTTGATTGAAGAAGGTATCGGTATAAGTCCTGGATAGCAATGCTCCGCTACAATGACAGTTATAACAGATACCTATACCACAACCAAGGTTCACTGGTAATTGGAGATTTTTATAAATCAAATCGCTCGTTCTTGTGGTCTGGTACTATACATTTATTCATTAAGCCTAGTTCGCTTGACTGCAGTTAATACAATTCAGCACAACAAGCCACCATTTTTGATAAGCTTAATTACTCGACCTGAAACCTTTCTTCTGAAACCTTATCGGTACTTGCGTTTTCTATAGTCTTCATGAGGTAAAGCAAATATGTAGTATCGAAAATTTGCAGAAATTCAATAATAATTACTTAAAATTGACCCCAGGGTGAGAAAGAGGTTGGCTATTGTAAAGTACACTTATATACACACATAAAAGGAATACAAAAGCAAATGAGATATTTAATTTAAAACAACAAAAGATTCTCAGAATTCATCGCGCACCTCGAAATTCTTGTTTCACTCAAAATGTCTTGAGATTCAAATGAAAATAATAAACCTTACAAGTTTTGTCATAATTATTTATTACTGCCTCCGAAATGTTGCCTTTGTCCCAATTTCGCTCCTAACGAATTGTGCTCACTCCTTGAACTTCGAAGCATGTTTCCTTTGCATGCTTCCCATCTTTTAAGTTACAAAGGATTTGTATAGAGAGGGATCCAAATCACTGAAAGGCAGTACTTGTGAAGCCATTTAAGTGCGAATAACTTGTGAACTTTTAAGCATGGGAGCTTCAGCTTTAAAATCCTTTACACGCTTGAAACTCTGCTCTGAGGGTGAACAAATTTTGTTCTTTAAAGAATAACGCTTTAATTTTCTCCAATTTGGCAAAATTTGCTTTATACACTATTTATTTTTTACGTATATAATATTTTATGTGTGGTATTTAAATTAACTTTAATTCGAAGATATTATTATGGTGAAATTTTCTACTGCTCTGCTTTTCTCTTGCTCTGCTCTTTTCAAAATTTCGAGAGCACTTTAAATTTTGAAAAACTTCAAATGATCCAAATCAAGGAAGGCCGAACATGCCATTATTCTAATGTCAATGACCAATCCACGTTTCGAATGACCCGACCGAATTTTCCCTCAATCCCCATCGCGGTACCTACTTGGACTTTCTTCCAAGTAAAATGAGGTATGCTGGAGCCAGAAAATCGGTCATTGAATTTGTTTACTTATTTTTTTAAGAAAAATTGATATTAGGTCAAGAAGGTTTTGACAATTGTATTTGCCAAATATGTGTAGCTCAGAATAAATAAAGAAATAATAAAAGAAATAAAAAAATGAGTAATACTCAATTGTACGTTATTTGATCATTGCGGAATGAATTATGTCGGAAGAGTTTTTATATTTTTTATTTTTGCGGAACAATGTATACTTAATGAAAACTACGGAATTGATTATAAGTGCATCAAATCTAGCGCAAAATCGCAGTTCCTTTCTTAAATTTTCAAATTATTCCACAAACGTCGAAAGTCCTAATAGAATCGTATCAGCTCTTCTTCCTCCAAGAATTATTGACATAAATGGATTTTTCGAAAAAGAACGACACCTTTTTGTCAGTCGAGAATTAGAATTTATTTTCCCTAGGATACTGCTTCAAGAAATGAGTATAGAAAAAAAATTCCTTGAGCATTCCATTACCTGTTTTTACATAATTTTTGTATAGGAACAGAAATTCCTCGGCGACTCTAGTATACCGCCTTTAACCCTTAACCACACACGCCCGGTCATAAAGTAGGAAACGCAATGCGACGGCCATCAGCGTTAATCATCTCTGATTTCATTCCATTCTATAGCAGATATAGGAATAAATTGAAATTTAAGCTATGACCGTAGCATTGTGTTTCCCCACTAAATTCTTTTTACATCATAGCCACCGTGAGCTACTCATATCTTGTTTTTTACAGTAGCTTCCCAGTTTTCAGTTCTCTACAGACGGGTGATGAGGTAAGTACGATTATTTCGGTTGTTATTGTGGAAATGTGTGTCTAGGAGACCGTGGGACCGCGTTAATTGACCCGAAATCATTGCTCTATTAATCGATTGTAATAAATGCGATCGCTGATATTATTGCAAGTAAGCAAAACATGCTTTCAACCAAATGTACGTCACAACCATAAGAAGTGACTGCAATTGTTTACATGCGTTTGTTTACATGTTTTGCAACCAGCATAATATGGGTCAAGCTAGTTGCCTCACATCTTTCTGCCGAAGTTAAGCACATAAGTACAAATAAGCGATTTTGTTTAACGTGCCCCAAATTACGGGCATACACCTAGGTACCTATCAAAAGACAAGGTACTAACTGTAATTAAGTTTAGGTTAGCATATTTACATTATTATAAATAAGCTAGTAATTAATCAATAAACATGAAGTGGTTACTTAGTCTTCTGAAAATAAAGTCCTTTTATTTCGAATGTCTGTCTGGGCTTAGCTGCACTCCCCTTTTCTTAGGCATGTGCTACTATAGCTGCGCCTACAAAGAGATCTGCTCACTGAGTTTCTCTTAGAAGATCTGCTTTATTAAGCTTCTTATGGCTGCCTCCCATCATCGCTTCATCAGTGCACGAAAATTATAAATACTACATGGCGACCGTGATTATTTAAGCTAATTACTACAATCCCAATTCAATGAAATTAATGAATTTTTCTTATAGTTTTTGTTATTTTGTTTCCATTATTTCACTATATTTAAACTATTGTAATTTTTATGAACTTTTGAGGTATACTAGTTGTGAGATCTAGTCTCGAGCGTAAAGGAGGGTGCCGGTTTTAAAATGGATAACTCAGCTTTGATTTAGTTCAAATATAAATTTTATTTAAAATAATTCATATACTTAACCTAATATCACAAATTCAATAACTTCAATTCAAATAGTAACTTACAATCTAATAAAACTACTAATACTATTAAAAAATTCAACTAAAATTCAATTACAAATCCAACAGCAACAATGACGACAATTTAAAAATCCAAAATAAATTCAATATTAAAAAACGATATCCATTAACAATACTCCAAATTGAGTTTTTTCCCCAAAACGTTCACCTTATTTCTGAAATGAACCAGAAGAGAATAACTTTTAATTTATTGGAATTAAACTTCCACAAATCAAATATAGAGTAAAATTCTCTGAGGGCAAGAGCAACGATGTAGCAGAATTAGACCTCGACTGCAACGTGCTGAAGCGTGTAAGCAGAATTACACTTCTGTTACAGCGAGTATTGAAACGCGTAGGCAGAATTATACTTCTGCTACAACGTGCTGGGTTGTGTAAGCAGAATTAAACTTCTGTTACAGCGAATGTCAAAACGTATGCGCAGAACTATACTTCAATCGCAACGTCCTGGAGCGTGTAAGCAGAATTAAACTTCTCTCACACGATTGGGGAACAAATGTCAGATTTTGGGAGTGCGGATTTTAATAGAATTAGACTTCTATATGAAGGATAGAGCAAAATTATACTTTTGCTCCTAGGATGGGATTCAGATTAGACTCTGATGGAGGATATTTTCAGATTAAACTCTGAAATTATAATATGCGGCAAAGTTGGATGTTGGATATAAGTAGAATTATACTTCTACAATAATAGAATTAAACTTCTATATGAAGGAATAAACAGAATTATGCTTTTATTCAAAGGATAGGAAACAGATTAGACTCTGGTGGAGGATGTTTTCAGATTAGACTCTGAAAACCGAATGGTGATTTTGCTGCGGCTTGCCGCCTTTTTATAGCCGCCGTGAACAGCTATGTCACAGCTTCATAATATGTTGCCCTAGCAACGCTTGGTTTGATGGTCCAAATTTGATTGTGGCGACACCAGCTGTTTGACGTAATGTCATTAGATGACATTACAAACATGTAAACATTTGGAGGAAAGTGGAATTTTGGGTAAGTTTGAGCTATTTTTATTTATTTTACATATTATTAATGTACTTTCTATTTAATTTCAGCTCAAAAAATATCTTGGACGGCTTTAGGCAGGATTGGGATGGGATTTGCGGTGGAGTAATAAGATAAGTATATTGTGTTATATTGATTGGGAACATGATGCTTTGTGTTTCCTTTTTTATATATTTTTAGGACAACCTGATTTCATCGAGGGATATCATTTGATGGCGGAATTTCGACGATTGATTTATGAATATGTATGTGGACTGAACATCCTCCACTCCCAGAAAAAAATATAGATAAATAAAAATTATAAAATAAGAACTTACAGTGTCTTGTTTGAAAAAGTGAAGTCCTTCCCTTTTCTTTTTCATTTTAAGAGTTATTCCACCAGGGAGTTTGAAACGAAAAAATATTTTAGATTTTCGGATGATGATGATGATTTCAATAGCTGTTTGACGTCGGGGCTGGCTCGTATTGATTTTTTGATGTCTTCTGGGATTCCTGGTCTTAATGTCAGATGCTCTGCGTTGGCTGATGGAACATCTTGGAATTGTATTGGAGGAATAATTGGTGGATCCATAAACTCGGTTGGAGGATCGATAATCATATCCTGAGATACTAAATTGTTATTATTTGTTGATTCTATTTTGATAGCTGTTTGTGGATGTGATGTGCTTTTATAGGAATCTCTGCCAACTGATTCTATTTTGTTGATGGGCATTATCGGACTCAGATCAGGCATACTTGGTGATATGGACTTGGTTGTATGATCGCTAATTGTCCGGGAAGTTTGACCAGTGCTCGTGGATGATGATATCTTTGTTTTTAATTTTGTAGAGTTAGTAGCCGTAGGTTTTCGTTGAGGATGCTCTGTCATTTTGCTCCTTTTATTGGGAAGTATTTGAGAACTTGTTGACCGTTTGATACTATGATGTGGTTGTATTGTATTTTGTGCTGTAGAGCTGTGTTTGTTAGTGTTTGTGGTAATTGTTTGCTTTGAAGATGCTATGATATGCAGTTCTCTTGGCGGGCTTCGTCTTGTTACCGTGGGCAAACGTGGTCGAGTTGGAATACGAATCCCTGGACGGCTTTTCTTTGACAGTGGCCCAAACTTGAAGCGATCGTTTGACTTGGTTTTGATCTGAAGTTTCTTGATGTCTGGCGAAGCTGGCTTTGCTTCGAATGGTCTAAGTAGCTCTCTCACCGGCAGAACTTCGTGCGGTGGAGATCGTATGATTGCGGACTGTAGTCTGCGTTTTTTGGTAGGAGTCGCAGGTAGTGGGCTTACTGCCTTGATTCTTTTAGGTGCTAACAACAGCTCTGGAGGAGTCGGCGATAAGTCCATATCTACGGAATCCAGTGATTCTGAGTTGAAAATCTCTAATAGTTCCTCCATGGTAGATAAAATAAATAAAAAAAACCAAAGAATGAAATAATAACAAGCGAAAAAACTGAAACTAAGCCGCACTTGATCTTCACTTGTCAACTTTCAAATTTGAAGTGATTTTTGGCGGATTGTGGATTTATTTATATTCAAATAAAACGGTAGTTTTTGAATTTTTGTACTGCCACAGAGTGTTAGATATTGGTGGGGATTTTGAATTACTGGTGAGAGATATCTGTTGAAGGGAGAGGGCAGACCTTTGCAATAGGACGGGTGAGAGTTGTTTTCGGTGTTTTAATGATAACTGCTCGCACTAAATCATTATGACCAGTATGAATTTAAATGATTCGTCCTAATGGCCATTTTACTGTGGGGATTTGGTCTTCTTTTATTAAAACGAGAGTTCCAATTTTTATATTTTCCCTTTCAGTCTGCCATTTATGTCGTTGATGTAAAGTATGGAGATAATCTCTCGACCACTGTTTCCAAAAGGTGTAGGAGAGTGATTGAATGTGTTGCCATCTCTTGAGAGGATGTTGGAGAGGATTGAGTGGGGGAGGTTCACATGTAGTGAGGAGATGACGACCTGTTAGGAAGTGTCCGGGAGTGAGGATATTATAGTCAGTTGCGTCATTGGACAGAGAGGAAAGAGGCCGGGCATTTAAACATGCCTCAATTTGAACTAACACTGTGTAGAGTTCTTCGTATGTGAGTTTTGTGTCTTTAATGGTTTTGTAGAGACGGCGCTTGGTGGATTTTACACCAGCTTCCCATAGGCCTCCAAAGTGAGGTGCTGCAGGAGGGTTAAAGTGCCACGTTATAACTTTGTTAGCAATTTCGTTAGCTAGATCGACTTCGATTGTTTTGATTGATTTTTCTAGATTTGACTGCAAAAGTCGATTGGCTCCAACGAAATTAGTACCTCGGTCAGAATAAACGTGTGAGCAGAGGCCTCTTCGTGCAACAAATCGTTTGAGGGCAGCTAGGAAGGCTGGTGTGGACAAATCAGAAACGAGTTCTATATGTATAGCCTTAGTGGCTAAACAGACGAATAAGCAGATGTATGCTTTTGTTATCTTCGTTCCTCTTAGTGTTGATGTTTTCATATCAAGTGGGCCTGCATAGTCTACCCCAGTGTGTTGGAAGGGTAAAGATATGTTGACTCTAGCTGAGGGTAGAGAACTCATGAACTGAGTATTAGGCCTTGCATTGAACCGAAAGCAGTCAACACATTTGTGGATGCGATGTCTAATAGTATTGCAGACGTTTAGTAACCAATAGTGATTCCTTATAGTGCTTAATATTATTTGGGTGCCTCCATGTAACGTGTAATGGTGGATGTGATCTATAAGGATATTGGTTATATGATGGTTATTAGGGAGTATTATAGGATGTTGTTGGTCGTAATTTAACTGAGATTTTGTAAGACGACCTCCAACTCGGAGAATGTTGGCAGAGTCGAGCTGGGGATTGAGGGATAGAAGTCGACTCTTTTTAGGAAGGGGAAGATTTTTTAGTAAGTGGGAGATTTCGTTGGGGAATGTAATATTTTGGAGCAATTTAATTAGACATCGTTCCGCAATTTTTAATTCGTGTACTGATAGGAATTGTGTAGTCGGATGTAGTTTGCGTACACTATTTATGAATCGGAGACAGTAGGCGGAGACACGGTTAGCCACGAACGTTTTCCAGGTGGATGGGTGTTTTTGTAACCAAGCTAGAACTATATTAGAGTCTGTCCATGCTGTAATTTTAATTTTTTCAAGCTCTAAATCAGTGACAACTTGTTTAATAAGTCGGGAGAGCAGGACAGCACCACATAGCTCTATGTGAAAATTTACTAAATTATGTGAAAATTTACTAAATTATGTGAAAATTTACTAAATTATGTGAAAATTTACTAAATAAAAGATAAAATTTTAAATTATGTAAGTTAAATGTTTTATGATTATTAGCTCCCATTTGGTGATAAGACCCATTTAAATTTCAATATTTTGTTTATATTATTCAGTTTTAAGCCAATTTAAATGGCGTCACTGGGACCGCTCGTCTGTGGTGATGTGACAGATTTATACAACTGTAGTTAAAGGTAGGGTTAAGTCATCAGGAAATTCGTGGAAAATGCGGCACAACGATAAATTATTTTAAACAAATTCATTACTCGATCAAAGCAAGCCAGATGAATCAACAAAATTTGTCATTGCCCAATTAAATATAGATGAAGTGTACTTTACTCTGCGGTGGCCGTAGCAATTTTGCTAGGTGGTGCAGGAATTCAAGATTTTTTTGATTTTGAGGAAAAAAGATTATTTGCTTTCTCATTTTAACATTTTCAAATTTATAAATTAAATTAGAATTAATTAATAGTCACACCGTTAGCGATGGACTAAATTTCTATACGCCATAACCTTTCTTACCTAACAGTTGAAAGTAAAATAGTTTTAATTTGTTTCAGTGTACTGGCACGTCATTCGCCTTAGAGACAGTTTTAGATACAGTTAATAGAAGCCAGTCTGCTGTTCATAGATTCGGGCAAAAATTCTACCAATTATTTTCTTTAATATCTGAAGAACTTTGAATAGTTCTGGTAGTTCAGGTAGTCCCTCTAACTAATCCAACGTGTTCAAGCTAAAAATTTCCTTTACGACTTCAGAATTAAACATTGCTACGTACTCCACAGTACGTGCTAAGCACGGGAAATGGGTGAAAGTTTGAATAGAGGGCGCTCTATGATATCTATCACAAAACTTCTGAACAAAGACAGCTCATCACTCGGAACTTAAAAGTTTATTGATAAATTGAAAGTTGAAAGATTTCATATATTCCTACATATAAAGAAAACTAGAGAAATCAATAATAGATTATTTGGTGGTATTCCTATTGTGGGATCAGTGGAGCACCTAGAGCTTTTGCCACCTGGGGCGGTTCCCAAATTACCGCCCTTTCTAAGTTAAAGAAAATCAAGTCTGGTTATTAACAAGTACTGAACATCAATAAATAAATGATAAAATATATTTCCTTTGTTTAAACAGTACAGATAATAATAAAATGTAAACTATGTCTATGACCGATAAGGGCGCTGATTGCAATAACAGCAATGGTGTTAAAGAAACTATTAACAGCTGAAATTTGTGTATACACGTATTTAGAGCCACATTTGTGCTTAGTGTAAATACGAGTTTTCTAAAGTTGTAAATGATAAAAGTTGTTAAAAGTTATGGAGATATAACAACTTTTAAAAGACAACCAAAAATATAGCAGTTTGTAATAGGTTTCACGCTTACTTTCGAAATTGAACTAATTCTCTTGAAACAAGCGGCCCTTAAAGCTAGAATTAGACTGGACGCGAGGCTAGCGTCGCGCTCGACATATTGGAAATAATATCCTATCAGATTGAACGCGTTGATATTTGAGATGAGGTTACATTGAATGCGTTTGTGACGAAAACTAGAAATTCGTGAACGTCCTTTGCGGTGGTAATCTAAAGGTGAAGACATAATGATAGCGATAATTATTGCTTATTTTTCAGCTATTACCGCTATTATTTGATTTGGCGACCCTTGTGTCTGGCCGCGTAGCGAAGGAGAAAACCAGTACAATTAGTAGGGAAATTACTGGACAATAGCTTTTGGGAACCGTTCACCTCCTGACTAATTAGTGCCTATACTTGTGAAATTGTGTCATGTTTCTCAGACGCCATCCTTTCAGTACATAAAGTCATCAAAATATTAGGCGATCCTGTCGGGTACTGCGGATATTAGCTACTGCGGGTAATAGAAAGTTGAAGAGAAGGAGAGTTGTACTCGGAGTCGCTTGGCTTCCAGTGTATAACTGCCGATCGTGTAAACCTGCAAGAGAGCTAGGGGCTAAGGCTTGTTTCTTCCGATTATTGGCTGTATAGGGTTAAGAATTTTGGAGGAAGTAGACAATAGGCGATACATCTGTCATTTATTGACTCCTTAGTGTTCAAAACTTTCGGTATCCTAGAAAGATCGTGATATAACTGTATGTATGTAGTGGACCCTCTCGGGTATATAACCTTCTAAATGCCAGAATAATAGTGCCATATCTTTGGGCTAACAACCGCTTTTTGTATAAAGTTGTTAAAACGTTAGCAAAATTGTGATTTATTTGTGGTTTAAATCCAATAGATTAAAAGAAACTTAAAAAAAATATGATAGAAGTACAATGACTTTGTATTGTAGAAAATCTGTAAAATAATCTGAGAAAATTATGCTAATAGATCGCTTTCTTAAGTTCACCGTAGCGACACACAATAGAGGCCCGTTGGTCTATCCTGTTCTTCGTTTATGATCAACACAGACTATTCCAGAGCGGGCTCCTAACAATCTTCAAAATATTAGGCGGTTATGTAAAATCTCGCAGATTGTAATTCTTTAGTGTAAAGAAAAATTGAAATATCGAAGAAGTATTCCTCAGGGTCATTTATCTTTTATCTCTGTTTCTTATAAAACATGTAAATTAATGAAAGAAAAAAAACCCCTTATGCTTTTAGTTTACTTATCTTTTGGCCGGAGACTTATGGCCACCGTAGCGGGACAAAGTGTGCACCCGTTATCCATCCCGTTTTTCGGGTACAGCCAACACAGATTTCTTTATGATTGGATTTTTGTAAAATAACTACTCCTCGTTCTGGGTAATTCACTTTTTCTGTTAATTCAAACAAATTTTTATTTAACTTCGATTTCGATCTCTACTTTTCTGTCTTATCACCGTGACATCTCACAACGAACTTTTTTTCGCTGGCCGTGTAGAAATCTTTAGTCTACCATATCGCATCGATAGTGAGCCTGAGAGGGGAACATGTCGCCATCTCTTGTGGCTTCTGGTGCTCCTCGCTCAGACGTACTGCCATAACGATCTTCTTGCTTAGTCTGAGAAGTTTTCCGTCTTTTTCCTCATCGCGGGGATTTCAATTGAAATCCACCGGATTTCGCCACAATATTATACCCTATATAAAAATTAAAATTAAATAAAAACAAAACCCAATGTTTTGTAAGGCAATACAAGGCAGGGTTTGCCCTATTGAGTTCATTTTTGAAGTTTTATTTACTATTTTTATGAAAACGAAGTTCTCAAAATTTCAGTTCTCGGGCAGTGCCAAAATATATAGTTAAATCGACCTTTTTAATAGCAACTCCAGGAAGGAGTTGCCCGAATGGTCTCAAATTTTTGAACTTTAATTTATATTTTTTTTTTTTAAAAACTGTGTACAAAATTTTAGCTCGCTAAGTGAACGCGTTCTCGAGTTATCCAAAGTTATGCAAAAATCAAAATAACTTTTAATATGTACTTGTACATATATGCGTGGATGTTCAACCCATTTTTCTTTTCCAGCATTATTTCTGTATGTTACAAATGAAAGGACACACTTAGTATGCACCGTAAAAAATCATGAACTAACTTTGTGGAAAATTACTATGGTTAAAATAGTCACTACGGCTTAAAATCTTTGTATATACAAATAATCATTAAGAAATTAAATACTTTTACGTAATCTGCAAACTTCCTACT
This sequence comes from Dioctria linearis, assembly GCA_963930735.1. Lineage (NCBI taxonomy): Eukaryota > Metazoa > Arthropoda > Insecta > Diptera > Asilidae > Dioctria > Dioctria linearis. The sequence continues at coordinate 264,676,788 of OZ005740.1, read as the reverse complement.
TATAAATGCAAAAATAAGTAAAGTAATTTGTAAGAAATAATTAAAGTAATAAATAAAGCAATTTTTTAGATAACATATGTATGTGATTTTACATTTAATTACATAAACATTTTGTATCGTACTGTAAATTTGTGTAAAATTCCATACAATACTGTGATTTGCATTGAATTTCCGATATTTAAAAAGGAAATTTTAATACATCATAAAAAATGACGTTTGCATTGATCTCTATTTTTTCCTTAAGTACTCTGCTCATGCTCATACATTTATCAGGATGCGTTGCTATGAATCATTATACGGAAATTATTCAGAATGTGGTCGCCGGTCAGTGTATAGTTTGATTTCATGGAGTGCAATTGGTGATAGATTAATAAACATAAAAATGTAAAGATACGTTACTAGTTTCAATCCTAACAGTTGCCTTAAAAACCGTTTTAAAAATCAAAAATATTTTTAGTTACGCAGTATTTTTTAATTGAATTTCGCTAAAAAAAACTCAATCATGGAAATACTGCATACCTACAAATATTTACTGATTTTTAAAATGATGATATCTTAGGTAGCTGATAGCATCGAAACTAGTATTATTTCTTTTACGTGTTGATTGTTAATCTATACTTTTATTATTGGTCTTAGACCAATTCTAGCTTTTTTACTTGGTTATGTATGTAATTTATTAATTTCCGTACGAACCAGTACATTGGCAATTGAAATAAATTACATAACTATTTCTAAATTTACATATTGTGTACTTTACATACGGAATTGAAGGAATTCATAAATAATGTAAAATTGCTTTAAACCAATGTAACTTAGTTCCACAGCATGATGTAAATTTGCATATTGCATTTTACATCGGAAATTGAAAAGTGCATAAACAGTGTAAATTTACATACATTGCAAAATTGCAGTGCGCATAAAGTTGTGTAAATTTCCGCTACCATTGTTGGCAATTTGTTGCCTATTATAGTAGCGGAATTTTCAATAGATGTTTTTTACGGTGTATCCTATTGATTTCATTTAGGGTATGTGAGCATATGATTTTTTTTTCTTTCAAATGTGAAATCGATATTCGTTTATATTAGATGCAAGATAAACTTGCACTGTTCTGTTGAGAATAGTTCTATTCGTCACTTGGGGCAGTAAAAATTCTTTGGTCTCTTTGTATGACCACGATTTGGTTTTTGCCTTTCTGAAACTTACTAAAAATAAAATTTGTTTCCTTATTTTCCTCTCTCATCAAAACATACATTAATCAAAAGTCCCATAATTCTCAAATACGATTTCCGTTGTTAAAGATTTTAGCGGCTCTTTGAAGGTCAAAGTCAACAGAATAGGTTGTTCCTGGAATGATTATACACTCCTTTCAGTTTATTTCTTCAAACCCTTACAAATAATATCCTGACTCCATATCCAGAGATAACACTGAAAAGAAAGAAAAATTGCCACACTCTGTCGATTTATTATCGCAGAACTTTCATATCATCTAAAAGATTGTTTTTGGAGCCTCCTAAGTGGTTTCGCCTGAAACTGAATCCACATTACATCCCCCTGATGTTATATTACTAAATTGACACTGTTCCCTTTAATAAGTATTCTTGCTGTAAATGTCGTATTTTTGGAACTTTATTTGAAATTATTCCCAAGGGCTCGGAATGGAATAGAGTTTTTCAAGTCTGTTTTAACTGTTTCTTGTGTTAAATTATATTTTACTTATATTTGTGCTAAGTTTAGAATTATGGGTACAGCTGGGAGCTTAGTCAATTATTTGTGACTATCCATAGTACATGAGCTTTAATTTTTAGATATAGTATTTCAAACTTGCTGTCATTGCAGTGTGATTTGAGAGATACCCTTGTCCCTTGTACTCTTAAACAGGATACAAATGTAACAGATGAAATTCTTGGATGTTCGAGTCATAGCGTTCTACTGAAAACAAGGTGCTAGTTTTATAGATGGAATTTTTGACAGTCTGAGAGAAAACCTGGTACTTTAAATAAGGTGCGAATGTTACAAGTAGAATTTATGGAAGTTCGAATGAATTCTTTCTACTTTAAATCTGAATCTTTAAATCTGAATCTTATATATGCAACTTTTGGCCGTGCTCCCGATAACTGTTAATGAACTATACGCATATTAATAATAATAATGATAATGAACTCATGTCATTTAAAACGCAGTGTTAATATTGTGCTAACATTTGTAAGGTTTCTGATTATTTCACTTTACTGGCATGACATCTAAAAGAATTTGTAATTGATGTCGGCACAGTGGAAATGGTCCAGATCAAAAAACCCCTTTTTCCTGCTGCGCTCTCTCAACTGGACGGCACCTCGGAGGCACACGTATGCATCCATCAGTATTGCTTTACATAATAACTGCCCCTTGTAGGGCAGGAGACAAGGTAAAACTGTGAGCAATTTCTACTAGGGATGTAGACAAATAAGTCCGGATGAGCCTTCTGAAGAGCATTCATTAAATATCATCGAAGGGCTCATTGGATATAATGAAACTGCTCCCTATATGCTAAACCAGCAATAAATAAATATTTCTTCTTGTCATCACCGTGTCAAATGATATTTCAAATAGGAAAATTTGAATTGATTTTTCTGATTTATTTTTTTAAATTTTTAAATTATTTATTTTAAATTCATTTTTTGATTAGTTTTCGGCGGAAGTACTGTCGCCCATATGCTGAACAAGACGTTACGCCAAAATCCTTACGCTTTAGCCTCTCAGAGTTTGATTTGCAACCGGAGTTTGAATTCGGAAAAATATATGAAATCTATCGTAAAATCAGATTCTCATTTATGAACTCATCATGACACTCATTGACATACTCATTAATAAGGTCATCGTGACACTCATTCACTTGCTCATTAGTAAGCTCATCGCAACACTCATTGTTGTACTCATTAATAAGCTTATCGTGACACTCATTATGTACTCATCGAAGTACTCATCTAATATTGTAAAATACACAAAAGAGAAGCAAGGTATACATTTCTAATTAAGTCAAAGAGATGCAATATCTCATGCACACTATCTGTGAATAAGTAAATAAATGATTTTTTTGCCGGTTTTGAATGAATGAATTTCATCAGTGTGTTCATCTGATTGCTCATGATGAGCTCACCATGAGTTGTCTACCAGGGTAGCATATGCAAAGACGCGGACAAGTGCTTTTCATAATACAAAGTATGACGGTATTTGTAGTCCCAGTACTTTTCAATTTTCCGGCATTTTTTATGGTATACTTTCAGTAGCCAAGCTCAATTTATTTGGTAATAAGGAAAATTGTTATATTGTTTTTTCATGTTAGATCTAATGCTAGTTTAATACGCACACAGTGAAGAACTATATCCCATAAAACTCATGTTTTATATCATGATTCATCAATATTAAATTTCGAGGAGGCAGCTGTGATATGTCTATTTTTCTTAGAGATATAGAAAATATCAACGCTAATGGGTTCATCCAATTTAGAGCGACAGCGTGTTTAAAGAAAAATTTCACTTAATGTTTGATGAACTGCGATCCTATCCTGAAAATATTCTCGAAATTAAAAGCTTTGATTTACTACAGATCTTGAGACATGCAATAAATTAACAAAGTACCAATATGCGATCAATTGAACCCGAAGAGAGACTTGCTGTAACTCGAAGGTCTATAATCTCTTTTATGGATAGTTCTCCCCACATTTTACCTTCACATTGCTATATTAGAGTATTCCTTCAAATTTTTGTTATATGGGGGTGGTCTCATTTGTAATTCTTGTATTAATACCTCACTATATCTATCATCGTCTCACACTATCGTTGCAGCTGACATTTTTAAAAAAGGATGCGTCAATTTTTCCTAGGTACACAACACCTCTTAAAATCTTAAAACAATGACAGCCAAGCAGCGACGAAAATATTACCAGTGCGTGCACATTCATATAAACGTGAAAGCGCAGTGATAGTTTCATCACCCAACAGTTGCAACCCGGAGGAACAAAAAGTCACGTCGCTGTCATGTCACTTCATGTGTGACTTAACAGAGCATAATGGAATTGACGGTGGTGATAAAACAGTTTTAGTACGTACACAATGAGGCGAGGCGATGCTATATCAAGAGTTTAAAAAATAAAATTATTGCACGCTGTACTATGAGAGTGTTTATAATAACGGTATGGCAGTGCGCGATGTGGCGAGAACCCCTCGAGATATCTGGCTCGGGAATTTTGATAGCTGCCATATTCTTATAGGTTTTTTCTTGGATATAATCGAAGAGTTTTTATTCATTCTCATATACTGGAAAAACCTTTAAGGATCAGTATGTAAATTTCCATATATGTGGATGACGGAATTTCCCAAATTCTAATCGCTTGTTATTGATGGGGTCACAGGCAAATCTGCGGAAAGTAGACTTTTGTGAAAAATGCCATACAATTACACTACTTGAGAAACACAAGATTACTTCTTCAGACTCTTATGACATAATTCATGTTTTTATTTAGTGATTTACCAAGAAACTGAACGCCTTGTTGTGAACACTACACCTGGACATGTACCTTTACCTCGCCTAGCTCCAATTGTGCACGTATCCTTACGTGACAAAATGTCTCCAGTGCGCGTCTTAACATACTTCACGTTATAATTACTGCTCATAACCCAAGGTATTGTTACAATATTCGCCTGTACTTTTAATTTCGAGAGGGAGGCTTGGTAGACAACAATATTGCAAAGCTTTAACAAAGCAATGAATGTAGCGAGAGAAATGTTGATGAGGTGTACAGCGGAAAGTAGGTCAGCAACAACGTAAAATTTGATCTCTGACTTGAGTTCAAGGTGATCAGCTGGCGATCCAGTTGTCCAAAGCTGAGTTCCATTCGAAGCTGATTATAGGAGAGGAACTGAAAATGTTCTACAGCTTTCCGTACCCCAACAAAGGGTCTAGCTCTGGTATAATGTACTGAATGGAATGAATTGTAATAATATCAATTTGATGTTACACGATGATTTGTCCATGTTTATTTATTGTTATAATTTTAATCGAAATTATGTTGAAGAGGCAGAGCGCTGCCAAACTTACGGTTTGATATGGCTGAAGAGCCGCTGTTATGATATTTATATAAAGGCAGAGTATGCCAAAGTAAATTGTGTGGCAGAGTATGCCGCTTTATTCTGAATGGCAGAGCAAGCCGCTATTATATCTGTACTAAGGCAGAGTATGCCGCTATTATAGCGGGATGGCAGAGTATGCCGATGTTGAATTTTGCTAAGGGAGAGTATGCCGCCTTTAATAGCATGATGGCAGAGTATGCCGATGTTTAACTTTGAGAAATAAAAAGACACCTTTCGACAGTCAGGTTAAGTCTAATTTATATTGAACAGTAGCAGCTTATTTATATGGAATGATTACAAATGAATTAGTATTTCTTTACAATTCTAAAGGGGGTGGGGGATCATTGCAGTATTGCAATATACAAAATTAATAATCAGAAATTGTAGTGTCAGCATTTCTGATCACACAATTTCTGATTGAGTCACAATGTATCGCTATTGTAAAGCAATGATCTCAGGTATGAATATTTTATCACTGAAGCATAGCTGCATAGCTGAAATTGCTTGCGTTGCAAATTCTTCTTGAGGTCGAGCAAACTTTGCTTGTTTTCAATTATTTTTCGATTTGATTTTTGTTTATGATTATTGACCGTGGTCATGGCTTTACAGAATGAATGGGCCGAGTGGAACCCTTTTACTAACTGACGTGAACGTAGTATTTTAATTTTAGTTGACTTTGCGAAATAGGCTGTATAAGGCGGCAATAGATTCGTGGACTTCGTGATTGGGGTTTATTATTTATCGTGTATGCTCACGCCGTGGCCTAATTATTTGTGATTATTTGATAATCCAGTGCGCGTGATATAGTGTCTGCGCTCTAGGACTAAGGTCCAGCGCATGTTCCTTGTCTTTTTAAGCAATTCTCACAATTATTGGGGTTTCTGCAGGTAATTGCCGAAATATAAAATTTAGTCGCAGATGTACAATGGCGGCCGTTTGTGTTGCGCAAGTGAATTTGACTATCTATCTAGGTATTAGTGCTAGCTTCGAAAGGGGCCAAGCTTGAGTGCGCGAAAGCTTTGGGACACCCAGTCTGCCAATGGGCCCCAATATGTTAAAACGCAACGTGGCCCCCACTTGTCTGTTCGTTAAGTATTAATTCCTTTGGTACGCTCATGATCGGCACTATGCGGGTTGTGTAAATTTGATAAGTTGTGTAAATACTATACAAATGTTAGTCATTAGTCATGCATAGGGAAGCATTCGTGAAATATTTAAGCCTTGCATATGCCTTAGGATTTGCAAGGTTGATCAATTGCTTCTAGTTTCTGAAATACATAAATAGAGCATCGATTATCGTTTTTTCTGATCAAGCTAAATTGTCGGCATTGATAGAAGAAAGAAACAATTGATTTAATAACTCGAAGCATTTCGCTGAAATATTATATAATAAATGGCTTAAATTTTGAAAATTCTAAACGTGTGCGACCCGAACAAAATCACCTTCCCTGAAAATGTTTTTACGCGAATGGAAAACTAGGGAAACTGGACCCATTGGTCTGAAACTGAGGAGAGTTTTTCTGAATGCCTTGAAAATCGAACTTCAAAATTTTTTTTCAACGGTACTTAACGATTAGAAATATGAGTGTCGATCTGCTAAACTTAAAGGAAGTTATGAGGATGAACACTGGAACAATGCTAAAAAATTTCGCAAAAATAAAAAAATAAATCATTGAAAAAAATGATTCGAAATTAAAAGAACAATCTGTACATGGGGAAAATTGAATTGACTGCAGAATACGATTTATTAAAAAAGAAACCAATTTATACATGCATGTCAATGCAGCAAAGGGCTATTTATTGTACATACTTATACTATCTCCAATGAGTTTATCCAGAAATATTTTTGATATTTGAGAAACAATCGATAAACTGAAAGTCTGTAAATATTACCTATTCTACAGGGTGTCCCGTAAGTGGTGTCACATCCGAAGGCTACGGATAGGTCATACTTAGACGAGCAAAAAATTGAATGAGTGGGGGCGGAGATTATAACGGCTTCCGAGATAACGGCACTTTAAGATATTCCGGTATGTTGTTATAAATCACCCTGTAACTTCTGAACGTTACAGCCTATGATGATGATTTAAAGCTTCTTTGTTTAACAATCGTTGGACCTTTCCAGTAGTCTATAAATTTTTCCTCTCGGAATTATAACTTGTTTTTTCTAACTACTATTTTTATCATAAAACTTGTCATCACTACCAATTTTTCATATTGCGCTTAAGAAGCCCAAAATCTGAGCTTTAAAATGATCTCTCACAGTCTGTACCGAAAATGTAACCCCTTCTGCGTTTTTTACGCTTTTTATTATGCATATCCAGCGAAAATAACTTAGAAATATCATTTTCAAAAGATAATTGCTTACTTTCTGGCACCAATTATGTTTTTTCAGCCATTTCGGCTGAAGATGCTTAAGAAAAATTGTAAAAAACACAGAAAGGGTTGTATTTTTGGTACGGAGTGTGATAGGGCTTCTTAAATCCAATTATAGACCGTTGGAAAGGGACAACGATTGTCTATCTACCATAGGTTAAACCATCATAATAGGGTGTAACGTTCAGAGGTTACAGGGTAATCTATAAAAACATACCCAAATACCTTTAAGTCGCGTTATCTTGGGAACCGTTAGGATTCCCCTCCCCCGTCACCCTAGAATTTTTTGCTCGTCTAAGGATGACCTATCAGTAGCCTTTGGATATGACATCACTTACGAGACACCCTGTATAGTGTCGATACAATTCCGGACATTACGAACAGCTAACAAAAATTATTTCTCAATTTGCTCACACCGGAGACAAATTTGAGACTGGAGTTTTGAAAACAATTTCGAAATACAGCATACACATGTTCCGAATCAAAGTATCTAAAATTATACCACGGTACTCCTCATCATAAATTGATGACACAATTACATAACTTTCCTATGTAACTGGAGTTAAAAAAATTTCCGGTATCTTTGGACTTAAGAAGTCAAAATAGCTTACAATTTCCTAGAGATTTCGCAGATTTTGACTCTGCTAACTTAAAATAATAGACAGGTGTTCATAAAATATTTTCATCAACTCACAAGGAGGAATAACGTGGTATAATTTTAGATACTTTGATTCGGAACACCCTGTATATATTATAGACTGCAGCAGGTGAACCGAATGGAGGAGAAGGGGCGAATTGTTTTCTTTCTAAAGTGCTGGAAAAGTTGCTATATTGGAAAGTTCAATAAGTTCAATAAGTGAATAGTAGCCCGTTATTTGTCCTGGACTTAGTTGTGAAAGTGCCACCCTCAAGGTGGCAACTAACAATCGGTCATGGCTCTGTAACAGGAAATCGCCATTTTGCCCATCTTAATTTTTCGATGATATCTTCAAACGATTTACATAAAAATTGCTGAGCAAACTTCATGACATTTTTAACTTTTCAAATATAACGAGTTTTTTAACTAAGTTCCTGTCCGACAGGTTGTGTGTACTATGTTATGTTATGTGTATGGCTGGGTGATTATAAATTTGTCCATCCTACGCCCTTGACCTGTGGGATTGATTCTATAGGGATCCATCTTCTTGGATCTCTGTTCTTTATCCTGTGTATCAATGACTTGTAGCTTCTAAATCGAGATGCTAACATTCATATTTATGCCGACCACGTGCTTATTTTTGATGAATTGAAAGTTTTTTTCGAAATCGGAAATTCAAAAGTAAGTTCAGAACAATCGCAGTTACAATTTTCTATTTCTACAGTGAATGTTCGTTGATTATTTTCTATATTCGTCACAAATGTGTTCACTTCTTAAATCTATTTTTTAAGATTAATTTTCCTTTATGGCTCTTTTTTTTAATTATTATTTAATTTATTTTTCGGATTAAGGATCTATTAATAGAGAAGCTTGACAGACAACATCGAATCAGCAGGCATCAGGACGAAAAATGAAACTATATTGAGAGAGGTATTTCAATTTATTCATCTGTAACCAAAACAACAAAACCAACCTCAGAGTGAGCCACGCTAATGCCGAAAACTTTGTCAGTGCATTGCTTAAGGCCCCGAGTATTTATAATCAGAAATTACTAAAACACTAAGCTGCTCTTGAGTAACTATAAATTACCTTTAATCACTTTTCGACTACTTTAGTGGTAAAAAAATATTCACATACATAGCCAACTACAGTGAATTCTTACAGCCCAATTTCATCTTTCTCTCTCGTAAGCCACTTAATTTCGTTATGGTCACAGTTGAATTTCACAGCGAATTTAGCTATTTTCTCAAAGTCACGTAATCTTTTTATTGTGAAGCCTTTATTTCTTAGAACAGCGTCTTAGCATTTCAGACACTTGGCGGGGGAAATAATAATGTTTTCGACCTTTCGCCACGCTAGCAACTCTCTTTCTAACCTCACACGTCATTAACTGGGAATGGTCTCCCTACATTATGCTACTAACGGTAGGCCAAAGTAGTGTACAAATCTCCTTATTTTACATGATAATCTAGATTTTCTTTGGGATTCATTTTCAGACATTGCACTGTGCGTGACTTTATTTTCTAATTTTCTACTACTTTCAGACGACTGTAGGAAAATTTAATTTCTTAAATATAATGAATTATTTCGAGTCAAGAGAAATCTGGACACCCATACTGCTTAAATAATTCGACTGCTCCGGCAAGAATGCAAAACCCGAAGCATCAATAGCTGTTATGTTCACTTTCTGTTCATTCATTATCATGTACAGCTACTAAAAGCTCTGTGTCCAATTTTGTACATATGTATTTACTTATATGTATGTATGTTTTTGTTGCATATAAAACTAAACAAGCGTACAAACACAGATCATTTGCTCACCCCTTTCTATTTATAGCCGAAAATACTTTTGGGTCCATGTTGTAAAGTTTATCAATAAAAGCATTTTAGGACCATGTAGAAGACAATTTTTATCACAGTTAGCGTCGACATAAAATTTTAATGGAAATTTAGCCCTGGATTATGGACAATTTAGCAACTTTCGCAAAAGTCTTTTTTATGGGTGTAATTTTCTATTCGCTGCTCACATAAAATCGTCCGAGTAAGAGGGATATCTCTCAACTGGCAATTTCATGCCCAGTCAAAGCATAAATTCCAAAATTTTTTAGGTGAATTTTTTCGAAGTTAAGGTGCTTCGGATAATAAATTTGAGAACTCACCATTACTTTATTGTTTTTGATCTTATAAAATCTGAACGTCCGCCAAAAATGTTTCAAAGGCTTTCTCTAGTTTTTGTTTAGGTTTAGTTGTTCAGCAGGACGGTTGACCATTTGCACTGCAGATTTTCATTGATTAGTTTATACCCCTTTATTGGTGGATCATTCATTTAACCCTTAAGTAGACGCATCTTTTTAAAAAAGACTGCTTCTAAATCTGCACTTAAAAAATAGAAAATAATTTCTCCTTTTGAGTACATCACAAAAGTTCTCTGAAGATTCCCTACATCTTGCATTTAATTAAATTTTAAATTATTTAACACTTGCATATAAGTTTGAAACTTTTCAAGGTATACAAAGAAATAAAAGTCTGGGCAATTCAAAGTTTAATATTACAGTAAATAACAATTGGCGAGATTGAAATTTAGAGCTCCTAATGTTTATTAAAATATGTTATGTGTTAAATCGTTGGGGATGTGGTGACCTGAAATTAGGAGGAGAATTTAAATTGTTCATATAATGAAATGTATGTGAATGTATATTGTTCTTGTGCCTTTCTCTCCCAGTATGAGAATTCGATGATTTTGCCGAGATCTCTATCATATTTTCAGATAACATGTCTTACTATCTATGCGTACCCACTATAAACCCATAGACGCCATATTGGATTAGCAAAATGGATCTGCAACATCTCCTTGAAGTATACCTGTAATATATTGTTAAACATACGGCTTGAAAAAAAGTTGCGTTCACCGATGCGATCAATGCGCATAGAGGAGTTTTGGTGTTCAGCTGTGCCTAGAGGCCCTACGGACAAGGAACCTAATAGACTCTCTTAAAACTGCTGGATTTTATAAAGTATTTATACATTGAACTTGGTTCCGCTGAAATTAGTATTAAGTAGGATTAAGTGCTGATTACATAGCGCCCGTTCCATTCCGTCACGTAAAGCTTTGAAATTTGAGCCTATCCAATGCTGTGTATTTGCTCACATTGTCAGAAACAGATCGAAACGGGACGGAGAGGTTGTGCAAATTTCAATTTCGACGGAAGACATAACCTCCAAATTTCGAAACTTGTTTGTTTACAACTGCAGACTAAGGTGCTACTTAATCGAGTTTAAACTAAATAATTTAAGTTATAATTTTAAAGTTACACATACAAAATGGATAATATCATATGTATCTAGTATGATATTTCTGACGGTGCTTTTGCCCATTTTAAAACTCCATGATAAAAATTAGGGCTCACACCTTGGGCACAGTATATTCTATCATAGGATAAAAACCTGTAATGCGATAACGTTATCGCCAGTCTACATTCGAAATCTTTGTGGACCGAATTGAGACTTTTGTTAATTGTGACTTTTGTCTCCTTCATCCTTTGGTATGTTGCTACGTAATACCAAGAAATATCCCTGTCCATGTTCAGTGGTTTAAACCATCGGCTTCTCCTTCTGCCAATCCAAAACTTTTTATATTCAATGTAGAAATTGAAATAAGTCAAATAAATCCTCCATTTAGCTGATAAAATTTCACAAACTTCTTTAAAACAAAGTGAAGATAACGGTCAAATAACGTGACGGCCCGGAGCGTTGTGATCACTTCATAGTTGAATCGAAACGGACCAAAACGGAAATGTAATGGAACGTGCGCTATATAATCATCACTTTAAGGGTTAAAGACGTCAAATTGAATATTAAGAATAATTTCACTGTTATAAATTTAAACTCATTCATCTTTGTAAGGATGCTGTAAAGCAGGCAAAAGATCACTCCAAAAGATAAAGAATGGTGTTTATCTTGTCTTTAGATTTATCGCATTAGATTCGAAAGAAACTTACTAGGTCCAGTCTCCCTTCTAACTGGCCTCAACGGAGCCGCCACAGATCGTATCACTAATAGAAAAGCGACGAGTTTTCTGCGCGAACTCCAATCGCCCGACTATTGATAAAATGTAACTGGGTATTCCGTAGCCCAAAACAATAACGAAATATAAATAGCCCCGAAAAAAGTGCAGACGAAAATTTAAAAGCATTTGCTAATGACAGTCTAGCGGAAATATCGCATAGAAACAGACTTACGTATTTAGAAAATGTCTTATTGATATTCTAGAAATTCAAAGTCAACGTTAATAATTCGGTGTAAACTGCTAGAAAAAGGGGGATTTTGTATAACAGCTTTGGTAGATAAAACGCGCGGCCCCTAGAAAGAGATTAAGTCAAGCGGCCAGTGAATCGAATTTGGGTTGATCAGCAAGCGGGTTAGAGGTCGAGCAGAAAACTAGTCAAATTCAAGTCAAGAAGGAAAGAAACAAGTTCAAAAGGCCGGCAGTAAATAAAATAAAAATTGAACTGGAAAAGAATAGTTATTAATTAATAAGACAAGGAGACAACGGAACATACACACACACAAAAATAAAGATAAGTACCGTTCCACTTTACTGTTAAATTCATAAAAATTAATTTTCAGCTTGTACTTACTTATATAACATATAAGTGGGTTTCTGTAATTAATTATTTAATTAATTTAATTCGCGCCTGCTCGTTTCTTGGTTCTTTCTTGTCATTTGAAATTTAGAAGAAAAAAAATATAGAAAGAGAAATATTTTTTATTCTCTAAGTAATTTTTATAACCTGTGAATATTTCGCTAAAAGAAGAAGAAATGAAAACGGAGTGCGTTGTTTCATCTTGAGTTCGTGCTGGTTTTAGCAGGAGTCCGGACCAGCCCTTTCTCCATAATTGGCCGGGCATATTACGTATATAACTAATATGTAATAACAAATACTTAATTAAATTAATTTGCTTTGATTTTGCTTCTTTAAAATTTAACTTAAATGTATATGATATATATACATAATTTCAAAATTTAACTAAATTTATATCTATATAAAGAGAAATTTTAGATATTTTTGTGCCATATATAGGTAGGTACTAATTAAGTGAATAGAAAATTATTTTCTATTTTTTTGGGCGTATTTTGAAGCAAAGTTTTTTTAATAAGTTATTTTTTATATTTATTAGTTTTTTTTTAAGTCTTAAATTATTCTCAAAAAATCTTCCACTTTGCTGCGATCGAAAGTCTACAAAAGCCGGGTATATTGTAGAAATTAGTATGTTGGGAAAATTATTATAGCCGGGGTAATTAATATCAGACTAACTTTTTTTGCAAATATTTAATTTGAAGCAAATAGAGTTATACATACATATTTTAACCCTACCTAATTAGCACTCCTCGAAAATTTCGTCGGTTTGAAAACAAATTATTAAAAAAAAAATTAAAATCGTTGCCTTTAATTTTTGCAACAAATAGCAGCCCAGCCCAGAAAATTATGCTGTTTGTACGAAATGCAAGCTAGCTTTATAAAAAAACACCAGCAGTAAGACAAGGCAAGAAGTGTGTGTTTAATGTCTGTTTTATCTGGTACGAAATATTACTATGGTTGCTGAAAAACCAAATTTTATATTAATAAAAGAAGTCCCTCGATATCTGGCTGCTAATTATATTTTCATACTGAAGCGGAAATTGAAAGCTAACCAAGGCTGATGGTTCAAACTTCAGGTGCTAATAGAGGACCTTGAGTTATGAAGGAACACAATGCGTCTTTTAGAAGGAAGAAGGTGTTTAAAATCCTTAAAATCCTGTGATAATCTTACTGTACACCCATAAAGAAATGATGTGATAAGATGACTTTTTTTTCCAGAATTTACCCCGTTTTCTTGCACCAATGTGTCTCCACAGGAAGTGCTAAGTGTTCGGTTAAAAATTTAGGTGTAAATACTATAAACAAATAATATACATATAGGTCCATAAAAAATTTGAATAAATTGTATACTTCCTCAATTTATAAAATTTTATAAGAGCGTTTCTTAATATAATACAACTGGCTATAGAATTGTTTTATAATATATATGTACTTCAGTCAACCTCTTGTATAAGATGTGTTTATAACTGTCTTAGATAAAAATAAATTCATATAAAACGTAGGAACTAATTATTCGTAACTGCCTCCTCAGGGGATGGGGTAACTGTTGTATATATGCAACAGTGGGCAGAACCCATTTTATATGATCGTTTTGTTTTTTTGTAATTAAAACAAAATTATTTACGTGCTTCAAATACAAACTAAAAAGAAAAACACAAACTTTAGACTGAAATGAAATTTTATTTATGATTGCAGCTCAAACATAATCCAACACCGCATTTGATGCACATACTTTTCAAAATGGAATTGCAGTTCTTACCAGAACTGCGCCGTCTTTTATCTTTCGGTATTTTCACAAGTTAGTGTCCAATATTATCATAGCGGCTTATATGATCACCTGATTGTTCTGGCCGATGACATCCTTGAGGTGCCGAATTTCACAATAAGTCCGACAATATCGAAGCGTGCGATATTTTTCCCATATTTCAGAGGATACTGAAGATTGACTCGCGGATTGTTTCCTTGATATATTTCAAAATTGACCAAATAACCCAAAGCAGTATTCACGCACCACATTTTATATCCGGCACGTAATGCTTTATCTCTGATGAATTGTTTACAGCCATGACGGCCGAAGTACTGAGTTATAAGACAAATCTTAATTGGGTGGAAACGCTTTACGAATCGTTTTTTAGACCATCCGTCAGCGGTCTAAGTTTCCAAATTTTATCATCTGCCTGCTGTTTACTGTTTTCTATAAAATGAACGTAACGGAAAATTGTATCAAATCTATTTCGACGCATGGCATTTGAGACTAACTCGGTACGTAAATCCGTTTCATTTGACCAATAATCTCTTTTTAAAAGGATTATGTGAGTAACCAGTAACGCAAAATACTTTGAAATACTCTCATCTCGTTAAGAGTAACACTAGGATTTTGGTGTCAGGAATAAACTGCATATTTATTTGTTTCTTCACATAGCAACTGGACCAATTCATCGTCAAAAAGTTTTTCGAATTGCCGGAACGGCTCTATTCTAGCACAGTGACAATAATCTTTTTCTGGAAACATAGGTTTGCTAGCAATAACATCATCAAGCCACTTTATGTGCTCTATACTAGCCTTGACGCGCTTGGCACGCTTAGGTTGTGGTTTTTGAGTTGCAGTAGGAGCTTTATGTTTTCTTGTGAAGATGTTCTTTCAGATGAAGTTGTTCTTGATTGGTGCTCTTCTTTTGCAGAACATGTAGAGGAACTTCGATGTGGTTCTGGTGGTGATCCATAGTACAGATGAGAAGGAATGGGAGCTATTTCTTGTGGTGAACCTAACACACATTTCGCGGGAGTTCCAGCTGTTGAGCTTAATAAGTCAATGTCTAAATTTCTGTTCATTTTTCTCATCATCATCAAAATTGTTTGATTGATCTGACGGAATGTGTCTTAAAATCACCCGACAGGGACTCCACTTCCACCCTCCTCATCGCCAGAATCTTCATCTGATAAAGTTTTTTCACCTCCTGGTGGCTCCAAATAGATAGCATCTACGAAAGCCTCATCATCATCATCATCATCCGAACCCAACTCCAAAATATAAGCACAAGCTTCTTCTACTGTCATTCCATACCTTAACAGCAAAAGAAATAAAAAACAAACATGCAAATAAATGTGTGTACCCAAAATACAAAAAAAGGTCTGAGAATAGTCCACTGTTGCATATATGTAACGGCCTTAAGAAACATGACCAGGCCATTTCTTTTTTCTTGGAAAATATTCTGCATATATTACTCAATATCAAGTTACAAGAAGATTTCCACGAATTATTACAAGAAATATAAAAAACAACAATGTTTACCTTCTACGTGTCGCCATATTCAATTTTATTTATATTTATGCACGAGTAGTCTATTAACTGTGTGTAATTAGAGGAGTTGCCAGCGTTACATATTTGCACAGACAGACAGTAATGGGTTAAGTTTATCTTATTTCGGGAATAAACCTTTATACTGATAGCATTCCAGTCTATACAAATACAGTACGCACTATTTGCTGTATTTTGTACTTAGATAAAAAACACTTTTGTATATAAGGTTATTTATTGAGGTCTGTACGGTTACAAGTTTCGAGTGGAACTGCCCTTTTCTCTCGCTCAGCGTATGATCACTGTTTAGTTTGATTGGCTTATACTAATACAAATAAGTGATGCTAAACATTAACGTCTAAGTAGTTAGTAACCGATACCAATTTATATTAATGTGATGTTAAATTCTAGTTCTTTTTACAACACTATACACCGTTTAGGCGTTATTTTTGAAATTGATTCGAATTCAAACAGAGAATCGTAGTTTTTTTGTAAGCATCTGGGGATGCTTCGTACTCTATTAGACTGAAAACTGAGATGTCGACATATTTATTAGATTTTATATGAAAAATTGGATCCGTGATACTAATGTCCATCGTTTATACCAATTTGTTTTTTTTAACTGTGTGTCATTCAACAGATTATTTCATTCACCGACATTAGCACTTCACATATACTTCTATTGGATTTTTGAAAAACATCTGGGTATTTCAGTTTCAACAACCAGTTCTATCAACAAAAATATGATGTGGCTATGGGCTTAGCTTTAGGATCTGTAGTTGCTGACTTGTGGATGGACCATTTTGAGAAACTATTCCTAAGCAGCTCACAAAAAATCCCAAAGCATGGCTCAGGTATGTGAATAATATTTTCTGTATCCTATAAAAAGATCTGACATCGAAAGTTTCTTACTACATCTGAACAATTTTAGAAACAAAATCATTTAAGGTCATTGTACGTGCATACCCAACAATTTATTGTCAGCACATACCTACAGGTCATTGTATTGCATTAAATCAATTTCTTGGATATGCACTAAGTTCATTGCTCCTGTTCCATAGGTGAATTCTTTGCTAATTTCACGCGCGCATTTCCTCACTCTCAGCAAATTCCATATTTTCAAGCATGATTTGCGACAGTGGGGAAATGCTAGATTATCAAAAATTATTTCAATTGAATTGTAAATATAAAGAGGAACATTTTGAATAAAGTGGTCAGTTTGTTTTTAGCCATTCAGTATAGCATTTTTCTTTATATCTAACCCGTTACCTTTAAGCTAATTATATTCGGTGTAGTGGTTTATGTACCGTTTGCACATCATCAACAGCCAGTGTTTACAACCTTGACTGCAATTTCTACGTGAAATAAAAGAATTTCACAACATCTAAACTCTCAACACTCCAAGACCAAGTTTACATGTGACCAAAATAACAAAACGGATACCTTGCGCTTTTAGACGTTAAAGTTATACGAAAGAATGATGGCAGGTTAGGATACACAGTTTATCGCAAAATTACACTTAATAATCGATACCACTACGTTCCTAACATCACCTTCCAGTGAAGATTAAGATCCGCCCTTTCCACACTAGCTCACTGTGCCCACAGCATCTGTGGTGAAAAACACTTGACGGTAGAAGTCAATTATGTGGACGATGTTTTGAAATTCAATGGCAATACAAGAAAACAACTGACTTTGAAGACTAATTTGTCGTTAGAAGCATAGGGTGGGATAAGTTTTTAAACCATACGGTGTGATATTCATCTTTTTACCAACCATCTGCCATCCTCAAAAGATTGGTTTCCACTCCAAACACCAAACGTATACGCTGTCCTTTGTAATTGTGGGTCGTCTTACATTGGCAAAACACAAAGTATTGACACCTGCCTGAAAGAACATACGAGTATAAATGCTGTAAGCAAGAATCAGGGGGAGAAGTCAGCAGAACATCCTTGGATGCACTGTGAAAGACAGAAGTCCTGGCTCGTCTCGTTCATGAGGCAATTGAAATAGAACTATGACTTAATTTCAATTACGACAAGAGTTTCCAGCTTTCACGAACATGGGATTCCATCCTTATCACCTCTCTAGGGTTGATCCAAAATAAACTTTTTTAAGATGTGATGTGGTCAGTTAAGTTGTTTCACAAAACTATGCACAACAGCAACTACAACAACGACAACAACAGCAGACGCATCGGTACCTGCGTAGTTTAAATCGTCA
>OZ005740.1:264490936-264658306 GCA_963930735.1 Dioctria linearis | reverse complement strand
TTTAATCCTGAACTCCCATCACCGAATTTTCATAAATCTTATTTGGTATACTCGACAAAGCTAAGGAATTTCTTAAAATATTACCGTTCTCGAAATGTCAATAATTTTTGAAAATATTTCTTGGCTTTCATTAGGGTAAATATTTCAGTTAATTTTAGATAAAATATTCCAACTATTTTCTTCAAAGGGAATTTAAAAATATTTTTCGGTTTAGAGCTTGGTAATGATAAACGTAATTCCGTAATACTATCATCGTTCATCCAGAAATTTTTTATTATAATTATACATACATGTTAGCAAAATTGGGGATAAAGCTTTAAAATAAAGGAAAGAAAATTTGTATAATCCTGTTTTGTGAAAAATTGCGAGGCTAATTGCATTTTGTACATATACATTTTGTAGCTGCGCTTGGGAAATTACCTGTTGTATTAATCAAATGCAAAATTGATTTTTGGGATAATATGTTTAACAAGATTATATAAAATAGTTTTGGATATATTCAAAGACTAATAATGTCTTTTAAATTCCCTTTTGTTTTTATACAGCTCTCAGAAATTTGAAGTTATGGGATTTATCGAAACTAGTTGACATTACTGTTTATTATAAGTAGGAAGTGAGGCCGTAGTGCAGATCTCTAAGCACTACGACTTTAAAAATGTTTTGTGTTATGCCCCTGCCGTGTTAGATACAGTCCACGTTTTCCATTAGGAAGGCAATTACCACATTAAGGTTAGTTTTCTTAGACATCTACTAGGGTTACAAAAACCCTTACCTTCGATTTACCAACAATTTTATATACACATTCACACCTTTATTTACCCAGGTAGATACACATATTTATTCTCTATACATTTTGTATGGTTAATTCGACTTTAGGCTTGAAAATATATGGAAATAAATAAGAACAAAGGATTTATGTTAAGGGATTATTATATTCAGGTATTTTATATGACAAGAACCTTATGGTAGCTGGACGATTGGCTGGAAAAATATAATGAGAAGTACTTATTTCTGACAAAGTAAAGTCAATGTACCTACTTCTCTGCATGCAGTTCTTCGATAATGTATATATATACTAAATAAGCATATTTCTTGATTTAGATACTCTTTAGTTTCAATTGAAATTTTCAAGCAAGAAGCTGTGTGGCAAAAAAAAATATATGAATCCAGATAGGAATTTTGAAAATATTTCTGCGTCAGCGGTGGTGAATTTTCAATTTTCGCATTTATTGCACTTTTATTGTTTCATATGACCTAGGCTCTGCTTATGTATATTCAAGGTTGAATCGAATTTTATAATTTTTATATTTCACAACTTTGACTGGAAAAAAAGTTTATTAGCCCTGCCGCTCGACTCAAGTGTGTTTATATTTACAGCAATTGTTTGCATTCAATTTTTATCAAAGACTGTATTTTTGTGGCTTAGATTATCATACGAAAGGAACCAAATCTGTTTTAGGCAAATGCAAGAGGTCGGAAACGTAGGACGAAGACGTTGCGTGATTTGAGGGTGATGATAGCGATGAAAATAATATTCCTGAGGAGGAAAATTTAGATTTTGATGGTGCGGTCGAGGGTGGAAAATAGAGGCGAAATTAAATTCTGATGCGGATTCAGATGATGAAGTCAATGATGGTGATGCTGGTGAAGTTTTTCATCCCACGAAAGCTTATTTGTAAGCAAAGATCGGACTAAATGGTATAAAAATCCGTTTGCGTTGCAACGAAAGAATTTGTCGCAAAATGATACTTTTTTTTCTGCATCATGAGTTTCGCAATTCCAGACCTTATATGTAGATATAGGAACAAGAGCTGAAGCAGACTGCGCCGAATGGAACAGCAAAAATTCCAATAAGAACCCTTAAGCCTAGTACTAAGGTCCGCGCTAAGCTAAATTTTGTATAAAAATTTAGCAAGCTACAAGATGTTGGCGAAAAGTTATGCTGAATTTTAGCGAGAGTGGTACGCGCTAAATTTGCATTTGGGTTTTGATTAGAGATGGCACCTCCAGTAAGTTTCCAAAAAATTTAGCTTGAATTTATCCGCCCGGGCCGTTCTTTAGCATGCTAAAAATATTTATTGTCAGAGTTCTGAGATTTGATAAATTTATTGATCGGATTTTTGTAGTTAACGTAGTTTTGTACGTCTTTGCAATAAGTACGGATGAATTGGATTATTTCTCGTGGCCATATTTTCAATATCATTGTTAATTTTTTTTTCTTATTGTATATACATTATGCATATTATTTTTATATTTTTAATATTTCTAAATAATTTAGCTGCCAAAGAACGGCCCGATTTTGGAGACCCGCTAAAATTTAGTTCAGCGCGAACCTTAGTACTAGGCTTTACATGGGAGCCACTTACGGAAATAGAATTTCATGCATTTCTAGGATGTTATAAATCAAATTCTCACTTTATTGTGGTACGATTCCTAGAAACAGATTCCAGCAAATATTGCGGTTCAATCGTTTCAATTGGCATGTTACAAGAGCTACTCGCTAAGGAGTGAATAAAGCTGCATCGTTAACGGATGTGTTTATGATACATATTACGTACCATATGAATCGAATATAGTAGACAAGCAATTATTTGCGGCAATGGAATGTATTTTAAGTGAGTCGGTTATTGCATCAAACGAAATGGAAGAAAATATCACTCCAGATGATTGTCCAGAACGAGATGCATCTGGACACAATAAACGAATGTGTCGATACCATATGTGCTACCAGCAGTGTAAAAAAGAAAAAGCTACTCGCCAAGCATGCATGAAGAATAAACTATTACATACATACAGCACAGCGTGATACAAACAAAATGTGAAGCCTGTCATCCAAGTCCTCGATGCAGTCATCATACTATTTTTCAGTATTTTTAATTATTTTTTCTATTTTTTTCTTATTTTTTGGTATTTTTCTACACATTTTTATTATATTATACCATAAAAATGAATATACAACGACGAACTGAAACATATAAATTTTATGTATCTACCCGGGTAGATACAATTTGAAATCAGTGAGTAAAACAACGAAATTGAAAAAAAAATGAACCGGTGCGAATAAAATGATCTTCTTTTTATTTTCTGAAATGAACCGAACATTTAGTCACTGAAGGCATTTTGAGATTTGACGAAATTTTGCTGTGTTATAAAGAAAAGTAAATCCAAATATCTACTTGGGTAGATATCGGTAAAGCGAAGGTTAACCTACCCAGGCATTGGAGTTTTTTGCGACGACATTCGCAGAGTACGTGTTCTGCAAATCTTACTTCTTGGTTGTGGAATCGGCTTATAGTTTTGGCCATTTTCTTAACCATGTACCTAAATGGGCAACGGCCAATCATTATGCTAGTGTTCGGGTGTGAAGCTATCCTGGAAATCAGTAAAACATGATGGTGTTAGATTGGAGTTGTTGGGTGGTTTTGTTAATTGCTTCCAATTCTGATTTAGTTACAACATTCCTGATTTGCAGCTTTCCCTTGTCAATTAGTTCCGGCGGGAATGTTTTAACTCTTGCTGCAAAACTCTCAAAAAAACAAATCGACGGCGACCTTTTTAGCTGGCTCTGATTTGCCTGCTATTTTTCTAAATAAATTCAGTCATTGTTTTGCCCAATGAGAACACTCAAGAATAATATAAATAAGGATGGGGACTGTAAGTAATAACGCGAGCCAATGAATAATTGAAGTTAGTGGTTTATTTCACATACACGCCTAGCTTGTTCACAAAATTCCAACCCTGACTAGAACTAAATTTAGTAGATTTTAACTTCACTTATATTACTTAAAATGTATACCTCGATAATGTCACTTAACAACTAGACTTCAATTATGTAAATTAGTTCAATAAAGTCGCTCACTAACTAGATTTCACTTATTTCTCTAACTTCAATTTATACACGACGCTATAAAAAATTGTGATAACTTTTGAGGAATGGTACCAAATGCATATATAAATATAATAAGAAATGGGATACGTGATAAGAAATATAATAAATGATCAATCGAAAAATGTACTCACCAATTTGAAATGTGGAATCGACTTTATGGCGTTGGTAAATAGATAGTTAGTACTTATCTTGTTCTAGTCGCGCCGCGGAACAAGATACTTTACTTCAGTCGAGATCCAGAGCAAATTTATTAGTAGTATTTTATACCATTCGGTACCCAGAATAAATATCTTTATCTCAGTCGAGACCCAAGATAAAGGTTTGAGATTAGTAAGTGTTATTCTAGTCGCTACCCAGAATAACTATCTTCATCTCAGTCATGACCCAAGATAAAGATATTGAGTTAATAATGTTACTATCACTTGCCAAGTCGATTCCAAATGATGCACAATCTATGCAAGCTGGATGCGAAAAGAGAAAGATGCAAGTTGGCCTGCGACTTATATTGCCTTTGAATTGCGTACGGCACCAACAAATTATTTTACATTGCGCATAGCAGCCAAAGTACGTTGGCCTTATCATCTGTGCGTAGGTAGCAACAAGAAAAGTCCGTTGACCTTAGTAGCTTTGTGTAGGTCAGAAGAGTACATTGACCCTTGCAGCTGTGCATACACTGAAAAAAAAAGATTAGTTGCGTAACGCTAATGAATTTGTTTCATCAGCAACTAATATCAGTTGATTTTCAGCTTTCGAATCATATTCGTTAAGAAAACTTATTAGCATTAGTTGATTTAGCTAATCTTGTTTAGTCATAGCATTTGTGAATTCAACTAATTGTTTAGTTAGCTTTGATAATCTTTCGGAATTTCGTATCCGAGCATCCTATGTTTTTTCAACTAATGATTTTGTTGAATTAACTAATTTTTATACACTAAAATTCGAAGAAATAGAAATATCAACTAAAACAGTCGTTGTTTAATCCAATCGTTAGACGGACTTATTAGAACAATCGACTAATTAATATTGCTCTTTCAACAAATTCAATTCTCCAAATTAATTAATTGATTGGTTGATTTTGCATACCGCATTATTTAAAATAACTGAAACATTAGTTTGAAGACATTAGTAATCTACTAATTGAATTTGTTAAAATATGTAATGAAATTGGAAAGTTCGACTAATTTTTTAGTTGATCATAATAATAAAATGCTACGAATTTAATTATTTTAGTAATTAATATTTTTATATGATTTTATTATCTGCCCGCAGTAGGCTGACAATATTTTTAATGAAGAGGAAAAAAAGCGTTCTGTATGGGCATAAACTCAATGTGTACTTATTAGTACGACTAAGAGTTTCTGCCTATTGTATATACGCTGAAGAAAATATTGAACAAACCCCATATATACACTCAGTATAAGCTCTAACTGTGAATTATATGAAGGAAAAATTTCTGATTTGTTGATTCATCGAATGTATAAGTTGAAATTACGAATTGAGTTTTAAAATGTCCAAGCGAAATTGATATTAAAAAAATCTTTTTCAAAGCAATAGCTCAGATTTGTCGATTCAACAAATGTATTGGTTTAATTTAATAGTTTTGCGCAACAACAACACCACGGCTTTCAAGATTTCTTCCATTCGTGAAATTATATCTAATATTTTTTCGAAAATGCCATACACAAACGGATAGACGTACAAACGGACAGACATGCAAAAATCAAAATAAAAATTTTGCTTGGATGTCCAATCCATTTTTCGTTTATCAGTAATATGCGTTACCAGCGAAATGATAAACTCAGTATGACCTATAAGATTTCATTTAAGGTGTAAAAATAAATATTAATGATGCAGTGATTTAAAATTTAAAGTTATGCGAAAATTATATTATTGATATCAACTAATGTAATTCGTTAATTTAGAAAATTGTGAGCTTACATCATATTAAAAAAATCTATCATTTTATTGGTTGAATTTATTAATTGCAGAAATTCGCTAATATAACAAATCATATTCTTAAAAACAGTTGCGTTGTTTCTGCAAAAAAATTAATAATTTTATATGTGGATTTAACCAATTCGTCCTCTGAAGTATGATTAGTTAATTTATCATCAAATATTTGTAAACTGAACTAATTGAAATCGAAGCTACAGCTAAAGTATTTTCCAAAACAACTATGGCCAAATCAAATAATTCCAATTAGAAATTGCAACTAATTAGCACTTACAATTTTATTAATCACTTAATTGTTTTTCCAAATCAATGCACAGGAATTACTAATTTACAATCAACTAATCGTGATTTGTCATTGTAATTTTTTTTCAGAGTAGCAACTGGAATTTTTGTTGCCGTTCCTGATTTTGGCTAGCTAAACTTATTATGATTACAAATTATACAATACCTATTGCAATATTGTTAATTTGCTACCTTAAATGATACATTTAGCTGCACAGATGACTTAATCTATTTCCATTTGATTTGCGTAATGTTAATCGAAGACAAGTTACTTTCCTCTCATTGGATTGTGTCCCGGATTTGTTTATGTGTCGATTGCTGTCTCCAGTCAAAAACTGCCTTATCGACGTGCTTGTAGGTATGTATATATAGTTTCGGTCCAACGTAGTTTCAATAATTAGAAATACTTGGAATTAAAATCTTTTGAATGATTTTAATTTCAGGTGGTTTTTTAATGTTGGTTCCAACAGTCGTTCTTCCCTTGATTTTCACTGGTTTTGTAGGACGTTTGGTTCGAGTTTATCTTAATTTTCTTGGAACTTTTATATATATTTTTTTCGGAAATAGGCAATTACTCAAACGTTTGAAACTTTAGATCTCCATAGAAGAAGTTTTCATTATTTATTTAGGAGTTTGTATTCCTCGTAGCATTTCTCACTGTTTTGAAACACTCCCAAGGGTGCTATAATCGTTATGTGACCATGAAAATTTTAACCTTCTATCACCCGAGGAAGTTACCCGGTACCCTCACATAATTTGCACTCAAATTAGTGTATGGTGAAGAAAATGTGATTTTCTTACTTACAATTTATGGCCACTACTAAATGTAGTGTGTTTTCATAAAACCCTTAATGAAAAATATTTCCCAGTTATTGACCTAATGAACAGACGACGTTTTCATCTCACTGCAACTCGTGAAAGTTTTACGTACAATGGAAATGACTGTCGTACCACGACAGTAGAAAAAACACAGCCTAATTCCCCATCACCTACATGCATCAAGGCAGCGAGATGCTTTATCATCAATTTTCGCCATTCACCCAGAAGCTACCTTAGTATGCTACGGGCCGAACAAAACACAAGGCAGTATTGTTGCTTTCAAGTATGCATTCCCTACTGGATGTACGTGATACCGATACAAAAAAAATCAGAAATAATACACTTTTATAACGATACAAAGTCAGTAGTGGACACAATGGACTAGTTGCTATGGAAATACACCACCAAACGTAGAACAAATAGATGGACATTAGGATTTTTGTTTTCAACAGAATAGATATGGCCTGTTTATAAAAGTATATCATATATTCGGAAAATTTTCCCAATTGGGAACGAACAGAGCGCCGGCGCTTATTTCTCAAGAATTTTGGGAAAGAATTTATGACTGTCATCAGTCTTGAAGAGGTCAAAAATTCAAAATGTAATACATTATTATTACGTACGAACTGCGACGAAAACAGTCCTGGCAAATAGGATTACGCCAACCCTGGCAGAGGCACAGGAATCACAGAATCTACCTAAGGATGCATCACGTAGGACTAAACATACAGGTGAATGTCATCGATGCCTTTCAAACGACAACAGGCGCAGCAACACCAGAAAATGTTGCCCTAATTGTAAAAAACCTATATGAAATCAGCGTATGAAAACCGCACCAACTGCCTGTGTTGACTGTGGCGATGCCACATTAGACAGTCCAAGAAATTAAATTTTATGTTATTAGGCATTATTTAAATAAATAATTAGTTATTCTGTATTACTTGGGTGAAATGAAAAAAAAAACATATTTCCAAAACTCGATTATTAGAAGTGTTTTTTATGTGTTCTCAAGGATACACAGACCACTAGGAGTGACGTAAAAAGAAATATATAATTTTAAACCCGAAAAAGGTACGGGTACCCTGTGTGGTCACATAAGGGTTAAATTACGTAAAATTAAGATCTTAAAATATTGCTGAAAATAATTACTTTTTTTCTTTCCAATCCCATAGAATTGAGAAACATTAAACTTTCATAACGTGGATCTAGTTTAACAAAAGCTGCGACCGATCGTGTCGGTTTCTTTAATTCACGTCTTTTACGCATGAAGTATTCTCTCAAGCTTTTCCATCTTACCTTACACTCTGTCAGTGAAGAGTACGCAAAAGTTATACTCTGTTTAGAATTAAATGCTTTTATGTAAAAATTTCAGAAATGTATTATGCGCGTTTAATTATAAAATCTCAGGTTTATGGCAACTGGAGAATCACTCAAATCACTTGCCTTTCAGTGTCGGATAAGCAATCCTTATATTAGCATTATAATTCATGAAGTATTACCGAGCATTTGAAATACAATGCTAATGGAATATATTCCAATACAACAGGAAAATTATTAGCGATTTCTAAGGAATACTTCAGACTATGGGATTTTCCTAATTGTTGCGGAGCCATCGATGAAAAACACGTTAGGATAAAATGCCCAACAAATTCAGGGTCGACGTTTTTCCATTTAATAAGAATTTTATTCCATCATTTTGCTCGCAGTAATAGATGCAAATTACCAATTTATTGCAGTGGGTATAGGTTCTTATGGTCGTGAAGGTGACACTGGGATTTTTATGAACTCTGATATAGGAAAACTGATAGCATAAAATAAATTTTCCATTCCCTTCCCCAGCACCATTTCCTGGTACGACTAACACATTACCATTCGTTTTAATTGACGATGAAACATTTCCCTTAGAAAAGGCTATGCTGAAGCCATATCGGAAAACTCAATCGTATTACGATTTGAAAAAAGCTGTGTACAATTACAGACACTCGCGAGCAAGACGTAGGTACTACAGAAAATGCTTTCGGTATAATGTGCCAATAATTCCGCATATACCAATATGCATAGCACCAGAGACCACAGACAAATTAATTACTGCAGCTTGTATTCTGCATAATATTTTGCGAAGTTCGAAAATACCATATCCTAGTGAAAAAATATTTAAAAAAATGAAGCCATTTTTACCAAAAAATAATCTGACAAATTTGAAGCCTACACAACACCGCAGAGGAAATTATTTCTCAATTAAAATTCGCGAGATTTTTAAAACGGCAGTTTGCCTTAGAAAGGAAAATATAAACCAGACGAATAACGGAATAAACTGTTAAAAAACGTATTTACCTGAATTTATCATGTCTTTTGCAATACTTTTCCATATATTTTCCTTCACCATTAATTCTCTATATGATTTTCGCTGAATATGGGTGTCCCCAGATGTACCGCATTTCCTTTATACCCAGGATTCCTCACTCAATTTCGAGAAATAAATTTTATGGGAGGAGAGCTAGAAAATGCACGGTGTGGGCGGTAGGGGGGTTTACTATTTTCAGTACTATTTCCACTTTACACCCTGTAAATTACTTGATATACACCCTATCAAGGCGAAATTAATCTCAGGTGATAGCAAACCGTCATCTTCAATCTTAAGTTGTAGTACGTCGAAATCAAAAAATTGGAAAAAGTCCTATTTTTTTTTTTCAATTTTAACGATTTTTCCGCCAAAATGTACGATAACTATACAGTTTCTTTACGTGATTTAGATACCCTGGAATGTTACCTTTAATTTGACTATGCACATGTACCTACATAAATGCAACCGTTTTGATTCATAATTTCATGATTTTTGCGCATTTGTGTGGAATTGCCTAAAGTTAGGCGCGATATTTATTGTTATTAGCAAAATTAATGAAATTCTACATCATAAAAACAGGAATTTCTCAATAACGGTAGCATTTAGGTAGGTACATGTGCATAGTCAAATTAAAGGTAATATTCCGGGGTCTTTAAATCTTTTCATAAAACTGTATAGTTATCGTACATTTTGGCGGAAAAATCGTTAAAATTTGAAAAAAATAGACTTTTATCGAATTTTTGGACTTTGACGTACTACAACTTAGATTGAAGATGACAGTAGGGCTGGTTGAGCATTCATTGCAAAGCATGGACGGTTTGCTATCACCTGAGATAAATTTCGCCTTGATAGGGTGTATATAAAATAATTTACAGGGTGTAAAGTGGAACCAGTACTAAATATAGTAAACCCCCTACCGCCCACACCGTGCATTTTTCTGGCTCTCCTACCATACAATTAATTTCTCGAAATTGAGTGAGGAATCCGGGGTATAAAGGAAATGCGTACGTCTGGGACACCCTAAAGGAGGCTTTCACTTTCTTAAATTAATTAAATGTTCATCTTCCACCTTTCGCAAAATAAACTCTTTTTGCCATTTCACCTCACAATTCGTTCACACAGCGATCTTAACGTACGCAAAGTGTCAACTGAATTACATCGGAATCAAGAACGAATAGATTAGAACGTGATCACACACACAAGCAAGAACGCAAAACCGTCGAACGCTTTCTATGAAACCAAACAGTAAGCTTTCAGTTCTTTGGTTGCAACACAAATGCGCCGGTGAAATTCCCTCGCGTAATTACTCCAGCGCATTCTCTATGAAACCGTACCTTTAGACATTAATTAGTTCACGTCTACGCAGTCGGGAAAACATATTCGCTTTTTCGGAAAGGGCTTCGCCCTCCCAAGGCCCTATATTTGGGATGAGTTTTGGGGGCTCAAGCGCACCTGATCGCTATAGCCTATACTTTTTTAATCCCATGATCCAGATTTTTACCCACAATTCTTTATATGTACCGGCCCACATCAATTGGTTTTGTCATTTTATAGCTTTACTCTGTGACCCTCTCAGGTAAATAAAATTTAGAAAAAATGTGCAATATAGGGAAAGACCAATAAGAAGACCCGTATGTATGTATATCATATGTATGTCATAGTTTTTGATTGAAACATATCCGACAAATATACAGAAGCGTATCTAGGGGCATAGCAGGAATAGCGGATGTTCTCCATCCCTGCCGGAAAATAGCAATGCACTACCAAAATAACTCATTATGTCTCTAGCAACCAAAGACCAGAGTTATTCGAAATTTTTACTTAAGTAGTTACCAGTAACTACATTCTGAACTGTAAATGAAAATCAATTACGATATGCGTTACTCTCCATATATTAGGTCACTCTGCACTACATTTATTTGTTATGACTCATGTTCTTGTTGCCGTTTGGAATTTAAAGTAGTGTTCGCGAAAGTTTGACTTTTTTTTTTTTTTGTAGAATGTGTGTACATATTTTTTTTGATTTTAATAATATGTATAAATTAGACTAGAAAAAAGAAAGAAATAAAATTCATCATTAGCTGAAAAGTTGTCGTCAAGACCGGTTGATTTGTAATATTTTTAATCGTGTTCTGTGACAGCTCAAAAATTAATAGAAACAATTGTTGTGAAAAAAATTAAAAAATTTCTATTTCTCAGCCGATTAATTGCTTTTTCAAGGCAAATAGCAAGTGAGTGAAAAGTGGGGGTCTACCCCGGTGAATATGACCCTTTTCTCGTTGTGAAGTGAAATAACATTAAAAAATAATAAAAAATCTATAAATTGAAAGTTTATAAAAAAACAATTACAAATTTATATCTAACATATAAGCTAAATTATTTGAAGCCAGAGGGGTTCATAATAGGCTGTCTCAGAGACGTACCCTTGTTCGCATGGAAAATGTGGCCGATCTGAAAAAATCCTTTAACGAAACGACGGAAAACTCTGAAGACGACAATTGTAGCGTATCTACCATAACCAAGAGTGGCAGTTCGGAGACAGTTTGTAACTCCACGCACAGGTGTTTAGCCTGACCTCATCCAAAAGGAAGAATCTAGTGGGGGAGCATCCCCAAGATAAAAAAGTGAAAATACTAAAAGATAGATGCAAGGAGAAAGTGGTGAAGAAAATCGCTATGCTCAAACAAACCAAAAAGACAGCGAATATATCCATAAAAAAGCAGACATTGGAAGAGATGAACAGAATCTCAAAGGAAATCCCAGATAGACACAATGAACAAAGAAGGCAAGACAATGCGAAACAGCTGGAACCTAGTCCACAATACGGCACGGATAAGCAACTGAAAGCCTTAAATAAAGCAAGATCCCTGGATCCAGAATTCAACACATGGACGACAACATGAGCACCTACATCGAAGAAGAATCACATCTTGAGACATACAAGGATATACTGGCACCTTACCTAAGGCCATGATTGCTATACTCCAGCAAGAGTTAAATGCCTTGAAAGTGACAAGCCAGCAACAGCAGCAGAACAACTCCAAACAAAACCCACTTACTCTATAGCCACAGAACATGCAACAGCCAAGAAAAGCAATGAAACCACAGGTAAGTGTCAATTCTGCCAAAAATGTCGCTAAAAAATTAACACTAGCAACACATCCAACACTGTTCACGATGACGATGAAATGGATACATCCACGTCTGTCGCATCCAAAGAAAAGATACCTCCAATAATCACATACAATCTAGAACACAACAAACGGTTACGGACCTTAAACAATTTACAAAGGACTTTTATCTTAAGACAGTAAACAAAAACGTAACACAAATACATCTAAAAAACACAGACGACTTTTTAAAAATGAAAGAGTATTTCGAAAACACACAGAAACAACACTACACATACACCCCAAAACACCTAAAACCCACTCCATCCTACTTAAAGGAATATCCGACGAATTCACAGCACAGGAAATTCAAGAAGAACTAGACATTAAAGGAATCGAAGTAATCATTAAAGTTTCCCGTTTTCAGACAAGAAAGTCTATTATTAATAATGAAAAACTACAAATTTGGCTAATACAGCTTGCTCCCAACGCCAATATTTAGGATCTATATAATCTTAAATATTTTCTATACAAAACCATACGTGTAGAACCTTTATTAAGACACGAAGTACTGCAGTGTAAAAACTGCCAAAGGTACGGTCATTCAGCGGTAAATTGCAAAATGGAATACCGATGTGTCAAGTGCACAATTGTTCACACTCCCGGAAACTGCCCTAAAGCAGAAAATACCGATCCCAAATGTATTAATTGCGGGGAGACAGGACACCCAGCTAATTATAGAAACTGCCCACAATATCTCACCCTTATGAAGAGGATGCAAGATAGGAAAGAGAAAATTCGCCATGAGCAAGAATTCAAAAAGAGATCTATGAACAATTTCGTTAAGCCTACTGTGTTCTTTGCCAGTACGCTTGCAAATAATAGAAGTTCCCCTCATAGTGTTTCCATAAAAAATACACTAGAGTTCTTCAATAATGAATGTCAACTTTTATTAGGAGACAATTTCACTAATATACTAGCCAAAATTAACCGGTTTATACCGCAATACCAATCATTACCCTCCACGGATGAGAAAAGGGTTGCCCTGCTTTCGTTTCTGGTTCAGATATCGGCACCATAAATGAGCCACATCCCAGTTCAAACATCGAGAACAGTTATACGTAAGCTAAAAATCATGGCTCTTAACACCAACTCGCTTACAAGTAAAGCTAAACGCCATAATCTAGACACATTCCTCCAAAACAGCAAGCCCCACATACTTCTCATCTCGGAAACAAAAATCAAGCAAAAACATAAAGTTTCATTTAAAAAGTACAATTTTATCAGATCCGATAGACTTACAAACTACGGAGGAGGTACAGGCATCCTAATTCACGCATCCCTAAGTTACACAATTGTACATCTACCTAACCCTCTCAATACTTTTGAGCACACCACAATAAAATTAACTTGCGATAAAGCTGATTATTTCATATCTGCCGTCTATAATACCGAAGGGTACTTAAGCACTTTTGACCCAAACGAGTTAAATAAGCTGATACAGATTACACTAAATACGCAGCCCAACAAAAGAAGCTACTTCATTATAGGGGGCGACTTGAACGCTAATCACCCGTTCTGGCTTAACAACAGGTCAAACGACGCAGGTATCGCACTGTACAACTGGTACATAGCAAACTCCATATGTCAAAACATCAACCTTCTTTCCAGCAGAGACCCAATATTTCACAGAGCAGCAACTAATCCCTCTTATCTGGACATTTTTATTATCTCTGGCGACCTCCCCATAACATTTGACCCAAACCATAGACCATATCTGGAAACAATACCCTTTGAATCCGACCATGACGCAGTGTGTCTGAATATCGCGGCTGATGACAAAGCTGTATTACCAACACCAATTGAAATTTTCAATTTTAATAAAACTGACATAGCATCCCTTAGACTAACAACGCACCGAAACCTACAAAGCATTTCCATACCAATAAACAGGAATCTTAACCCGGAAGAAATTGACGAAGCGATAGCTCTGGTATGCAATACAGTCACGGACGCTATTGAACGTTCCACACCTAAAATAAAATTAAAAAGAAACTCGCAAGTACAATTTCCAGAAATAACGCTGAAGGTTATTGAAACAAAAAATAAACTTAGGAAAATCCTACACAGAAACAAATATTCTCCCGCCTTTAATTTCCTTAAATTCCGAATAGCATTGTTGAATAACATGATAAAAAACCAAATACATCACCATTATACCGTGCATTGGCAAAAAACACTTTCTGCAGTAAAATTAGACAACAACACCTTTAAAATAATCAAAAAACTAACCAACCATAACAAACATCCTTCATTCCCAAATATCACGGAAAATGTTAACAATATTTCAAGTACAATCACAATAACTCAAGACAAAGCCGACTGCCTCGGAGAATACTTCTGCTCCGCAACAAAGATTAACGCTGCACTATATCAAGACGATGTCTCACTAGCAATCAAAAACAACATCCACACCCAATTCAAACACAACTATAACCCGATCACTACCTTCAACAACAGTACTCCAGCTCATCATCCGCACCGAAGACGACAAACGAACCTACCATATAATATTGCTAATACAATAAATTTCGCCAATAAAAAACAGTTAGCTGGTTACATTAAAACACGTAAAAATAAAAAATCAAGCGGACCAGACGATATCCCTAACTACAACATAAAAAAGCTCCCTCCATCCTTCACTCGAAAGCTAACGGTTATTTTCAATCACTGTCTCAACATTGGCTACTTCCCAAAGTCATGGAAATTAGCGAACATTATACCTATTCTTAAAAATAACAAACCCCCAATCTAAAAACCAGCTATAGGCCAATATCACTCCTTCCCTGTATCGGAAAGCTTTTCGAATGTTGCCTAAAAGAGAACATACTTTCCCACGCTGAGGACCATAATATAATACCCCATAACCAATTTGGATTCAAAAAATCTCACTCCACCACCCACGCCCTCTTGAAATTCAAAACAGAAATTGCTCATTGCTTGAACCAGAAAACACCTACAATGGCCTGTATGCTCGACATAGAAAAAGCCTTCGACACAGTGTGGGTCGAAGGACTGATACAAAAAACGCTCACAAGCTTAGAGTTTCTTCCCCACATCTGCAAATTAATATATAATTTTCTTACCGAAAGAGAATTGTATCTCCAAAAAAATGTTACCCACAATTGGCCTCCCCGAAGGATCTATCATCTCCGCAATCCTATACAATATATACACGGCTGGCTTCCCAACTCCGAACACGATATCCCCGAATCTAAAAACAATCTTCTACGCAGATGATATCCTAATCTACATATCCTCAAAAGACATAATTAGAGCGACACAACTTATGAATAGCTACTTAAATTCAGTGACAGAGTATTTAGCACAATGGAAAGTAAAAGTGAATGCTAGCAAATGCGAAACAATTGCTTTCATAGCCAGGAAGTCAATTAGACCTAGCCCGAAAAGACTCCTTGAATCAACAACTCTGCGGATATACAACTCACCCATAGTAAAAAATCACAAGGTCAAATACTCAGGCCTCACGCTTACCTCTGATCTGAAACCCTTCAGACACATTGACTACATTTTGCGAAGAGCCACTATAGCGTATCATATCCTTAGACCCCTTCTAAACTCCAAGGCTATGTTAAGCAAAAAAATTAAAATCATTTGCTACAAACAACTTATACTGATACGTCCGATACTAATGTACGCCTGCCCAATTTGGGCTGATCTCTCCTCGAATCAAATGGAACGCTTAAGAAAATTCGAAAGAGCCACCCTAAGGAGATGCACGGGTCTTTTTAGAAAGCCGAACGAGCTTAAATGTTTTGGTAATAAAATACTCTACCAAAAAGCGAATATCACAAGAATCGATATAGAAATAATTAAGCAAACGTTGAATTTCTACAACAGACTAGACGTAACAGAGAACCCACTACTGAATGACTGCATCAACTTCCTACATGAATTACGAAAGAAACAAACACAAGATACCATATTACATTAAGCATCTAGCCAACCAAAATGCACTATACAACGACACAAATCAATTAATACACTTCCATAAGCTATCCAGGGCCAACATCAATCACCTTGTCTATAATATACCTCAGTAAGAAGGATATAAAAACGATATTTTTACCTGAGTTGGCACTTTCTTATTAATATACTTTATATACCTAAATACTTTATCAATTTTAGATGGAACTAACTAATACTTTTAAAAATAGTAGTTCAATCATATATAAATAAATTTGTACTGTACTCGATTTAGCACGTAAGACATGCTCTAAACAATTAAAATTTACTTTGTTTAAATCTAGAATTAATCGAAACTTAAATAGGTATACATACATATGTTCAATTTAGCACGTAAGACATGCTCTAAACAATAAAAATTTACTTCGTTTAAATCTAGAATTAATCGAAACTTAAATAGGTATACATACATATGTTGAACTTAGCACGTAAGACATGTTTTCTGCAACAAAAGAATTTGTCCCCGCTTAGTTTATGTTAGGTCTAACGAGTTTTTTTTGTGACCGTTTTTCTCGTTATTTACTATTTTCCGATGGCCACTGGCAGATATATGAAATCAGCTTGAAATAGAATAAATGTACATTTCTAGATTAGGGAAAAGGGCTAGACAAACTGCCCTGTCTAATTAAGCTTTTGTCTTATAGAGTAGTACCTTTGTCTTATACAGTAGTACTTTAGTATATAAGAAATATTGTTAATATTGAGGTCAATAAATAATAAAAAAAAAAAAAAATTTGTGAAACTATTTTCCATTGTTATTTACACTTTTATTTGAAACATGGGAATGGCTATATAACTAGTTCAAAATAACTGGTCCAATAACTAGTTAAAAAAGCACACTCTCATCCACTAGTTCGCAATAACTGGTCCAATAACTAGTTACAAAAGAACACTCCCCCAATAGTTCGTAAGAACTAGTCCAATAATTAGTTGAAAAGTCTACATTGTAAACGACGTTTTCGGCAATGACAAGCGATGCTAAAAGCAGGGGTGTGGAGTCGTGAAAAAATTGTTCCAACTCCGATTCCGACTCCAACCGCTAAAATTTTCAATGTCCGACTCCGACTCCGATTCCGACTCCGACTCCGACTCCAAAGCTAAACGTTTGTGGAAATATTTATAAAAACCATTGAAAACTATGCATAGAAATGAATCAATATCATATAACATTTTATATTTTTAAATATTTTTTTTATTTTTTTTTTAATTCAAAATACTTAAATAAAACAAACTTAAAAATACAAAAACAAAAAACAAAACTTAAAAATTCTATAAAAAAATAACAAAACTTAAAAATAGGATAGCTTCAAGAATTTGTCCTTAGAAATAGGATAGCTTCAAGAATTTGTCCTTAGAAATAGGATAGTTTCAAGAATTTGTCCTTAGAAATAGGATAGCTTCAAGAATTTGTCTTAGAAATAGGATAGCTTCAAGAATGTCTGGCTTCATTGATGCTCTCATATCGGATCTGACGATTCTGAGTGCAGAAAATAAACGTTCTACGGCGACTTGTGTCGGCGGCAATGCCGTGGCGACAAGAGCAGCATCTTGAATAATCTCAGGGTACTTTTGAATTGCATCGTTTACTTCTAAATTTGAAGAATGGTTAAATTTCTCCACCTCATTAAATGCTGCGTAAAAGTCTATTTTAAATTTAGCTAAGACTGTTCAAGTTTTTTCGCTATTTTCTAAATCTAAGCAACGACGTTTAGACTGCTCCTGCTCGTTTAAATATTTTTCGAAAGCATCTTCTACAACAGCTTCAGGAACTATATGTGTTGAAGATGAAGAGCTATAATTACGTTGTTCATCTTGCAAGCGTACACCTTTCATACGAATGGCTAATTCGTATAATGCATCTTTAGCCCTAATTAGACGTTCTTCAGTTAATAACACTCGTACCATAGGATCGACGTAGATAGCCGCTAATAAGATATCATTATCTAGGAGGGTTGTTTCTCTGCGAATCATTGAATTCTTAATTTCACCACCAATTTCCAAATATATTTAGAGAAACGGAAAATAAGATTACACCACTCTTTGTAAAACATCCCAGCAGTTAAAGTTGCTGATTGAAAATTTTTTGTGGCGATATATGGATGGCGAAGAATATATTCAAGTTTTTTTACTTGTTCCCATTGTGCATGAGTCATTGTTACAGTTGGATTTGCCATGTCAGTTAAAAAAGGTTTTAGTTCAATGATACGCTCAATCATCAAATAAGTACTCCCCCACCGCCCCTTTTCCAGCACGCCGCTTCAATATAGCATCTAGTTTTGGTGTTCTGCAAGAAACCACGACACCCCGTATTTTTTCAATAAGTCTATTAGCATTATATTGTCCCAAACCATCACGAATTGCGAGTTGCAATGTATGCACAGCACAGCGCATGTGATGTATCTGGGTAATATCTAAAGCATCATCCACAAATCCGTCTAAATTATCATTAATTTCTTCTTCTGAAGCTTCATTTTCATCGGAACCAAATGCAGCTTCATCTTCATTCAGCATCTTTACAGTGCTGAGCATATTGCTGGCATTATCGGACACAATGCATAAAATCTGTTCCTTATTAATTCCAAATTCTGCCAGAACGTTCATAATTAATTCTTTTAAATAGCTGCTTGTATGACGCGCTTCAGTATCTCTTACCGCCAAAGTTTGTGTGACGACTTTTTTTTCATCATTAATAAACTGGACGTTAATTGCAAAATAGTTAACTCTGTGACGGGTACATCCGTCCATTTTCAGAAGAAAAAAACCGTCCACGTAAGGTATCCGTCAGAATATCCTTCTGCTTATTTGCCTCCTGTAGTACCAAATTTCTAATATTACTTCTTTCTAAAGAACTACCAAATTTATTAGCCATTTCACCACTTAAAGAGACAAAAGCACGTGAAGAGAAAAAGTTAAAGGCAAAGAATTTGAAAACACTATTTCGATGATGCAGCACTTGAATTTTTCTGCAGTCATAGCCGCAGTAATATTTTCAGACTTAAAAAATTTGTTTAGAGGTGCTTGACATGAAGAACTTGGTCTAGGTACAAGTACAACTTCACAACTCTGCTTATCCTTTTCAGTAACAGTTTTAAATATATTAGGGTGGAAACGTTGTAGATGTCGCTTTAAATTTGATACTCTGGATGGGGCACTAGTACCTTCTCCGAATATGCGCTGATATTTCCACCACATATTTCTTCATCACCATCTTTTTTCACTTGGCATATGTAAAACATTTCATCAACAGTGACTGAGAAATATTCAAAAACTGATGATGTCTGCCTCTTCTGCTTATTCCTACTCATTGGAAAATTGTTAATTGCTGTTATTAAATAAATAAATTTATTAGTTGAAGAAAACATTTATATTGGGAAGCAATTTTGAAATAAGAAATTAACTGAAACACCAGATATTTTATGCTGAATATTATTCAACCTTTTTGTTAATCAATAATAATCAAGTATAAAGTTAAAGCCCGCACTAATAAATAAAATATAAAGAAATAATTTATATTATTTAACTTAAGTACTACTTCTATCCACTTCAACTGACGCTAATAAAATAAATGAAAATTATTCTTTTAGTAATCTGTAAAATATTACGTTGCTAATATCGAAGAAATTTTTTGGCAAATATTTGAAAAATTCTTTGAATTTTGAATATTTTGTACATGCACGTGCAATACCGAGTAATTCTACTATTGGAGATGAATTTGTGTAGACACTTTGACTCTAGGAGTATAAATTCTCGGTATAGCACGTGCATGTACAAAATATTCAAAATTCAATGAATTTTTCAAATATTTGCCAAAAAAATTCTCGGAGTCGGAGTCGCGATTTTGTGTAGCGACTCCGACTCCGACTCCAACTTCGATAAAAATACCACAACTCCGACCCCACAACTCCGACTCCACAACTCCGACTCCGACTCCAACTCTACAGCCCTGGCTAAAAGTAATGCAAGTTATAATACAACACGTAACTAATTCCATAGTTACCGTAACTAGTTAAGGAACTATTCTAGGACGTGTTCCATTTCCTACTGGGTTAGATTACATTATCAAAATAAAGGCATTTTCACATAAAACTAAAAAACCGAGAAAATGTAAACCGAAAAACTCAATTTGTTCCACTTTAAAACACGATTTTTGCTCCAATGAATAATAAAATCATGAGAAATAGAATAAACTAATAAGTTTACTAATAAAATAGTACCTATAGTTATCTTATATTTTTGAGAAAAACAAAAATCTTGTTTTAAAGTGGTTTACATTTTTCGGTTCTTGTTTTTGATGTAAAAGTGCCATAACACCAAAGACTCTATAATACAAAGATGTTGTGTTGCAGCCATATAGTACAACTTTTCTATAGAACTAATTTTCTAAAGTAGAATTGAATATCTGATACTCCACAGTGTTTCATACCCAACCAATCTTCTTAAGGAACCCCTCTTTTTTTTCTCAGAAATTTACTGGATATTTTTTCATTAGAATTTGTATGAATTTTTGGCGGCCGACAACGGCACATATAAAACCGATGTATCTGAAAATAACTCCATTCGGCTTCGGCCAGTATATGAATAAAAACTCTGCCGAAACATTTTTTGTAAATTTCTAAGAAGAAATGAGTCCTTATTTCTAATTAGCGTCTACGCTCATAAAAATTATTAACCATACCCCAAGCATCTGTTGTCGGCCAAATGCATACAAATTCTTAAGAAAAAGTATCAAATAAATTTCAAAGAAAAAATTGAGGTCTTTCTCTACATAAGGGCCCGGATCCTGTAAACGAGGAATTTGGGAATTTGGGAGATGAGAACTTCGTTTTCTTAGAATTCCTAATTCCCTAATTCTCCATTACTAATTCACATGTTTAGAGAATTAGTGAAAACGTTAGAAATGTGAAAAAGTGGGAATTGCCTGGTACGATTAAGGGTATCACTTTTTGTTGTAGAGGGATGGTTGGACTTTTTTTTCATATTTGAGGTACATCTGCCTATTACCTTTTACTGTCGAAATAAATTGAAATTACTTTTTTGTAGGGGTAGTTTTTGAGGGATGTAGGAGGGTAGGTTTTCTCGAGTTTTTCCGGGATAACGAGAGAATGGAGAGAAGAAAGACAATGTATGAGGTATAAAAAAAAATGGGAGCTCAGAGCGAACAAGATAAGTGGGGGAAATGGGGCGGCGAGACCGTGGGGTAGAAATGGGAGCAACTGCATAAGGGAAATTTAAGAAAAACATCAAAACCAAACTACAACACTCGATTAGTCTCTCCTGCCTCTTTAATTTGGTACCAAGTATGACGTAAACGAACCCAAACCCCCGAAACACTCCCGCCAAAAATTATTCACCTATATTTTTGTACTCTAAATCTCTAATCCATCAGAAAAAAACCCAATACTCTACAGCCCTTCCACACAGAGTTAGGCGCCCGTGAATATTGCGACAAAAAAATTTAGATTATAATACCCTATAATACCACAATGAATTTTTATTTATTTTTTTATTGGGCTTACAGATCCTGAGCTCACCCCTGCGAATTATTGCAGTTCCTGATATTATCTTTATTTTTTTTTTAATTTCCATTAATCAGCTCCCATTTCTACCCCGCGGTCTCCCCGCCCCTTTTCATTCACCTATCTTGTTCGCCCCCTCCCTGACATAGAATTTTTTGTTAGCCTTGCTGAGTACTATCACCTCCTGCTCTACTGACCTCCTACGGGGAAAGCCCTGTACGTCAATGAAATACCTGATGACCTGATAAAAGAGAAAGCTTTAAAGCCACTATAGCTATCACAGACAAATTTTAAGTTCTGTGGGTCTAATAGAAAAAATCTCTAATTTCCACACCTTTGGGTAAAGATTTATCCGTGGCTAGTATATTCAAAATTTATAAGTGGAGCATTATGCAAACGTTGCCGTGTGGTTGGAGGAAGAGGAGATCAGAAGTTAGGAGTTTCAACCACAAAGCAATACATGAATTGGAAGGTCGCTAAAGAAAATTTTAAGAAACACGAAAGAAAGAAATACCATATAATAATGCTAATATTTCAGCTTTGAACTTTCTTCAAATCATGTCAAGAGAACAGACTGATGTACCTTCTCCGCTGGGTTGGAGACACAACGAATTATTCACGAGAATCATGAAATATTAATGCTCATCTTTGAAACCATCATCCTTTGTGGATGACAGGAAATAGTCTTAAGAGGCACTGATAACTTCGGGGTGCTATTGAATTAAAAGATCCAGAGAATAGTGTTGGAAATTATCGGAGACTTCTTCGTTTTCGAGCTAGAAGTGGAGACAAAATTCTTAAGAAACATTTAACAGAATGCGTAGGTACCGGAAATTCTTTAGCAATAAAACTTGTTAGTAACTTTGAAGGTGAAATAAAAATGCCGAGAACAACCATTCATCATGTAGGATGCGACAGTAGACCTTCTGAAAGCACCAAAGGGTAATATAAAAGAAATCTTTATTTTCCGTTTTTAGACCACTTCATAACAGAATTGAACTGGAACATCCTCTTGTAAGAAAATATTACATCTCAATGTAAGAAGACAACAATATCTATATCATATCTGGCATTTAGTGTTTATCTCGTTTAAATACATAGTTTTTATAATTTCAGGTTATTTGTTCAAGGAAATTCAAAGTTATGTTCCATATCTTCAGTTACGCTACCGTATTGGTAACAATATTCAATGTGTTTTACAAGATTTAGCTATGGTAAAGATTTTTTTTAATGCAGTACTTGCGCTTTAAAATTGATGTAGGGAAAAAATGCCCTGAATTGAATATCGTTAGGTGTAAATGTCACATTTCTGCTATAAGCTCTGAATAAATTGAAGCTATTTGCTGCTTGTTTATGAAATAGTGTATGTCCTTATATGCTTTCGTATCAAGAATGGAGACTTGGTCCCTTATGATCTGTGTGTGTATTTATCCCATAGTAATGTTTATGTCACTATTACCGCCATCTTCACTTAAATTTTATTTAAGTACAGATCCAGGCACTGAAATATATATAAAAGGACTGACTGATCTCCTGTTTCATGTGGCACCAATTTTGATTTTAGAAAGTATCCTCGCACTGTCAATTCTACCAACTGTCGTAAACTGCCGCTATATTTAAATAATTTGAGAATTTACTTATATGCATGTCAGTGGGATTTACCGAATTTACCACAAAAGTATTTGAAACTATTTGTATTGTTAAATTTTAATTATTAGTTTAAGGAAATGTTTTTTAAAAGGCTGTTTTGGTTGGAAATACCGTTGAACCTCAAGCAATTTCCATTTCCCATAGTACAGTTCAGTGGCAAAGTATGCTGTTACGGAAAGAGACAGGAATATGAAAGTGATGCGATTTGCTTTCATGCATTTTCATTTCAATGAGCAGTCTATTTATATACATGTCAGTGGATCTAGGAGATAAAGTGACTTTATTATGTGTATGTATGTAACTGTCCTAATCCCTGAGCCCTTTGGCCACTTGTACGTTATATATAAATATATAGTTTTCTGATATACTATAATGTCCAGTCAAGTCAAGTCCCTAAATAATTGTGTTACTCCGAAATTTTGAAGGCAGTAAAAGAATAAAGCCTTTTAGTATATTAAAATATTATTAAATTGTTATCTTGGCTTGAGTACTATTTTAAGGGACGGGCTTTTGCCTTCTTCGAAGTCCGTCTCAATCAGGGTACGTAAATGCACCCCATCGAGCGGCTCCTGATGCGGCGCCCAGCTCCTCGCTCGCGAGCCGGTGCCAAAAAAAAACCTTTTAAACGCT
This sequence comes from Dioctria linearis, assembly GCA_963930735.1. Classification (NCBI taxonomy): domain Eukaryota; kingdom Metazoa; phylum Arthropoda; class Insecta; order Diptera; family Asilidae; genus Dioctria; species Dioctria linearis. Next base: position 264,634,066 of record OZ005740.1, on the reverse strand, counting down.
CTCGCTCGCGAGTCGGGAGCCCGAGCCGTTAAATAGCTCTCGCTCGCGAGCCGGGCCCAAAAAAAAATGTTAAACGCTCTCGCTCACGAGCAGGAGCCGTTAAATAACTTCATTATACAGCTCCGGCTCCTCATCGTAAATATGTGAGATTATTCTTTGCTCATGAATAATTTTCATGTTATGTTTACACTGCCCCTTGCTCATTCTTAGGAATGGATTATTGGGACATTAATTTAAAATTGCCTACCTGTTTGAAGTTTTCAGTTATATGTCCCAATTTTGGTACGAATAATAAAAGACGATTTTTTTTTATATCTATATTAGGGTTCAGAAGAGATAAAAAGTACGTACATCAACTATGTATATTATAATTTTATTCTTCGGGGAAGTTTTATTTGCCCAAAAAAATAAGTTCACATATTTAAATCAACGCTGAAAATATATAAATTGTAATACAAAAATTAGTAGTTCTTAGTTTTTTTTGTACCGCGAACCGAATTTTCTTAAGAACAGCAGATTACGCCTGAACCTAAAAACCAACCTCTGACCAGTTAAAAAATCAGCTGTGACGTTCAAGGTAGGAAATGCTTAATTCACATTTTCTTACTCTGAGAAAATTTCAACATTGCTTTTGGACTGGTTGAAAGTAGTCCAGAATATTTTCGCGATGGACGGTAGCCTTAAATGTAATTCTATCCCTTATTAAACATCAGTCACTGTCCCGTCGCTTTTAATAGCGGTACGATTATAAATGCGCGCATTCCCGATCAGTAAAGCTCTTTTTGTAGTATGTGTGCACGTACATATGTACAAACATATTGTATTTTTTGCGACAAAGCTTCCTGAAGGTAAGATTTGACTTTTGATTTATTTTTTACTTCGCATATTTCTACTGACAATTTGTTGTGGGGTTTTTTGAGCAAAACGACTGGGATGAAAACTGAAACTTTTTGTTTTTGCCAACTCGTTTTGTGGGAAAACATTTGTTACTCGTTTGAAAAATGTGGAGAAAATAGATGATGTGATTTTCTTTCTTCATTCCGTAGATAAGCTAATAATGTTCTAAGCATAACAAGCTTATATGAAATTTGATTGAAAATGATTTTAGGTTTTTTTTTGTACCCATGTTTGGTTTCCCGAAGCTGGCATTGTATATGTAATAGCGGTGTTTTCTTTTACTGGAATGATATATTTTCTTGGTGCTGACCACATGTTTTTGCGGGGAGCTCTCCAAAGTTCTATTATCTGCTATTGATTAACCTTTTTTTCTCTCTATTAATTAGTTACTTTCCTTCTTTTTACGTCATTTTTAAGAATTTTAGAATATATGTATATGTCAATGTAATTAACTTACACCTCCTGGAATTATAACGTAATCATATGCATAAAGAAAATGCATTCTTCATCTTTGTCCTATACAACTATACAACGTATCAATTTTGTAAATTTCGTGGTATTTAATTCTATTGAAATCCACGTGGCGCTCGTTGAATACATGAGTCCGCTGGGTCCTAAGACCCTTGTCCAGTGAGCTAAAAAGTTACATGATAGGTTACCCAAACAGCAAAATTTAGCAGGTAGCAAGGGAAGGGAAAGAACTGAATTGAGTCGTATCAAAGAACATATAACTTAACAAGAATCTTCATCTGGCCTCTAAAAATGTACAAGTTGTATGGTTATTTGATGATGCGGTCGAGAGGTAACAGACGGGAACATGCAAAGATTTGAGACTGAGCGAATATTGCCCTGTTCTCGCGAGCCGGTTATTCTATTAATTTATCTACTCCAAAATTTTCATAAGAACTATTGCACAGCATATTTTTGCTACATACATTCATGAAAATGTTAAGCTCAAGCACACGAAATAATGCAACTGACTGTGATTGTCACTAGACTGCTTGTGGCCCACCAATTCCTATTCCATCCGATCATCTTACTATTCTCCCTCTGTTCTACTGAAAATTTTCTCAAACAAGGTATTCTTGATGAAACCGGTTTATTAGAGAAGAGGTAAAAGAAGCAAAGAGAACCCGCAATGCAATGCATGGGCATGATGCGGAGTACAGACTCTCTCAACACTGCTGACTGGCGGCGGGCCGTGATTCAAAGCAGAGTTTTCGTAAAATTTTCGAAAGCGGGTCGTAATATCACCACCAATGAGTGCTGGATCGTTAACAAGCAGAGAGTTTTCATACATTTGTGAGAGAGGGTCGTAATGGAACGATCCGCCATATAAAACTTTTCAATATACGAGATGCGTATTCTTTCTGTTAAATGTTCTTTGGTCGTACTTAAGATAGGTGATGAGCAGTTCGGATACTGAGTTGCAACTCAGAAAAATCGTTTTCTTCTACTTTTTCTTGTATTCTACCATAGGCATTATGATGCTATCCTACTATACTCAGCAGTTACTACACTAAGTTCCCTGACACACGATGATACACACTCGACAGTAGACACAGCAAAGAATATTTATAATTTCCGTATGATCTAGGCACACAAACTGAGTACATGCATTCATATGTAAAAAACCCTCGTGTATCATCTGAGTCTCATGGCAGAAAGACATCCAGCCCTCGAGGCTTCCTCGAGGTGTTGTCAAAATTTCCAACACGGGATTTTAAATGATGCAACACAAAACCAAGCCAGCAGCTAGCCTCAAGGCCTAACCGCAAAGCGCGCTTTGCTCAATGTTAAAAATTTCTCTCTCTCAGGCCTACTTCTGTCAAAAGGGTATTTTTTGTATTTCGTTCTGTCAAACGTAATATTTGGCATTTAGCAGGGGAAAAAATTTGAAATTTTTATATTTTAATATCTAATTTAATAATTACAAATGGAAGAAAAGTTGATCGAGGCTGTGCGGAGTAGGCCCCCAATTTATGATTTGGAGTATCCCAACTACAAAAATATCGGGATCAGGGACAAGTATTGGGAGGAAATTGCGACAATTGCTGGCGAATAAAGTAAAACTTCTTATAAAAATGAAGTTAATTTAATAATAATTTTTTGTAAAACTTTACAGCACGAAGATGTCCTCAACGCTGGAAGTCGTTACGTGAACGAACCAGGAAGGAGTTCAATGCATATACAGCGTCTGGCAGTGGCTCAGGGGAACCGACGTCTTGGCCTTACGCTAATTTCCTGCTCTTCCTAAGAGATAAGTTCGGAGTATCAAAGTAAATATTTGCATTATTTTTTAATTGTGGTATGCTATAATGATAGAATCTTTTCACAGAACTATAAGTAATTTCATAGAAGAGACGGAAAATTCACCGGAAGACAGTGTGGCCAGTATGGGGTGTTATGTGGACTGCGACCTGGGCGCGAAATCCTCAGACGGGGAAATATCAATAGCTTGTGCATCTGCTACACCAAGGCGGGGCATAAGCTCACTCTGTTATTCGGCGAGTTCTACAACACCTTCTCCTACTCCGCGGAAAAGGCGTAGATTGGATGATGGCAAGAATGAAGTTCTCACAGAGGTTGTGCAGTCGTTCAACAGCCTAGTAGGCGACATTAGGATGAAGTTTGTAGGGCAGCAAGACAGCTCACCGACGATGCTCTTCTTTGAAAATCTCCCCAAACGCATTGAGGGCAAATACACCGAGAGTCAGGATTTGGAGCTCCAGCAAGCTTTCCTTGAAGCGTTTATAGGAAAAACAAGGGAACTTATAGAAAGAGGCGGATAAATTGTAATTCGGAATTGTATAATAAAATGAAAATGTACAAAATATTTCTTAAAATAAAAATAAATTCAAATAACGTTGTTATTGATGTACTCTTTTAATTTATCCCTTAAATTAAATGCAGCTCGGGGACTATTACCGCCAGTTGTATTTATAATAGGCTGAAGTTTCCTTACGCCATCTGCCAGCTATCATTTCGGCACCATTTTCGACGTCAACAAACGAATCGAAATTATGCAACATAGTTTAGCCATAAAAATTTTTCAACGTTTTTCGGATGTGCATTAATTGTTGTGGTAAGTATCCGCCAACGAGCTGTGAGATTACCAAATGCATTCTCAATAGTTCTTCTCGCACGTGATAGCCGCTTGTTGAAATATTCCTCCTCTACTATTATTGCTGTGGACAGTTTATAGGTTTTAAATTTCACTTGTTTACATTTTTGTTGGATATGGTCGCATTATGCTGCATCTTAAAAGGAACGCCGCATCAGCCACGAAAAAGTGTGGGAGCATTATATTACTGTTGGGGAGCGGTTTTGTCTGGCAATGGAATGAGTTCACCAGCAAGAACTTTTCGCCCAAATACACTTGACGCGAATATGCCTCCGTCACTGCGGCTCCCAAGTGCTCCAATACCTACGGCTGCGAAGCAATAGTTGTGATCACATGCTGCTAACAATACGATGCTATGATGTCCTTTATAATTGAAGTATGAGGAATCCGCAATTGGTGGGCAAATGACGTTGACATGCTTTCCATCAATAGCGCCAACACAGTTTGGAAAATTCCATCTGGTCGCAAACCCACGGGCGTAAGCTTTCCAGTCAATTTCATTCGGAGGCGACAAATATAGTTCAGATAGAAGCTTCCAAATGATTTCGCAAGTCTCATATACGATTCCTCGTACCGTGGACACTCCCATTTTGAAGCTCCACGTCAAAGCCTGCATTGGTACACCGTGTGACAAGAACCTATTAAAGAAATTAATGTAAAAATTGTACTGTTTATAGAAAAGTCATAATTACAACAAGGTGATTGCTAATCGAGTTTCCGGGTCTATTGGCTCTCTTTTGGAACTTTTGATCAATTTCTATTTTATTAACGCAAATAACACATCAAATTTATTCGGGGTCATCCTAGTTGCCTTGGAAAAACGTTCACGGTCTCGTTCTTTTATTATTTTAAAAGTTTGATTTGAAAAGCCATGAATATTTCTACTTGTGTAGATTTCGCGGACCCATATTTGACTACTTATCTTCACATCACAAGCATTTATAATATTTATTAAAGCTAGAAGTAATTCGAAATGCTTTATTATTATTTCTAAATTGTTTAAAAGTTCGTTGTCCATCAGAACAAAGCACAATAAAATTAACAACCGATAATAAATTATTTCTGCCTAGAAGAATGTAGGAATTGTCGCAAATACTGTCAAAATTACAATGACAGCACCAAGCCTGCTGGTGTCATTTTGTTTTCAATTCTCTGAGGCAAGCCTTGAGCGACGAGGGCATACTACAAGAGAAATTTGTTGAACAGCTGATCAATAGAAAGATATTACCCACGAGAATAGGACATCATTTGAAAAAATAAAATAAAAAAATGATTATAATATTTGAAAGAAAGAATTGCATGTAGCTTTAAGGAAATTGAGCATGTGTGTGACAGAGAGAAATATTCTTGTTTTTTCTGAAGGGGAAATGTTTACATTTTTCAATAGCCAGGCACGCTGTTTTTTACACACTAGGGAATAAGGGTGTAGTGGTTCATTTTACACACTGCGATTTTTGTATGTATTTATGGAAAAATCGAAATTGCATACTTTTGTTTTTATTTTCATTACGAAAGACGTTAGAAATATAATTTGAATCTATCGTTTGATTTGTAAATTTGCGAACCTGCGTGTTGTGAATTATTGTGTTAATTACTGTGTTGTGTTATAAATAAAATTAATTGATCTGCACTTATAAGTGCCAAATTAAAACTTAATTATAGTTATAAACGGAAAAAACTCATTTTGGTAATGAGGTGTGCGGTGAAATACTGTAAATGGGAACGGGGCCAATCGCTTTTCCGTTTCCCAAAGGATGAAAATGTGTAAGTTATGTTTTATTTTTTCATTTTGAAAGTTTACTTTCATGTAATAGCATACAAATTCGCGCATCTAAAAATTTGTAGCAATACGCAGCATTCAAGATGATTCGCGGATGACTTCTATATGTAACGTTATCATACTAACTTTAATCTTTTTCTTATGTTATTCTAATGAATCTTTTTGCTATACATCAGTTTAAGTTCTTCAATTCAATCACTTCGCTATTACCACTATTATTTGATTGTTTTGAACTGCAATGAATCTGTTCGTTGCGCCTTTGTTATGTTTCTAAATTATTTTACTCGATTTTAATGCTATTATCTATTTTACACTTGATGTACCTAACGTTGTAACGTAGCGTAGGCTGAGGCTCCTTAAAAAATGCTTTTCTTATTCTAATTCTTATGATTCGCACATTTTCTTCCCTGGAAATTTTTTTCGCGGAAGATTATAATCTTCTTATTGCGGATGAATTGCTTTGGGATCATCTAGTGTAGAAAATAAGAAAAGATATCGCCGAGGAAACGTTGAAGTGTTTAAATGAGCATTGACTGGAATTGTAATAAAAATACGAAAAGGAGCTGATATGAATTAAACGGGTGCATTCCGCCATTCCAGTCATTTGTTTGTGTGATTCGGTTTGAAGTAACTCAGCAGCATGCGTATGAAATTATTTAGTGACTCACACATATTTTTTATGTTTATTAATATGAAGAAAAGAACGGACAAATACCCCAATACCATGAGGTATAAGGATTCTGCTAGTGATGATTCGCCTAAAATTTGCGATAAGTTTGATTCTTTTTTTTGACAATGCCTTTGCCTCGTAAAGTTTTCAACCTCAAAGTAGCAACTTCAGTCATATGATCAAATGAAATTTCTTACTATAGGCCTATTGCAAAATTATGTTGCATGCCCAAATTATTCGAATCTATCTTTTACTGTGAACTATCAACTTCCTGTAAGAATTTGCTCTCTTGAAACCAACATGGGTTTATTTCGGGTAGGTCTAGAGCCACTAACTTGTTGAAATTTGTCTCGGATACCATTGGCGGGTTGGCAAAAGGCTTTCAGATAGATTGTAATTATACAGACTTTAGTAAAGCCTTCGACAAGTTATCTCACTCCGTGATACTCTTAAAAATGGAAAAGTATGGGTTTCCCCCAATATGTCTGAAATGGACGGAGTCTTAGTTATGTAGATAACAGAACATACCAAATCTTATTCCGTTATTCCATCTCTAGAGTCTTGAGGGCTTCGTCTGGCGTACCTCAAGGGAGTCACTTGCGCTCGTTGTTCTTTATTATGTCTATTGACGACATTGTCTCTGTTGTGAGGTACTGTAAGGTCTTGATTTATGCAGACGATGTAAAGTGTACAGGATGACCTTCAAAGATTTTACAATTTGTGCAAGAGCAGTAATTTGGTACTCAATATCGACAAATATGACGTTATAACTTTACATAGGAATCAGACACCACACGGTTAACGTAATAGCTTAAGTCTGACATGCTTTTGGGTGATTACATGTTCTGCTTAGAATGCATTCCTTTTATTATCGGTCACGTTTAGTGTGATTGATTTGTTGAGAAACGATTTCAGTTCAATTGATTGGAATTGTTTTTATGCCAAATGTGCATTCTTGCATTTTTGTTAATTAGTTAATTGTTTCTCGTTTTGGCTAGTATGTAAAACGTTTTGTTCTGCAGTTTCCTCATAAGTAAATGTTATTCCTTCACCACTGTTTCACATTTGAAGGATGCACGGAAAGAATGTGCGAAATCTTATTTTAAACAGTTTGTAGATTATAATTTGAATGTTAAAGAATTCATATTGTTGAACGATTAAATTATTAGAGTATCTACAATGGATTTGAATTGCTGAATTTTTTTCTAAAAATAACTAGAAAGGAAAATTTAAAATAATGCAAACTATTATTACTGAGATATAACTCCACGGGTAAAGATATTATCTATATATATATATATAAATGCTGTTTGGTACTCTCTCTCTCTCCTATATATGCACTAATCACTTATCACATACTTTGCTACAACTGAGCATGATGGGAATATTGAGATCTTCATGCCTTATAAGAACAGAAATAACCCATTGATTTTACACAACATACATGGGCCATCTATCTCCGTTTAAGCCTCTTGTCTCATTCACAATTACTATGACTGAGGGTTTTAATCTGAGACTGGACAGATGATCTATATGCATCCGCTTTGAACGTTTGGTTACTTTAAGAGTTTGATTTCTTATAAAAATATTTAGACTTTAAAAGAATGGAGAGCAATCCACAATTTTCCTTACGAAACATGACACCAAATCATGTCCCATGCAAACATAATAAGCGCATTAGAATGAGAATTGGACTTGGTGCCCCAATAGCTCATTAATTAATTATCATATATGTTTATAATACAATGGAAAACAGGCACAGCACGCTCCAATATACACACAGTAAAAAATTCGGAGTTCCACGAACACCGAAACGGTGTTCAATTAGGTCCGTACATTTTCGGTGTACATTTGTCCCTTTAAAAGGGTGTAATTATAAATCATAATCATAAATATAATTATCCCAAGCTCCGCTTGGTATAATTATTACTCTGCACGGTGAATATTTCGAACTTCTTCAGAAGTATTTTATATACCCCGATCGGAAATGCATTCGAAACCCCTAATTTGTGTAAATTTTACACCGAATCGCGTACAATTGCGATTTTAAAGTTTCCTTCGAACTGGAATTACTGAATAGGTATGCCTAATTGAAAAATAAAAATATTTTGATTTTAGATAATATCCAAAACTGTTTATTTTATTGCAGTGAAATAGTTTTGGGATATGATCTAAAATTAAAATATTTTTAGCCTATTATCAAAGATGAAATACGCCTTTACTTATACGCAACACCATTCCAAAGAAATTTTCAAAGATGTTTACTTACGTGTTAAAAATAAAATAAAACTAAATTATATATTAATACTTGCAAGGAATAGAATATTGAGATGGTTTAATGGTTATTTAGCAACTCTTATCAAAGGGTGGGTCTGGGGTTCGAATGTGCGATGGAAAGAAACAATAGTTAAATTTTGAGTTATAAAGATGAAAAAGAAATAAAAAAATAATATCTGTCCCACGTAATTTTTATTGGGAGATTTGCAGTTAATTTAACTGCTTACAAGCGGAATTCAATTGATACTACTGGTATTAGTAATATTTAGTTAATTCTAGTACTGGCTGAATTCTCGCACAATTTTTAGTTAAATATATAACTGACCGGCCTGTTCTTACTACGTTCGCCCTGCGATTGAAAATCTGTCACTGCTAAACTTTAATATTTAGTAAACTCTTTAGTTATAATGATGTAAACATATTTTTATTACTCTTTTGCACATAGTACAAACTACTTATTGTAACAAAGTATGTATTTATGACACTTCGAATTACAAAAGATTTTCAAACTCTCTTCCGTCATCAGAATGTAAAATACAAGGCGCGCCAAATGTCAAGAGAATATCAGTGGCAGCTCTTCAGTAATAGGTCAAAGGCTCGCCAGCTGCGCTTGCAAAAAATTTGTATTTTAAAGCCATGTTTTTGTATAAAAAAATAACCCTTTGCAATTCGAAGTGCCATAACAGCATGCCTGCAATAAGTAGCTAGTATAATGTGTAAAAAAGTAGACACATCCGTAAATGGTTTGACTGTAACACAGTCAACAAATTTTTTTTTTTTTTAATAATTCGACGTTATATTTCACAGCCTAATGACTTGGCTCAAAATATTACGAGAAGTTGAGCGCTTGAAGATATCAAAGCCGGAAGAGATTTACGGATATGTGTGAAATATTTAAAAGAAGAAATGATAATGAAGAGATGCACGTCGTTTATATCCCTGGGCAGTGCAACCGCTGCAATAAATGACAATTCTTCAGATTTGGACCTGTTTTGGAATTTCATTACAAAAGTTAATGTAAAATTAAATCTACCTTTGGGGTGTATTCATGTAGTACTATATATTTCTTTTACTTTCTTCTCTTTCTTACTTTTATGTTTTTTCTCTGCATTTTTGAATTTTTTGCTGTATTATAAAAATCAGGAAGAATATATTAGCTTATTTGTTTTCAATGATGGCCAAGTGGGGAATTTGCCACAGAACACATCAACTTTCGACAGTCAAATGCAAGAAGAAAATGATCAACAGGAAGCTGAGCTAATGGTATCCCCCAATTGCGTTTAACCGCAGATAATTTTACATCACCGGAAAGTAATATCGGGAAAGGTAAGGTAAACATTCTATCGGTAGAATATCTGCCTAATAGGAATAGAAATTAATGTTACAAGGAAGCTAGGCAAACGGAAACTGGAATTGGAATGGGAAATGGTAAAGAAGATATCCCTCTTGCCCTTAAAAAGCGTAAAACTGTAATAAGTACTCAGACAGAAAAGATGCTATCTGAAAGTACGCCGCGCAAGAATAAATTGCAACAGAGGATAAAGGACTTAACGCGACGCTTGCAAGAAAAAAGTAATATTATTGATAATTTACAAAAGGAAATAAAACATAAGTCAAACTTTGTTCAACAAGCTAAAGAATTGCTACCAGAAGAACTGGCCCGAATTGTCGAGTGTCAGATAAAAAATTGCAACAGAAAAGTAAAGGTCGCCGATATACCCACGAATTGAAAAAATTTGCTCTAAGCATTAAATTTAAGTTTTAGCACCATCCTGCATACAATTTTCTGGCGAAAATAATTGTTTTACCGTCTGAAGACACACTGGACAAGTATGTTAGGACGTGGCCTTCAGGACCAGGACTCCACGACTGCTACTTTAAGTCGTTGCAATTGAAATTGGAGCAGTTAACTGAAATGGCAAAAAATGTATGCTTTGTTTTGACGAGATGGCATTGAAAGCAAATCCTATATTATGATAAAATGAAAGGCGAGATTATTGGCCTTGAAGACAATGGTGTCAAGAAAAATAATTTGGTAGCAAAAATGCATTTGTGATAATGGCAAAGGGGCATCACGCATAATTATAAGCACTTTTTAGGATATGTCCTTTTCAATTCAACTTGTCCCGCCTTACAAGTCAAAGGGTTATTGTTAGAGGCCGTAGATAAGTTGCAGAAGATTGGCATACAGCCTCAGGGTACAGTATGCGATCAAGGTGCAAATTTTGTTGGATTAGCGAAATTATTGAGCATTACACCTGGACAGCCATCATTTAAAGCAAATGATGGAAGTGATATATTTTTTTTCTTTGATCCTCCACATTTAATTAAATCACTAAGAAATAACCTAATGCAAAAAATATTGTATTTGATGGAAACAAAATTGCTAAATGCTGTAACAAATTATCACTAACCACTGAGATGCAAAAAATTCAAGACAGGAGATCCAAAAACCAGTAGCACATACGAACTAATCACTGTATACAGAAAATAATTTTTTTTATCTACCCAACGATAAAGTTAAAATAGACTTCTTATTAAACACACTCATCTCATCACAAATTAACAAACCCGACTCAATTGAAAATATTTCAATTGTGAAATGAGAACTGTCAAATCCATTTCCCCTTGTTAGAAAAGTGGGGATTAACTATTAATTCATTTCACTCCTTATCATTGTTTTAATCCTGCTATCTTTGTTTCGCAAATTTATATAGAACACGGTAAAAATGTGCGACAGTAATTCAATAGGGTGGACCATAAATGAATTACATTTTCACACATTCAATTAAAATTTCTTTAATTAGCTAGTTTTAGATTCAGTTTTTTTATAAAATAATTATAGACACGGAAAACTTCTTTTATATAACAGTATAATAATCCCACGATAGATACACTCTTTATTAGAAACATTAATGTAAAGAAAAAATGCATTTTTATATAGGTTATTATTTGTGATCTACCCTGTATTTAAGCATTTTTGTAATGTTTATCTATCTCTTTTTTACGCACTAATGGCAGATAATATTGCATTCATTTTGTTAGACAGAAAGATTGTTAAATTTTCTGCTTTTGTCATTCTTATTAAAAGTAAAGATGATAATTTCAAGGTTAACAGCAGTTTTTCATTGCCTAGTGGGAAGAAATTTCTCTTGTAGTATGCCCTCGTCGGCCTTGAGGCGACCTGTGAGGATGCCTGAGAGAGGCCAGGCCTGAGGCTTGCTTGGATGTGTTTCTGCCTTAACCCTCTGCTCGGCTATACACGAAAAATGTTTTAAAATAGTGCTAAGAAAATTAGTATTTAGTACGGTGTATCGAGTATGTATCATCGTGTGTCACCGGACTTAGCTGTCTCAAGGACGTGTACAAGCATGCATCAACTACGTGTACACACTCGATACAAAAACTGGTTTTTACGTCGTCACTAACAAGAAATTGTCACCCAATTTTTGAATATCCAACTAGTCATAAACTAAGTTGTACAGTAAAATGTTGTTTTAATTGGCCGCTAACAAAATTTGGAAAATATTCACTAAGTGAAGGCAAGCGCACGTCGTGCGACGTCGTGTGGTCAAAGACTTACTCGGGATTCCGATGATAATTTTTTTTAGAATATTATAAATAGTAAAAGTATATATATAAACTTAGTTTTGACAAATAACAAGCAGCAGGTAGCAAATCGACTTAGCTTCATGGAGCTAATCTTCATTACTTGTTACCTGCTTCTCTGAATGTAACTGGGCTTGCTTAGTATGTTCGGCACACATGTATTTTTTACAATACAGTGTGCTTTTGACCTTTCACATTGGTTCTCTATTTTCTGCCGGTGCTAGTTCTGGAATTACATCGCACATGTAATCTTTAAAAGTTTTGTGTAAATCCTTTTGCCATTTTTGTTTTGTTATAGAGCAATATCATGTCGGGTTTGTAGGAAAAATCCTGCTGCTACGTGAAAGCAAGTATGTATGTTGAACACAACTGACTTCGATTGACTTGACTGTAATTTTTGAGGAAACTTTGGCTCGTTTTCCCGAAGAATTCTACATTTTATTATATCAACATCAAATTATCTACCTTTTATATTTTATTTCATGTTTTTAACACAAAAATGCAGGAAATATTTATATATTTCACCTGGCAACTTTTCGCGTTTCAGCTCGCAAAATTCGGTCTTTAAAATGAAAAAAAAAAAATTATTGCTTTGGAACATAACGATATTAACCGTTTTTTTAGCCAGGCAAAAGGTACACCTTTTTCGCGAACTGGTAGCAATTCGCTGCCCAGCTTTATCTTTTCGGGGTAAACCGGTATTAAATTTTTGCAAGACTCATTAACTGATCTTCTGTATTGAGATGGAGACATATACTGTTATGGGTCCTTTGACTATTAAGATAGGACCCAATATCTTAAGGCATTCATTTACTCGTACATAACATAAATAATCTGTACATGCAAAATCCTTGAAAGTAAAAGAACGAAATTTGAGAAATAGTTACCCCACAGTTCCACATAAGGAAAATGTTTAAGGAATTACTCACCCTCCATTTGATATGATTTAATGGGTATAAGTTCTATCAAGAATACGATTTAATGGCTTATGCATGTATTTAGAATTTATAGTATCGCCGTAATTTATATGGTACTATGTAGGTGTATCGTTATGTATGCTTTGTTCTTAATATCAGACCTTCGATGCGATATATTTTCAAGTGCTCCACGAAGCAGCCAACGAACCACAATTCAGAGGTGCCCTTTTTCCGTGCTATTATAAATTATAATGGCCTGGCGCTGAACTATATGGATCTTGGCTTATATATTCCCTAGCTTCAAGAGGACAGCTGTTTTAAAATACAAAATTCGATTTTTTTTAAATGTTCAGGAGGCCGTTTTTTTTTTTTAATTTTTCAGGGAGAAAAACACAATTTTCAAAACAGTAATTGGCTTTTGAAAGTGTCGATAATACCACATATGTAAATCTATGGAAGTTCAATAAAACATGAGAGAAAACCAATCGTAATCGATTTCAAACATGGTAGGTTTTTGAAATAATTACTGAAGTTGTTTCGTTTTGCAAAAACTACTCGTATTGGCCACTGTTGGGGTTTGAGATAGCATTGTGACTCTTTTTGAAATTTATCTACGACTACGTACAAAACATTTGTAAAATTCGAAGGAATAGAGCTACATACATAGAATACAGCCATTCCACAGCAAACCGATCACCTTGGTACCTGAACAATCTCTGATTTGGATGAAACACTGTATGTAGTTTGATACAGTTTAGCCCCCACCCCCTCCCTCATTTCCAACCAAACTCCTGCTATGGGGTTAGAAATTTCATGATTTTACAACAAAATCTTAATTTATAAAAATTACGTGTCACTGTATTTGTACACGCTCATCTCCGAAGCTGCCCAACTGATTTCAATGAAAAGTTTTGAATATGTTTAGTTGATTCCAGCTTGACAGATAGGAGAAATTTGGACACGATAGATGGCGCTGTTGACGAAATGTAAAAAACTGCCTGAGAACGCGTCGACGTGTTTTCATAAAAATTGGAAATACGATTTCCAAAATGGACTAAATCGGGGAACTCCCTTGTAGGGTTGCCATACACCATATATTTAGAAACTGTCTGAGAATGCGTCGACGTGGAGAGCTCAAATTTTGTACACGGCGTTTTCATGTATATTGCAAATATAAGTTCAAAAATGGACCAAATCGGGCGACCCCTTTTTGGTGTTCCCATACAAAACTTTAGTTCACTATATATTTTGCAATGGTCTGAGAACACGTCGACGTGGAGAGCACACATTTTTTACACAGAATTTAAAAAAAAAATTAAATTTAAGTTCAAAAATTTGACAAATCGGGCAACTCCTTCGTAGAGTTGCCAAACTAAAATTTCGTTTTTAACTATATATATGGGCACTGCCTGAGAACGCGTCTGGACGTGGAGAACTACATATAATTTGGTACATGGTGCTTTCATAGCAATAGTAAATAAAATAACAAGAATGGTCTGAATCGGGCAACCATTTGTTGATGTTCTTACACACAACTTTGGTTTTGGGCTTATTTTAAAAAATGTGTAACTCAAGTTCAAAACTGGGACCAATCGGGAAACTCCTTCGTAGGGTTGCCATACAAAACAATTGGTACGTGGTGTTTCCCTAGCAATGGTAAAAATAATTTCAAAAATTGACTAATTCGGGTTACCCCTTTTTGGTGCTGCCATACAAAACTTTTTTTTCACTATATACTTGGTAGCTGCCTGAGAAGGCGTCGCGGTGGAGAGCTTATATTTTGTACACGGCGTTATGATAAAAATTGCAAATACTGTTCGAAAATGGGAAAATGGGGTTGCCATACAAACTTTTCGTGTTTTACTATATATTTGAGCGTAGAGAACTACACTCTCCCACACAAATGAATGCACGGACGCATACTCACACACAGACACTCACTCACACACACATTGAAACCCTAGATTACGGAATCGCGCGATCGATCAGATGATAGGTTAGATACTATACATCTCTAAGGAACACATCCCCACTCCCACCCATCTAGGTATCTATATTATCGGCGGGCAACGCCGCCATGCTACACCTAGTTATATATCGAGAACAGAGCAAGCAATTTTTCTGAATTCAAATGACTTGGTATTGCTATTGCTATTGCTTTTCAATATTCATGACAAAATATCACATCACCAAACAAAATTATTTTATCAAAATATATTCTGCTAAGTGTAGTGTAGGGATTATAGCTTCAAAATAAAAATAAAAACAGAGAACGTCCTAGAGGTCCTCTACAGTAAATAATAGGAGTATTAATTTTTTGGAAAAACTACTAATTAACAAAAACAAGAATTTTTCATTACTGCCGTATTTTTTATGAAGAACACACGGTTCCTCCGTTTTCAGGATATATTTTTTGAAAATAGCGTTTCAAGGTAAAATCAGAAAATTTCTACCCCACTACTAGAAGGAGAGGCGTTTTCACTGTGGTCGTGTTTTTTTTTTAAATTGCTGATTATTCATCATTATGTACATAATATTTTTAATTAATAGTACTAAATGGGGCTTTCCGAAGTAACAAAAAAAATTAAAAATTAAGAAAAAAAAAATTTGAAAAAAAAACTAAAAAAACAATTTAAAGTTTACTCAAAACAATGATTGGTTTAATGCTTTTAAATACTGTTAAAAAAATATTATAATAATAGTTCTGTTTTAAAATTCCATATTTGTGTAATCTTTTGTTGAAACGTGGACATAATTAACTTTTGAATCTTTTTGTGGCAATGGCAGATGTTTCGCTGTTTGAATTAAATTATTTTGCAAGCAAGCTTTTGCTGCATTTTTTTTTCAGAACTCTTCCTAAAGCATCGCAAGATCCTCTCCCATTGTAGGTTGCAAAAAAGTGGCATTGTCACTCAAGTTTTAACTCTGCGTTCATATGACATATATCGTACCAAGTCATACTAATTTTGTATTAACCTCCAGAGCCACCCGAAAAATGAATAATTTTTTAACAAAAGGCAACTTGTCTTTTTTGAACAAGTTTGACTGGCTAATCAAAAATATATTGCTTGAATATTTTTTAATACTTAACAGATTCTGAAAGATTCATCATAATCCGATGGGTCGGACCTGAAAATTGATTACTATTTGAATCGTTTTATTAAGGAATTTTTGTATATACATATAAAAATTCATCCTCCACTTAAAGAAAAACGGTCTTTTAATCAAGCAACAAAAGTAATGATTTACCGCTAAAATTGTGTATACATTAGTGATGGGCAAAATTGGTCATTTTGGTGACTCAGGTGAAACGAGTCTTCTGGTATAAGTGACTCAAGTAAAACATTCGGTCATTTGGATTATTTGAGTTAGTTGCGAATAATCATCTAATACCCTAAAATTACCTACTTGACTAAATCGTTAATATAAGAGCAACGCTCAAAGCTGAATGTGCGCTAAGTTTATGAACTTTGCAGCCGTTCGCGACTGACTTATCGCTGGATGTTAAGCAATCACAATGAAAATAGTGCCTTTGTAACTGATCAACTGCTGAAATGTGGCTTGTCAAGGCAACCCGGTTGGTTGCAAGCATTTAGTAAATGAAAAATTGCTGCATTCTCTGAATGATTAAATCAGTGCTGCAGAAATTTGTATTTGTTTCAATTTATTTCATTCATTAGTCATAGAAATAACTTTCCTTAAGAAAAACCATTCTAAGGTAATAAAAATTAGAAATCGATAACACAAATCCAAATTGGTTGACTTTAAATATGTTCGCGTGCATGAACCATCTTAAATATCCAAGTCGATCGCTGCTGGTAGAGCAAGAAAATATTTAATAATATTGTAAACTATATGGATTATCCATCATGTTTCTTAAATACTTGCATTGGCTTGGCACCCCTTTACACCCTTGTGCATGTGCCGGAGGAAGGTAAATGCCAAGACTACTATTTGGCGACAGAGTTAGCAGTTGAAGCACTAGCAGCAATAAAGATTAATTCAGAAAGAATACCTTTCTGAATGCTTAGTAGGGATTTTTTTTGTTTCTTACGCTGCCGAAACAGAGTCCTTGGTGGAATATATACTCGTACAATGTGAACTAGATGCAAAAGTTTTATTTCAATATAAAAAAATATAACCTAAACATCTAGCTGGATGCATAGCCCTGTAAATAAAAAGTTTAAGATCAGTTGAAGCCATATTTAATAAATAAGTCAAGAAGAGCAGTTTGTTTTCTCCTTGAGTCTAATTGACCGATAGATCGATATGATTTTGAAACGGTGACTTAGGTCTTTTGAGTCAGTGCACTAACCCGATCGAAACTACCGAATCGTTCACGACCGACCTTTGCCTTCTTTACTACAGGCCGTGGCACTAACAATAAGACTTTTCTTTACTTGCATATGTATGAGAAACGAATCGTTTGAAAGTTTTTAGCATTGCGCATTATTGAAAAACAAACAAGTTTCATATTTAAAAATTTCTATAAAATAAACAACGCTTCTGGTGACAATGATTCTCACGTCTATTTTTAGGTCCAAATGTTAACAAATGGAACAACAAGAAATTGTGAGCCTTTCAACAAAATTACGAAGAGTTTCTGAATTTTATTAAACTCTGCCCAATTCGATATGTGAAATGAGAGTACAGCCTTCGCTCAAGACGAACGTTCTTTTTAAAGCTCGAAGTCGCTTCCCTCTGTCTTTTAAAATACAAGGTATTTTGTGAAAGACTAGCAAATTGGTTTAATTACCCTGTAACTCCGAAACGGTTCAGTTGCGTAGCTGCTCTTGCCATACAATTTTTTGTTTGACTAGGTGACTACTACTATCACCTCCTGGCCTATGGACCATCATAGACGAAACACCCTATGGTACTATATGTATAATTGTTTTTTTGAACAATGTTTACGTTTCCGCCACTATAATTCGTTACACATCAGACCTACAAAAAGGTTGTAGGGAATTTAGTCTTCTTCAAATTTATGTTTTTACATTTTTGTAGTAGGATCAACCGGTGAGGAATTAGTTTAAAAAAAAACAAATTTTGGTAACCTTAACCTTTAATCCAAGATGGCACACTGACCCCCCCCCCCCCCCCCATAGGGTAAACTTTTTTCATCGGGGCCCGGAACTGAATAACATATCTGAAAATCACAACTACCAAATATTCTCTAAGAGGGCTAATATGTAGAATTGCCAATACCACCACAATTATCCATGAGACGACAAGAAAGATTCACTCCTCCGTGACGAATTCCTAAAAGGTGCATCGCAAAACAAAATGAGGATTAATTTTACATGAATTCTGAGTTCACGAGCAGCTGCCCCTCACACTTGCAAGTCTGAATAATTTTGAAACACAAGCCTCGTAAACTTGACTGCGCGCAATACACATCACTTTTACATTCCTTACGTATGACAGTTGCAGAGATGGGAGACAATTCAGAGACAAACTCCAGAATTCAATACATAAAACTTGAAGTGACCGGCACCTCTATGTCAATATTTTCTTCGAGTTTCCTACCTGAGAATGCGCTTGTATGTCGTAAACTTCTGCTGCACTCGTAGAAAAACTTGACAGCAGTTGTCATTTCCGTTGTAATTTTGTGAACAGGTAAAAAGATCTATTTTTCCCAACCAAGAGGTCCGTATTTCCCACATAAATTATATGTATGATATTTCTTACGCATTTAAGAGTTTATACAGGGTGTCTCACACTAATATGACTGTATTTTACCAAATGATTCCTCTCATCCACAGAAGTAAAAAATTGTTGGGCAGGGGAAGCAAAAAGTCACCGTACCGGGCTACAGGATGCTTAATAAAGTATGCTTCTTTTTCATTAAACACTCTATGAAATGTGCAGGGTGTATAGTCCTTTTGCATGCACAACCTTGGGTTCTTTGCTTTGAATGCTCAACTACCCCCGCACCTTTTCAAACTTCAGAGTTATGACACTGCAATTTGAAAATTTCGGTTTTTTTAAATACCCCCACTAATGTACACTTTTTTTTACATAATTTCGAAAGCCCAGAGTAACCTATTAATTTAACCTATAACACTCTATGTGGTAACTGTAGCAGTTAAAAGAGTTATTAGCTCTTAACCTATTCAGGTCACAGATTATTTGTTATTGGTTGTTTGATATTAAAAAAAAAATGGAAAAATTTAAAAAGAACAAATTTTGAATTTAAAGCGCCATAACTCTGGAGTGGTTGAGCATTCCAAGAATGACTCGAAGGTTATGCATACAATGTCTTTTAAAATGGGCTGTAGCCCTGTATTTTTGAAGATATGGTGTGTTTAGTGGAAAAGAGAATATTTTACTGATCACCCTGTAACTCGGTAGGGTGCCATTTTGCCCCATCCCACCTTATTTTCACGTAAATGCAATATAAAGGGGTTTTGATGAATTGTCTTAGGAATGGAAAAGGTGATATATATATTTCGAAATTTAATTTTAAGGCGCTGTAAATTCAATTTGGGAGGAACAAGGGATAAAGTTTAAAGTTCAAAGTAAATTTTTTTATTAACTTGTCATCCAAAGACTATTACAGTCGTTTTATGTCCTTTTATAATAATTGGTTTTTAAGTAGAAAATAACAACAATCTATTCAACATACGCATCGCACAGAAATTCCTCATCAAATAATATAATCAAAAGAAGACCAAAACATTGACGTATTATTATTTTAGAAAAAAAATAATATATAATTACTTTTAATGCTTCTGTATTTGGGTTACCTTCCCAATCAGAATCGCGCTACTATCGACTATCTTCGACGTTGATCTTGATCATCTACAGGTAGAACTTTGCAGTTCAAGTCTACCGTAATTTATCGTCGCTACGGCTTTGTCGACATAGGGTCGGCTTGGCTTATCTGCACTAGCCTACTAGCAACAAGCACCCTTGTACCAACTTCTCAGGGCACGACCACAAGAGCGTACGAGTTCAACTGGACCTGTTACGCCTCCACAGTTGCAGTCTGAACCTGTCGAGCCCAGCTCATTCGATGTTCTGAATACAGAAAAACAACTTGCAAGAAAATGCGGAACCAGATCCGAATACTCATCCAGGTTGTCATAGGTACAATCTAGGGATCAGCAGCATTGACCCTCTGAAAATTCCAGTCTTATAGCAAGTATGGTGGGTCTTTATATAAATTTTAGGAATAGGTGCCCACCCAACAAGCGACTTACTCACTGGACGTTTCATCCCCTATTACTCAGTGGCTTAGCAATCGTAAGGACGGATAGTGCAGTGCACCAGTACTCCGAAGCTCAGCGGGTCCCCTAAGCTGTGAAAAGAGAGCTGCAGCGAGCTCCCGAAGCTAGAAAACCTCGAGCCAGCTCACAAGAATTTTTTTTTTCCGAGATGTTAAATGAAAATTTACAATAACAGAACTCATAGACTTTCAACACAAGCGCCCAGCATC
The DNA here is from genome assembly GCA_963930735.1 of Dioctria linearis. Taxonomy (NCBI): domain Eukaryota; kingdom Metazoa; phylum Arthropoda; class Insecta; order Diptera; family Asilidae; genus Dioctria; species Dioctria linearis. Next base: position 264,613,351 of record OZ005740.1, on the reverse strand, counting down.
CTTGATAAACGTGGCCGACTGCAGTTAATTTCATATACAATGTGTGCCGTTGTCGGCCTCTAAAAGTACTTATATTCTAAGAACAAATCTCCAGTAAATTTCTAAGAAAAAATTGTATCCTATGCTTTTTTGTTTTTACTAAACATGGACAAGCAATGTAGGAAAAGTCAGTAATTATTCTGAGTTTCCAAAATTAGTTAAAAATTGAAAATTATGGGTAGAAAAAAGAACGTAGGGGTGCTTTGAAGCGGAAGCAACGGCAGAAAAGGGAAGAAAGTAAAAAAATTGCCCAAGCTAGACAGTTTTTTATGAAACCTCTTTCAGTTACAGTACCTTCCGTGGCTGAAATATCTGTCAAAAGTGACAGGTGTGAGGAGTATTTATCCAGTGATAGCGTAGTCATGGCTGTGTCAATTAATGAAGCTACTCAAGAAGATCCGGGTCCAATAACTCTCATCAATGCTACTGCTGCAAATGATTACGTCGACGTTTCCGCTCAACCTACAGTTGAGGAATCATTCATCCCTACATATTTCAAAGTTCTTGAAATTTCAAATGACCTAGGAAAGTTCATAAACAAGAAATTGAACGGCAATGAAAAACGCCTGAATCTTAACAAGGTGCCATTGAAACCTCCAGGACCTTTTCCGAAGAACCCCCACCAAGACAGCAGGAGCCAGAAACGCATTATTAAAATACGGCTTTAAAGGTTGATGAATAGAAACGTGGAATTTGCATGATACATCCTCTTTGAAATTGCAAGAATTGAATACTGTTAGAATGATACTCAGCCACACCCCTGTAAATGAGATTATACAGAAACACGAGGGCTTTTCGCTTGAGATAAGTCCAAGGAACAGCCAACAATCGATGATCTCTAGGGCGTGATATGTGTCGACCTACGTACACCGAAGACAAGGCGTACACAATCATTGAAGGCAACTACAAGTTTCCGTTTGCAAACTGAGTCTAGCTTAGGAAAGATTAGGCTTCCGTGAGCAAAGTGGGGGATTAGAAGAACCCTAAGCAGTCTCAGTCTGAGGTTCACAGGCAAAATATTGGCAGATAGCCACAGTCTTCTTAAACCATCATATATTTTACCAACTGTGGTCTTAATGTGATCACAGCATTTCAACCGGGTGTTGAATTTCACTTCCAGATTTTACACACTATCAACAAAAGGTAGCCTCACATTATTGAAGATAATAGGAGGAAGATTATCACTATCCAGGTCCGAGCTATAAAAAGTGATGCAATGCGATTTACTAGCATTGAGGAGCAGCTGATTCTCTCTAGACTATCTGCAAATTTCAGATATAGCTGTACGTCGTCCACATAGAGATGTAAATTAACGACGTGAACCATATCATTAAGGTCAGGTCATTTATAAAGAGGCTAAACAGGAGAGGTCCTATAATTGATCCTTGCGGAACTCCACAGGACATTGGCATGAGCGGGGATGCAGTCTCATCAACAATCACCTGTTGAGACCTGTTCGAGAGGAAATGCGATATAAACCTGACGGCAGACGGCGAAAAAAGTTTACGGAGCAGCGTAGCATGCACAATACTGTCAAATGCTTTAGAGAAATCCAGAAGCACCAACACACCAATATAACCCTTATCCAGAGCCAATCGCCAATCAGATGAAACCTGATATCTAATATATCTACATATAACATATATATATACAGGGTGTTTCATTATTGGTGCATCAAGAGTCTGATAGCTGAGGTTAAAACAAGCAAAAATGTATAAGGTGTGGAGGAAGGGGGGAGGGGGTGTCTAAGACGCTTCGTTTCGCAGTATGCGGGGGGGGGGAGCTTACGATTTTTAGTACTTCTTCCACTTTGCATTTAGGCAGGCAGATGTGCTTAGTCAAATTTAAGGTAAAGAGTTTCTAAATTTTATAATAAAACTGTATAGTTATAAGCATTTTGGCGGGAAAATCAGGGATATTAGGATTATTTTAAATTTGACGTTCTACTATTGCTGACGGAAGGTGGCAGGAAGGATGATTGGGCATTCATTGGAAAGCTGAGATGGTTTGCTGTCATCCGAGATGAATACCACGTTGACATGTTGTAAATCAAGAAAGTTACAGGGTTTGAAGTGTATATATTGGTTCGAGAAGTCGCTAGTTCGAACCCATAGTAAAAGATTATAAATGACAGTACCAAAAGAATGAAATTTTGACAAGAGAAGAGTCAGACTCAAAACTGCAGCCAGAAGAGTGGTCACAGATTCATTAGAAAGTGAAATATTATTTGATTTTTGCAAATAGATCTGTTGAAATAAATAAATGCAATTTGTAGATCCTTTGTGAAAAGAGATATTTCACAATACAAGCTTAAGAGCTACTAACTATTTAACGGGTACAGTTAGCACAGAGGGTCTACAAGGTCAAATTAAAGAACAGAGTCTACAGTTTAACAATTTTTATGAAACAAAGTTACGTTAATGAGCTTTTTTTCAAAAAACTAGAGGTCCATGTAAAGAAAAAAGATAAGAAAGTCGGAAGTTTTTAGTTTTTATATATGAGATTCGGGGAGATTGATTCTAAATTAATAACTTCATTCCGAAAAACGTGTGTGATATATGTATGTAGTTTTACAGAATTATACGTCTGAGGTAGTGTGCAACCAACTGGGCAAAACAGAGACTAAAATAGCCGTCGTTCTTGTCATCCTCGTTCAAACACATAATCGTTCTGGTTCCTTTCGTGAAAATTGGTCAAATGGATTCGTGCTACTGCGACGCTTGTTAAGGGATTCGTTCGTACGATTCCATATGTTATGAGTTTGCACGCATAATGCCCAGCTTATCTGTATCAATTACGGGCATAAGGATTTACGTGCAAATATGCACGCCCTGTAGAAAAAATCATTTCATTTCCTGTCATACAAAGTGTACAATTTGTACACTTTGTTTGTCTCTCGAACAGAATTGCTGACGGTGGGCATTATTGCCCGCCAGCGATAAGAAATACAATATTTCTTGCTAGAGGATACTTCCTCTGGACAATTTTTAATTATTAAATTGGCGCGCGAATACTTTTCTCTGTGCATTTTATCGCGAAATTGCTGAATCAGCAAAGAAAACGAGGAGACGGCTTTGGCAGCGAGAAGCATGTAGGGCGGCTGAAAAAGATTATCGAGGCAGTCTAACTCAAGCCGGCGAGGAGATATAATTTAAAAAAAAAACTCGATAGTTCGGCCCGGAAACTTTTCCTATTCTAATTGAATAGAAGTAAATAAAACTAATTGTGTTAAAATAAATTGTTCCTATACAAAAAGGGCAACTTTTCCTATTCTAATTGAAGAACAAGTAAATAAAATTAATTGTGTTATAATAAATTGTTCTTATACCAAAAGGGTAACTTTTCCAACTTTAATTGAATAGAAGTAAATAACATCAATTGTGTTAAAATAAATTGTTCCTATACCAAAGGGCAATTTTTCCAATTGTAATTAAATAAAAGTAAATAAAATTAATGTTGTTAAAATAAATTGTTCCTATACCAAAAGGGCAACCTTTTTCTATTCTAATTAAATAAAAGTATAATTAAATCTAATTCTGTATTTCTCGTTGCTAATAAAAGAAAAAAGGGAATAAAGTCCTAATAAGAAAAACAGCATTGATTGATAAAACGCATAGTGTTTCGGTAGAATTATCAACGGGGCTGATGCATCTTCCTGGTGAGGCCAGAAGCACTCCCAGTCCTTTGTGGTTAACAGACAAAAGAACACCACATAAATTTCTGGTGGCAGCGGTGTGGGATTACCAAGTACCTAGAGTAATCCTACACATTTTATTGTAAAGACCCAGATGGAAAGGACCTCCAGGCAAGGCACATTCCAATTTCCAAGAAGACATCAGGAAGGAATTACGTCAGCTACATCAACAAGAAGAAAAGGTATGTTTTCCATTATCTTTGTCGACTGATGCACCCAATATATAGTGTGAATCCAGAAAACAATATCCGTGAAATTGAGCTTCTAAAGCACGTCACTAAATTACCCGCATCTTGCCAAATACGAAAGGCCTCACCCAACTTTCGCAGGCCAACAAATGGCTGTTTGTCCTAACCAAGAACACTACATTGGACGAAGTCTGTGCTAACAAAATCGTCCCGCAAACCTTATTGGGCACCGGATTACCGGAGCTCTCGCACAAATGATCTGCGAAGCGACGCGCTAACTATCCAGCCTCACTCGTCCAAAAACACGGAGATACACAACTATTATATCCCCAGCTTGAATTTATCTACGGCATTGACATTCTCTAATATGATGTTGTATTAAATAAACAAATTTTAAATTATAGATTCTTTATTATTCTGAATAAAAGTAGCGAGAAAGATTACATGCGCGAGACCGATGGAACTAGACTGACTTACTTACGAATTTACTGCGGTCGCGGTTAACGTGGCTGCATGGCGATGAAGATCAAGCTGAAGAAGGGTGTCGCAACGTGACAAAAACCCGTGGGCGGATGTTGTTGTGCAAAATATGCAAGCTTTGCGTCTTTTATCGAGTTAGGAATTTGATATTTGATTAAAAATGTGAGTCGTTGCATATAATTTTAAGGCGTAGCATTCTACTATATTACATGCCCTCCCTTAGGGATGAAAATTGTACCTAGGATTCTTGGTGCGATTTTCGTCTCTAGGTTTAGGCAGAGGTCCCAATTTTTCAGCCTCTATTTCGCTAGGGCCCTCTTCAGCTTGCTTTGTGTCATCATATTTACTCAGAACTATTACAGGTTGTTTTTCTATTTTTAGTTTCGGTCTCACGAATTTCTTATATAAAATACATATAACTGGTACAAGAATACCTAATCCTAGTAATGAATATAAACCAAGAAAATGGTATTTATGTGTGTTCAACCTATCTAGTACTACATTTTTTCTTTTATTATAGCTATATCGTGACTTATTTTGTTTAAATTTCTTATTTGGTTATCAATTGAAAAAGATTCAGACTTTATGTCCTGAGTAGCAGGTGTATACATTTTTAAGTGTTTTATTTCATTGTATGCTGGGAACTTTGTTTCTGATAGGTTGCTTAATGTTACGTTACTTTTGTACGTTGATTTAGGGTTTAATATAACTGAATTTGTTCTAACCTTACAACCTGACTTAATTTTCAATATTCCTGTATTATTAATTTTTATTGTAGCAATATTTCCTTTACATTCGATAATCATACTTTCTGCTTTAGGTGCTACGAATACCCATGAATTTAGTTCCGCTAATTGTAAAAACATAGTTACCGATAAGTTGATAATTTTAGGAGCACAAGATTGTGGTAGAGAATCAGATCCGGAAAATAAGATCATTTCACATATATCGTTTAAATGGGTTATTGACATAGGTACTGATTGTTCGCATAGATATTTGTTTTTACCAAAATAGGTGCACTTTGTAAAGTCTTGGTTGTCATAAAGGAAATAATGCTGTTTTACAGAATCGACTACAATTAGAGATTTTTGCGGAACAATGATACTATATAAGTTTTCTTTATTTCTTGTGGGGACACCTGTCATCTTATAAATAAAATAACTATTTGCAATAGTTAACGGAATTACAAGTATAAATTTTAATTTATCTTCGCTATAATATACGTGTGTTTCAATTACCTTGTAAATTTCATGAATATCTTGGTTTCTCAATTTAATTGGAAAATGTAATCCGTCTGGTAGGTTTCTCTGTATTTTTAACAATTCTTCAAGTACCTTATTATCATCCACCAGGTAAGGATGAAGTTTACCTTGGGTAGCTGTATATAAAATATCAACGACATGGGATTGTGTTATTGAGTACTGATCAGTAATCAGTACGAAAATAGTCAAAATCTCGTTAAGCAGTATAAGAGAGTCTTTTACGTGTATGGCTTTATTGGTAGTATTTTCCATAAAACTCACTCTGGCAAGGGCTTTCTCTAGCTTGGTTTCGAGTGGCGAAATATGATTTAAAGTATGATTGTATTCTTCTACAGTGGATTCTAGTACAGTGGTTTGTCCTTTTATTAAGTCATGTAGTTTATTTTCATTTTCTTCTACCAACCGTAACTGTTCATTGTAATAATCTGCATCTGATTGATCTAAAGTACCGAATAATATTTTGGAAGCTTTTCCTATCGCATCCACTAGTCCTCTTTTAGCAAAAATATTGTGATCTACTCCTAGAATGTTACAAATTAATTTATTTTGTTTCTGTAGATTTTTTATTGTTCTATCGAGGTGAGGTAATAAATTTCGCAATCGTTCGCCTGAACGTCTCTTCGAGTCAAATCATCACAAAGTATTTTGATTTTCTCTGCGTATTTGGTAATCGTACGGAAATTGCCCGTGAAGTCTTGTAGGTCTGTATGGATTAACAGTTTCCATCTGTCGTTGAATAGGCCTATCTCTCCTATTTGTTCAAAAAGGATTCCAGATTTATTTTACAGATCGATAATTTCGTAGCTTTTAGATTCCTCTGTTGCTGTCGCTGATGCAATAAGGTAAGTTATACATAGTATGACCGCCGACATGGTTAGGTACCTATGGGAAAAGTAGTTTATAAGTTTTAGGTATACGTACTAGAAAATTATACTTTATATATTTTTAAGCCGATACTTAATGAGAGGTGTAGCGCAAGAGTCTATAATTGTGGACCTTTTTGGGCTTGTTTTTTTCGAGGATTGTTGAATTTACGCCCTCAGTGGAAATGCTTTTATATGGGCCTTTCCAAACAGGGAGGAGTTTCTTACATTTTCCCTTGTAAGGACGTTCGTCGCGCAAAAGAACGAGGTCGTTTATTTTAAAGGAAGATAGATTAATATTTTTGTCATATTGATTTTTTGTAGATTCCTTATTTTTAATAAGGTTTTCTCTGGCAATCTGGTTTGCGTGCTGAAGTCGGAATTAAAGTTCGTTCACGTATATGTCGTAGTTATAAATAATTTCTGGTGAGCGAGAAAAGGTAGAAGGTATTTCTGCTTTTCGACCATACACGAGTTCGAAGGGGGTATACCCTGTAGATGTGCTGGGAGTTGTATTATGGACAAATACGGCGTATTTTATCCATTTGTCCCAGTCATCTTGAAACCGATTTATGAAGCAACGGAGATATTCCACGAATCCTCTGTGTGAACGTTCGCACGAGCCATTTGACTGAGGCCTGTATGCCGTAGTTTGAATTTTCTTTATTTTAAGTAGCTTACGGATGTGTTTAAAAAGTCGACTGACGAAATTTTGTCCTTGATCACTCAGAACAACTATAGGGGTGCTATATCGCAGTATAATTTCGGTGACGAATTTTTCTGAAATTGTTTCGGCTCCCTGATCGGTAAATGGGATTGCACCCGAGAATTTTGTAAGGTCGTCTATGTAAGTTAGGAGGTATTTATTACCATTTTCTGTAATTGGAAGGGGCACAATAATATCTATCGATATTTTTTCGAATGGGTGTCTAGCAGTAGATGTAATGACCATTTCTTCGTGCGTGTACAGGGTAATTTTATTTTTTTGACATACATCACAAGCTTTTACGAATTTCTTTACGTCCTTGTATGTTTACGTATGTATGTTTTTCCATTTATAGTATGATTTAAGTTTTGTATAAGTTCGGATTACTCCGTTGTGGCCACCGGTAGGTATAACGTGAAGCTCGTGAATTAATTTGGGTATCTGCTCTCCTTTTATTTCGGTGTCAAAGTTGTCGTGGAAAACCGTTACTGTGATATTAGAATTTTTGAAAACAGTTCGTATCCCAAGTGCTTATAGCACGATGCTCTAACTGGGTTTGACATGCAGAATTTATTAATGTTATTTTTTGATAGGTTTTCCCTTAGGTTTACTAACGCTGAGAAAATATCCACATATGAAGGTTTTTCAGTAATGTTATGTGTCACTAGATAAATTGTGTTAACATCACCCTCGTTAAAGGAAATAATTTCGCCCTTTTTAAGAATTTTTGATTTGAGTTCGTCGAGATGGGCTTTATTCAATGCACTTCCCTTCTCAAGCACGACTTCCGTATTTATAAAGAGGCAAATATTTGATCGACCAATTTCCTTTATAAGTTTGTCATCGTTATCCACGATTAAATGATTTATTATGGGACTTGTATTTAACTTCTCCAGGAATGACTTGTAATTAACCTCTAGAATTTTATCGTCCGTGTGGTCATCTATTAGGTTGTCGTATGCGTCAGAACTTTCACCATCGGTTCCGGTATTGGACGATTTTGCACCAACTAGATTGTTTGTATGGGATCTTAACGTAACTTGGTAAATGCGACTTAGGCTATCCGCGTTTATGTTACTGACGCCTTTTTTATACAAGATGTCGAAGTCGAATTCTTCTAATTTTATTTTCCAGCGCATGAGCCTGGAACTAGGATCTTTGCAGTTGTGTAAGTAGATGAGTGGCTTATGATCCGTAAGGATCTTGAAGGGTTTGCCGAAAAGATATGGTATGAAATGTTGAACAGACCAGGTGACAGCTAGGAGTTCCTTGTCAGTCGTCGAGTAGTTCCTCTCGGCTTTTGACAGTGTACGCGAAGCGTAAGCGATGGGCAAATCAATACCGAGAATAACTTGTGAGAGTACGGATCCAATAGCACAATTGCTTGCGTGGCATGTTAGAATGAACTCTTTAGTAAAGTCGGGGTACTGAAGGATTGGAGGATTAATTAATTTTTCTTTCAATACGTCGAAAGCTTCTGTGCAAAGTGGAGTCCAGATAAACACTTTATCCTTTTTTAGCAGGTCTGTAAGTGGCTGCGATACCTTGGTGAAATTGTTTATGAATTTCCTGTAGTACCCGGCTAGTCCCAGGAATATCTTTATTTCTTTAGGATTTCTGGGCACTGCGAAATTTTTAACTGCCTCTATTTTTTGGGGGTCTGGTAGGATGCCTTGATCATTAATTACGTGCCCGAGATATTTTAATTACGGTTTAAGGAACTCGCATTTTCCCGGTTGCAGCTTGAGTCCATGTTCTCGAAGACGATAAAAAACATCTCTTAATTTCGTTAAATGTTCGTCAAATGTTTGGGAATAGATGACAATGTCATCCATGTAAACTAGGATTTTGGAAGGTTGTAAGCCGGCTAAAACATTATTCTTTAGCCGCTGGAAACTAGCGGGTGCTTCTTTTAGTCCAAAGGGCATTCGGACATACTCGTAATGCCCGAGTGGAGTGGAAAAAGCTGTTTTTTCGCGGTCACTGGGGTTCACCTTGATCTGATGGAACCCGCTTGCCAAGTCTAGGGTTGAAAAGAATTTTGAGCTCTCTAGGCAATCGAGGATGTCTGAGATATTCGGCAAGGGGTAGGCGTCGCCCACAGTCTTTTCGTTGAGCCTTCTAAGATCGACGACGATTCTGTATCGTTTTTTTCCAACAATATCGGGTTTTTTAGGTACTACAACAAGCGGAAAATTCCATGGACTACGAGATTCGACGATGATATTTTCCTTTAACATTTGCTTAATCTGCTTATTAACTTCCGTCTTTTATAGTTCTGGCAAACGATATGGTTTGACATGGATGGGCTGCGCATCAGGAGTTGGAATGGAATGGTAAGTTGTTTCGGTAAAGGTTAATTTATCACCGTCGAGGTGGAATAGGTCATAGAAGTCATTGCATATTTCTAGAATACGTTCCTGCTGATGATCGGACATATGGCTTGTTCTTATTTCCTGTTGAATTTTTCGAATTCGGTTATATTCTGCTTCAGGCGAGATTTTTAGTTCAGAGATACGACAGATTTGGAAGTCATCGAGGCTGTGTAAAGTTAAATCGTCAAGATCTAAATAAGTATTGTTTTCGTTAGTATTTACGATTGAGATGAGACATTTATTGTTTTTACAAGGAGAGATACAGTTGGCTACAAAAATTCCATTTTCTAATTGTTTTGGTAAGCAGAGACAATCTTGATTAGAATCAGTTTCAATTTTTTGAATTATTTCACTTGGACCGGGGATTAGGAGCTTCGTAAACGATGGGACGAGATTTATGACAAGAGTTTTGGACTTACTATTTAGGCTAAGTGTTTTCGTGTGATAATCGATTTTTGCCTTAAATTGTTGCAAGAAGTCCGTTCCAAGAATGCCATCGTTTGAGATGGGGAAATCAAATCATGGTCTCGTTTTCAGTGTTTATACGATTTGACAATTCATTCCTATTGGTAGGTCGATTATTATCCCTAACGCGATTTTGGTTATGTTCATTGTTATATTGACGTTTTCTGCAGTCCTTTATATGATGTCCTCTGATCTTGCAGTAGCTGCAAACTATTACAGTCATTCTGTACGATGGTGATTGCGGCTCTCTCTTAATTTCAGATCTAGCCGGAATAACAGGTAATCTTGATCCCGAACCGTTCGATTTTAGGTAACAATTATGGGAATTATGGCCACGTTTGTGAGAATATGAACATTTCGAATTAGAGTGGGAGAATTTGATAGCGTTTCGATTGCTAGTATATGCCATCTCTTCTTCGACGGCAGATTCGACTGCCTCACTTAATGCTGTGAAACGACTAGCCTTGATGATGAGCCTGATAGAAGGGTTTAATCCTTCCACGAAGGCTCTAAGTGCAGTTTTGGAATTTATTCGTTCAATTGTATCGGCTGCTGCCGCACCTTCGCTAGCAATACACGCGTCATTTAAGTCAGATAACAGTTTTTCCACCCGATTAGCATACGTTCGAACATCTTCATTATCTCTTATGTTTTGTCTAACTCGTATTAACTCGGTTTGCAGCTGAGGAAGGGTTCGTTTTTCAAGAAATTGTTCCTGAAGGATTTTCTTCAAATCACCCCAGGAAGCAATGGTTTTGTATTTAATAATGTTATAGGCGGGACCTGAAAGTTTTCCTTTAATTATGTTCATAAGCATCGGAACATGACTAGGATCTAAATCAGCTGAAACTACATCACAATAACTAATAAATTTATGAAGATCGGCTCGATTGCCGTTGAAATCAGGTATATACTTGAGAGCAAAATTTTTATCAAGTTCGGTTGGCATGTTCACGTTTTTACGGTTGTTTGATATAGAAGGATTCACACTTTTGTTAGGAGATTCTGTATTTAATTGTATATTGTCGTCAGAGAAGCCAAGGAAATCTTCTGGAGTAGTAGAATCGTCTAGAAATTCTCCGCTACTACTATTTACTAGAGAGTGAGCTTCGTTTATATACTCTTTATTCGACATTCATATGTTAATGGAAAAAGACTCACTTTTACACCGAACTCTTCACGATTTTCCTCAACAACACAAGTCAGCGGGTTATCAATAGAATTGTTACGAATCAGAGAAAAAAAAATTTATAATTCAACTTTAATCAATTGTGATTATTTATAGGTATAAACACGAATTTTCTGAACGAGCTAGCAAAGATAGGTAGGTATGGATACACACGATTTAGTTACATTTACCTGCAATTATACACATTACACGATTATGTCCTAATTCAATCACAATAAAAAAATTAAAAATTTTGATTTAATTTCAAGATAATCCTTAATTAATTAGCATCTCACAATTTCTAAAAAACAATCAAATTAGATCGATTTAATTTCAAGATAATCCTTAATTAAATAGCATCTCACAATTTCTAAAAAACAATCAAATTAGATCGATCAATTCTGTTTATCCATGGTGACGGCGAGTGTTTTAAAACAATCAAATTAGATCGATCAGTTTGTTCATCCACGATGATGGCGAGTGTTTTCCTTATTTATACATAAATGGTAGTGAAATTGGCTCACTTACCCAATTCGGCAGCGAAACAGATAAGACATCAGTATATAAGACGAATTTTAATTATTATCCGAGTCCACGATACACAGTTAAAGATGAGTTCCAGTTCCTTGGTAATCAGAGTTTGAATTTGATCCTCTATGATGATCGACCAGAATAACTTCGGGAATAACCAGAACACTGGCACTGACCAAATGGAATCGCTCAAACTGCCTAGCACTTTTGGTGATTTCTCGCCGCATTCAGAGATATTCTTCAAATCTATAACGTGGATGATCCAATCGACGCCATTTTCTCAAAATTGGAATTAATTGGCGATATATGTATATAAAAAAAACTTTATTTGAATCACCCCACACTTGACACCACTTTTGTTGTATTAAATAAACAAATTTTAAATTATAGATTCCTTATTATTCTGAATACAAGTAGCGAGAAAGATTACATGCGCGAGACCGATGGAACTAGACTGACTTACTTACGAATTTACTGCGGTCGCGGTTAACGTGGCTGCATGGCGATGAAAATCAAGCTGAAGAAGGGTGTCGCAACGTGACAAAAACCCGTGGGCGGATGTTGTTGTGCAAAATATGCAAGCTTTGCATCTTTTATCGAGTTAGGAATTTGATATTTGATTAAAAATGTGAGTCGTTGCATATAATTTTAAGGCGTAGCATTCTACTATATTACAATGAGTAGACTCCCACTTATCAATACCACCTAAGCACACCTCATAAAATTTTCTTCTGACAACGACTTGCAACAGTTGAGTTCCACCATAAAGGAGGTAAAGCTAGTCGAAGACCAGGGCCTGAACGATCACGATATCCACCACTATTCTATTTCGTAAGCCACTGTTATCGTCGTTGTTCTTATCCTTGTTCTCGCGTACTTTTACTTTCTAAAACAAGGAGGGAAATTCTTGAATGCAAGCAACGCTACTGGCATGACAGGTCAAGAGTTAAGTGTAAATGTAACCTCTAAAGAGGATGGGCCCAGCCCACTATGTAAAGGAATTATGTACATAAATCTTTTTTTTATCCACTGGATGATAATAAATACTTATAAGAACATCCCAGGCAGGAGAGTTACCTATTGAACGAATTGTTTGACACACGAACATATAATAAGGAATAATTAAATGTCGAAAACTAAGTTTTGTAAATATTAAATGGGTGAAATACTTTGAAATTTCAATCTGACCATTTACTACTAAGCTAATAGAAATTAGACTATAAAAAATTAAGTGGAAAAGAACAAAAATTCTACATATAAGAAAACATGGACAATCAAACATAAAGTATGTAATACAAAAAAAAAACGAATACATGTGCACTTATCTAAAATTCAGTAAGTTAAATGGATTGTGTTGAGAACCAGTTATGATCATAGGGTACCCTAACTATGAGTTGTGACCCCAAAAGAATAGTATACTAACCGGCGAACTCTTTTGTCCCCGCATATCTCACGCTGGCACGTGCATTAAATTCTTCCTTTTTTTCCTTATTCTTGCAAACAACTGTTGTACCCCGAGTACACGGCGAAAATCCTTACTCCTATTTAGTAGTACGAATTTTCTTTTTTTTATGGGGGATGGTGTTATGAGTTTGCACTCATAACGCCCAGCTTACCTGTATCAATTACCGGCATAAGCATTTACGTGCAAATATGCACGCCCTGTAGAAAAAATCATTTCATTTCCTGTCATACAAAGTGTACAATTTGTACACTTTGTTTGTCTCTCGAACAGAATTGCTGACGGTGGGCATTATTGCCCGCCAGCGATAAGAAATACAATATTTCTTGCTAGAGGATACTTCCTCTGGACAATTTTTAATTATTAAATCGGCGCGCGAATACTTTTCTCTGTGCATTTTATCGCGAAATCGCTGAATCAGCAAAGAAAACGAGGAGACGGCGCCGTTGAAGAAGATTATCGAGGCAGTCTAACTCAAACCGGCGAGGAGATATAATTTAAAACAAAAAAACTCATAGTTCGGCCTGGAAACTTTTCCTATTCTAATTGAATAGAAGTAAATAAAATTAATTGTGTTAAAATAAATTGTTCCTATACAAAAAGGGCAACTTTTACTATTCTAATTGAATAAGAAGTAAATAAAATTAATTGTGTTATAACAAATTGTTCCTATACCAAAAGGGCAACTTTTCCTACTCTAATTGAATAGAAGTAAATAACATCAATTGTGTTATAATAAATTGTTCCTATACCAAAAGGGCAACTTTTCCTATTCTAATTAAATAGAAGTAAATAAAATTGATGGTGTTAAAATAAATTGTTCCTATACCAAAGGGCAACTTTTCCTATCCTAATTGAATAGAAGTTAATAAAAGTAATTGTGTTAATATAAATTGTTCCTATACCAAAAGGACAACTTTTCCTATTGTAATTAAATAAAAGTAAATAAAATTAATGGTGTTAAAATAAATTGTTCCTATACCAAAAGGCAACCTTTTTCTATTCTAATTAAATAAAAGTAATGAAATCTAATTCTGTACTTCTCATTGCTAATAAAAGAAAAAAGGGAATAAAGTCCTAATAAGAAAAACAGCATTGATTGATAAAACGCATAGTGTTTCGGTAGAATTGTCAACGGGGCTGGTGCAATTTCCTGGTGAGGCCAGAAGCACTCCCAGTCCTTTGTGAGTAACAATCAAAACAATACCACACATATCTAGCATTATTGTTAATATTTATTTTAAACTATGTTTTTAATTGGCAAGTAAAGATGATTTCAATTATTCTTCGTATGAACATAATTGACTTCTTTACGTATATTTCCTTTTTCTTTAAATGATTTTTGTTTTTCCATAATTTTCTATTTCTTTTTTGATTTTTCTGATTTTTGTTTTTCCATAATTTTCTATTTCTTTAAGTGTTTCTTAACTCTTAAATAAATAGAAAATTATGGAAAAACAAAAATCATTTAAAGAAAAAGGAAATATACGTAAAGAAGTCAATTATGGGTAAAGTCCATGCTTAGTGGATAATAGACACCCTGTACTATGTAGTTCAATAAACATTAGCGCCGAATATAACAAAGTAGATATCTGCTTGTGACATCCATTAAAGCCAGATGAATATTTTTTTTTTTTCAAAAAGAAGACCAAGAAGAAAAGCAAATTAACAATTGAAACAAAAAATGGGAAATGACAAAGGAGAAGGATTGAAAGGGGTCGTCTGGACATAATGCGTAGGAATACTAAAGAAAAAAAGTTAGAATTGGTCTAAAATCAATTTATATGATATCCTAGATGAATGTAATTTCGTATGGTCACCTCTCTGTGCAAGTTTGTTTGTTAAAGTGGTTTTTCGCATTTATTTCTATATATATTTTTATATCCTAAAGAGGTTTTCAGTAAAACAGAAACATTAAGGACTCATTTTCTTTCTTAGTATGTATACGTGAAAAACTCAATTTTGTATGACAACACATATGTAGAAGCGGTTGGGCGGTTTAGTCCATATTTTAAACTTTATTTGGATAGGCACACTCATATTGTTTCATTTAGTTGAGCTTCTTGGTATACGAGTAAATGGAACTTCAATCGGTATTGTTTTTTTAAGTGGTGAAGACGTGTTGTTGTGTCTATTGTGCCATCAACTCTGAAGGAAAATTGTTTTGAGCTGTAAGTCGCGTTTCTTTATAATTACATATTCCACTTTTTCGTTAACTGAACTAGAGGGTTAACCAATCACTTTTCTAGAACGTTATTGAAAAAATATTTATGATTAATGTATATAGAAGGCGGCCGGAATTAGGTTCATGTTTCGCAATGAATAGCAGTGCACGTCCACAATTGGCCGGTCTTTGGTTTTCAAAACCATTAATTGAAGGAAGTTCTTGGGAACTAAGATAGGTATTTTTTTTTAATTCAGAAAAATGACAACTAAGTCCAAATCCCGAGGATACACCTGCGAGGATTTGAAGAAAGCAATAAATTTCGTTAGAAATGAATCGGTCGGAATAAGGAAAGCAATCCGAATGTTTAATAACCCATGAACAACATTACACGACAAAATATGTGGAAAGCTCCCAGAATCAGTGTGTAAGCTGGTCCTCCTACTGTTTTGACCACGGCTGAAGAAACCAGGTTTGTAGATTGGTGTATCGCTCTCACTAGGTGCGGCTTTCAAATTAAACGAGACGAACATTTTTACCGCAGATGATGGAAGACTGACACATTTTGTAAATACTAGGCCTAGTAGAAACTGGTTTGATCTTTTCATGAAAAGACATCCACAATTAGTCCAACGTACTTCGGAAAACTTAACCAAAGGAAGGGCAGTAGTGACGCAAGGAATGATCCGCAATTGGTTTAAAAATTTGGAAAGCTACTGTTCAGACCTTGTATATATAGTTATGAGCGAACGCAGTTGCTCATTTATTTTTTCCACTGAACCTCCTGAGTGGCCCAAATGTTGGCAGTACTAATAATCATGATCTCTACATGCCTGGGTTATTGGGAGACTTCCGGCATCTACTGTTCGACTGTCATTCGATCTGGCGTGAACAAATTGGCACCATCACCGCGATAACATGTACTTTTTAAGAAAGAATTAGTTTAAGTTTGTTTAAATATTGAATTGTTCTATTTGTATTTGGAGGTAATTAATTATATTATAATTTGCTTGAACTTGAACGTCTTCTAATTCTCGTAAGGCAAAAAAGCTTGCCTTTCGTCAACAGCTACCTTAAAGAGATAAAACGCCGAACATATTATGAAAGACCCAGTAGAATATTAAATGGGGATGAAACTGGATTTAGCATGTGCCAAAAAACTGGGAAACTGTTGGCCTCCAAGAGGCTATCGCAATGTATATCTCGTTGTAACAAGTAGTGAAAAGGACACAATAACCGTTCTACTGGTATTTACTGCCAGAGGAAAGTTAGTGACACCTCTCGTAATTTTCCCATATTAAGTTCACCTAAATAAGTTGTACTTTGGAATATCCGAAACCGGATGGATTAAGAATGATGTCTTCTATGAAATACGTGGCTAATGGGATACATAAATGGTTGGAATACCAATGTCATCAAAAGACCTGTAATATTTTTGTCGATGGGCACCAAGCCTCACATGACAGTGGAACTAAGCGAATTCTGTTTTAATAATGGAATCATTCTATATGCTCTTCCTCTTAATACGACGCACATGATGCAACCTGCGGACGTAGCTGTGTTTAAACCGTTAAAATCCGAATTAAAGAAGGTAACATCAAACTGGCAAAGATCGACTGCCACAAATAACGTTAACAGAAGTACCCTTTACTGGAAATCTATTCTTCGAATGAATACATTGCCCGACAGTATTAAAAACGGATTTCGCAAGTGTGGTCTGTAGCAGTACGATCCTAATGATATTGATTATTCGAAATACGTTCGAAAATACCATTGAGGATTTAAAGAGGTGCACACTAGCACAGCACCTGATCATCATGAAAATTCCATAAAAGTAATCGAATCCGTAAAATCAAATCTGTATGCCCATGGTGTAAGCCCAAATACCATAAAATAAGAAAGCGTAAAAGAAAATGTGACCCTTACACAAACACAAGTTTCACCGTTGGATTTAAGTTTTACAGAAGTACTTGCTGGATTTAATCCTGGAATCTATGACATCGATTTAGATGGAAGCGTAGTTCGAGAAATATTGTTCTTTGTATTGTTGCAAAAATCATTTCAATTACAACGGTGATAATCCTGTTCTTATATCCAGAAATGAGGACTTACAAGCATGTTGTTCATCGCCTTTGTCTTCAAGTCATCTTAACAAAAAGTAGAAGACAGTTGGGAACGTGCTCTCGCAGCTTTGATAAGTATTTAAAATTGCCGAAAACTGAACTTATATTTTCTACGCGAAAGACAAATAAAAAAAGACAAAGCACCAAGTGCAATATCCTCGTTAAATTGGCGGGTCGTACATATAAAAAAGGAGAATGAAAAGAAGAAAATAGTAGAAGATATCCAGAAGAGACAAGAAGATAGACTTAAAAGGAAGGAACAGGCAAAAGAAGAGGAAGTTAAAAAACGAAAGAAGAAAGTATTGCAGAAGTGTATTAATTACGATGAGGAGATCATTGGCGACACTGAGAATGAAGAAGATAAAAACATTGGTTGCGACGGATGTGTTAGGTGGTTTTATTTAAAATGCACCACTTTTAAAAGTTACGAAGAAGCTACCAAAACGGAATTTTATTGTAACGTTTGTAAAGACTGAAGTGTACAAAACCTTTTATTTTTATATGAGCTGTGTATTACTTGTTTTGTTTTTGTATTTTTATAGTTAATATGTTTTTGTTTACAAAAGACTGAATATGTATTTTTATTTAATAAAGATGTAAAAATGAACAATTGGATTAAATTAATGCTTGACCGGAATTAGGTACACACGGTAGCCGGAGACTGGTTTGACGTGGCCGTAGAGCTGGTGATATATAACTTTATTGCAATTTTCTCACTTATAACCACACAAAACACTTCACACAATCATTTTTGGACTTTGCATGACCGAAGGGTAGTTGTTCAAAGCCGATAAAAAGGTTAGTTGGTGACTGGTACATTTACCTATTTTTATAAAAAACTTCAAATCTCTACATCGACGCTTTCTAAGGCAGTTTCCACATATATGGTTAAAAGCGACATTTTTGAATGGCAACCCTTCGAAGGAGTTGCCTGATTTGTTCCATTGTTGAACATTTTGATTTTTTTTAAAGGTAGTATGCAAAATTTCAGCTCCATAAATAAATTCGAGAGTTATCGAGAGGACGGACAGACATTCAAAGGGCGGACAGACTGACAGGCGGACAAACAGACGGACATAAGGACAGAAAGACAGATGATCAGACGGACAGACGATGGGCGACAGACGGACAGATGGGCAGACGAACGGGGAACAGACGGACAAATGAACAGACGGACGGATGGACACACGAACAGTCGGATGGACGGATGGACAAACAGGCGGTCATGCAAAACCCAAATAACTTTTCATATTATGCATTGGGCAGCCACGCATCCATTTGTTTCTATGCGTTGCAAACTGAGGGATAAATTTAGAATACCATATGAGGTCTTATTTATAAAAATATATACATAGTGCTTGCCTCCTTCAGCCTACATGAACTGGGATTCCGATATGAATGTATTGCCGTACTATTTAATTAAAGTTAAAAATAAAATTTCGTATATTATTCAATTTTAATTTTTTTTATAAAAAATACCAATAGTTTTGAAATGAATGACCCGGTTGTCTATTTTCCTATATGATTCTTGATCTAACCTTCCTTGCGTAAAAGATTACTTGGCGCCGTAGTCGTTAGTTTGTCCCACATCCATCTCCTGAGCTTATACATAACTATGTACCTCGATGTACGTATCAAAATGTGCACATAGCTTTGCCAAATTCTCTCATTTCAAAATCATATTTTAGATATTGAGTGTCTTATCACGTCATTTGAATAACGGAGGTTCATGCATATTATTGTAATGGCTTCAGTGGTAATTACAATTACTATGTATGTACATGATGAGAATTGATCGTTTTCAAGCCTATTTCTATTTTGATTGAATAAAAATAAAAAGATTGTTCAATTTAATTAATTTATTGACATCGATAGATTTCCTGTGACAATGACAGTACCAAGCTACAAGAGAAAATTATGGCTAACTCGTGACAAAAATGAGATGATGGTACTTATGTACATTACACGATATGACGTACATAAAAGTATACTGCGACAACACAAAATATAGTAAGTACAGTATTATCCAAAAGTATGTAACTACATATGACTACATTAATTTACAAAATCATACACTTTTTATAATGAATATTTTTAAATTATTAGGGTTAATTGAAGACTGAACAGTACAAATTCACTTATTATCATCTTATCGAAATAAAAGATAAAATTTCTTTTATTTGTTGGAAAAAATTAGTAATTATAAAATCATTTGTATGTACATTGTACATATATATAATCGTAAGGAGTGTTGGGCAAAACTTATTTTAAGAACTATTACGGTGCAAATTATGTTAGACATCTACGATTTTAGTTTCTGGGAAGGTCTTACTACCGTTGTCGATAGGAAAGGTAAATTAAATTTCACTTTCGTGGGTCTTAAAATTTACTTCTAACTTCAATCCATTATTCATCTCTATTTGGTCTTAAACATGGTTTGCTTAGGTACATTGTAAACTTAAGAGCTTTCAGCTGCAATAGTTGACAATTAGCCCTTCTGTTCTCAACTTATATTGTCCATTATGCATTTACGACCTTTTGCAATATACATACTTGACTTTGATTCGTAAATCTTGTCTTGTGTGTAATATTAAGTAATTTAAACGGTATTAACGAAATTAATTAAGCAACACACTACACCCTAGCAAATTTCGAAGCTAAATGGACAAGGAAGGCGGAATGAGATGGGATATAATATATAAGTGAACAATGCGACCATATCACCATGGCGGTAGTACGATCAAACCAAAAGCTATAAACGTTAGCAAAACGACTCTCCGGATACAAATTCGCCAGCCCTTCAAACCATTCAAAACAGCACTCGGGAACAACCCTACAGCTTCAAATACCATTTGGGGCAGTAGTTTCCACCACTTTCACACGGATCCGAATCGTTCTGGTAATGAGGACATTAACATTCGCAGATTACGTTTTAGCCGGGTAATTGTTTGCCAACCATTAACAACCCCTCTCATAAGTTGAACTTTATGCAAATAAATTTAACAACTTTCTGGCTGAATAGTTTCTTTTATTTCAGCTTTGTTTTCTATGTCAGTATTTATGTCTTTTTGAGGATTTTGCTTTTAAATTTATTATCAACCTTGATGTGAGCACTTAGGGTAAGAATTTTAACTTGTTCATATTCAAGGATGTGCATTAAAGGTAAGAAAAGAGGATAACACAGCATCCTGTGTGAAAATGAATCAAAGTTGTTATAGGTAGGCATTATCACGTTAAGCACTACAGACTACGTTACCCCATTCTTAATTGTAATAATATTTGAAGAGAAGCATATTTTTCGAAATTGGGAAAATATGCTGCTTGAGTACTCCTCCGCAGCAGATAATGCAGCACTATTTGCTGAATTCCTGACATTTCTTTTTATAACTTTGAATTAGGTATCTTTTCAATTAGCAAACAATCGCCGAACAAACGAAATGGTGGGATTATAGTAATTTGACGACCGTTAGATGAAATGTACTCAAGTCGACGGTATCTCAAATTTATTGACTTTTAACAATGTCGTCCGTACTGTTTAAATTAGACTATAGTTAATATTACTGATTGAAATGAATAAAAACACTTTGAGGACACTTAACGAGCTACTTCTTTCTTACTACCTTTTAGGTATGACTATAAATCTATTTCAATATACCCAGGAGAGCTAGTACACATAGGAAGCGTTCCTGGCAGTCCTTTAGAATGATGGTTGTACATTATTGCGTTGCTGGATCCTACAATCAACCTTCCTGACCGGTCTTACGACTCTTCGGACAACTCCGCTTATTTCTTCGCGAAACCAAACCAGCCGCACTCGTAGTTAGCCTGTGCAATTCATGTTCCCACACTCCTTCAACTTGGTATCGATCATGACTTCCGACTATGATACCACTTTATAAGGTCGTAAATACTTTGGATATAGACAAACTAATAACATACAAAGACAAGACACGTAGAACAAAAATATACACAACGCTTTTCTCGAATATAAAATGAACGATGCCTCGACGATACCTCCAGTAATTATCAAGAGAAAAAAAATTGGTCGAGGGCAACATTAATTTTGTATTCGAGCTAGACATTGCTGGCTTATCCTTTGGGCACGTCATCAAGTGCCAAGTCGAGGCATCGTCGAGGCATCGTAAATTTTATATTCGAGAAAAGCGTTGTATATTTTTGTTCACTTGCCCAGTCTTTGTGTGTTATATTAGTTTGTCTATGCTTTGGTTTTAATTTAATTCTGGGACCATAATCTATCCGCTTGATGGCAACGAGATCTTTTATAGAGTACTTTTGTGCTTGCTTTCTTTTCTTATTATATTAGAATATATTTTCTTCTTGCATATTCTTTAAAATATTTTCTGTAGCTACAATGTTCTAGGTACCTACTCAATGGATTCTTTAGTTTTTCTCGGTCTCTGCTGGGATTCTGCCAATATTCTTTTCTGTACTAAGGGTGTAAAAATTATTAAAACATGTATATCCCGTGAACGTTGACAGTGAATTACAGAGACAAAAAAATACCATCAAAAATTCATACTGGCCATTGTGCACAATAAATGAGGTGTATTTAAATCACTGTTTCTTCATAGGTACTTGAGAAAAAACCATTTGTATTAAGAATTTGTGTTTGCTGGAATCTATCCATTACATCCTTAGTTAAACCTCTCAGGACCATAAGGCTACTCGAAATGAAACAAAGTTCCTAGGCATTAAAATTACTTTACTAAGCATAAACTGAACATAAAATAATATTGTTACACGTAATCGTACAGTAGATTTAACGAAATTATATGGGAAACATATGTCCGAATGGACGTTAAGGTTAGCAAACTGAGCTAAAAAACTATTTTAGCTGTGGTATTCAGGAAAACAGTTCCTATCAATTGTATAACATAGGTGCACATTGCATGTCACTCGGAAATTATTTGCGCGGTTTTCTATTCTACTTTTAGCACAATTTGCAAAGCTTTTCGAATATCTGTTTTTTCCATGGGATAAGATGGCGGTGGACATTTCAAAAATATACGTTTTGCACTTGTTGCACTGACGAAATCGCGCGATTACGTACTCTAGGCTGTTCACTGTGTGTGTGTGTGAGAGAGTGCGTGTATACATTCCTATGTATGGAAAAGTGTTGCTCTCTACGTCGACGCGTTCTCAAGAAGTGCCCAAATATTTAGTAAAAGACGAAAGTTTTGTATGGCAACCCTACGTCTGAGTTACCCGATTGGTCCCATTTGTGAACTTAAATTTCCACTTTTGAACCCGTATTTGCATTTTTATGAAATCGCCGTGTACAAAATATGAGCTCTTCACCTCCACGCCTTCTCAGGTATCCTCCAAGAATATAGTGAAAAAACCAATGTCTTGTATGGCAACATCAAGAAGGGGTAACCAGATTTAGTCCTATTTTATAAGTTATTTACCATTGCTATTGAAACAGCACATTCCAAATTTTTATGTATGACAACCATATGAAGAAGTTGTCCAATTGGTCCTATATACAAAATTTCAGCTCTCTACTTCGATGCGTGTCCAAATATATAGTGAAAAACTAAAGTTTTGTATAGCAACATCAAGAAGGGTTTGCCCGATTTCGATCGTTTTCGTAATTTTATTGCTGTGAAAACAGCATGTTCCAAATTTCAGTTCTCCACGTTGACCCGTTCCCAGCCAGAGCTCAAATATAAAGTTGAAAAAGAAATTTTTGTATGGCAACCCGATTTGTCCGATTTTGAACCTAAACTTACATTTTTGTAACGCCTTGCGTACAAATTGAGCTATCCACGTCGACGCGTTCTCAGACAGTTTCCAAATATATAGTGAAAAACCAAGAAGAGGTTGCTGGATATAGACTGCCTTTTTAATTTTTTTGCTATTGCGATGAAAACACCGGGTACCAAATTTCAGCTCTGTACGTATACTCGTTGTCAGACAGTGCCCAAATTTATACTAAAAATCGAAATATTTGTATGGCAACTCTATGTAGGAATTGCCCGATTTAGTCCATTGTTAAACATGTATTTTCAATTTTTATGAAAACGCCGTGAAAAAATTTCAGCCTTCCGCATCTCCACGTAGTCCGGCAGTTTTTTACATCTCGACAACAGCGCGTGTCCAGAACTATCCTATTTCCAATCAAATACAATTACAAAATGTCATTGACATCGGTTAGCCGGTTTTGGAGATTAACGTATATAAACACAGCGATACAGGATTTTTATGTATTAAGATATATCCATATATCCAGAAGTTAAAAGAAAAACGGAGATAGTACTTTATGTTTGACTTGCTATCCAATTCATGACATACATTGCCCTGATTCATGAGACCGACACTGCCCATATTTTTATTATATTTTATGATGAAATCAGGGCGCTTTACGTCTATTCTTTCATAAAATCCATTGAAACTTGCATGATAAATATCGTATCTTTTCACATTTTTGTCAAGATTTTTCGGCTACTGCGAAAAGTGCCCAATGTCTTGGTGTTTCGGTTCGTCAATTCATACTGCAACATAGGTGAAATAAAAACGTTATCGAAGTACACCTCACAGCCTAAACCCTCAATGACCTTCGTAAGGTGTAGCTTAACCGATTCCCCTAATCCGTAATCGCTTTCTAATATCTTTTATATACAAATCAAATTGACACAAACAGCCAGTTTCTGCATCAGCTCTGCACCCCATTTTGAAACCCCATCTAGTCGGTTTATTTTTAATGCATAGTTTTATAACATTATGACCTTTAAATTTGATCATATGTTCATCAACGGATTGGACTTTGATGTTATTAATAGCTTCTTGAAAAGAACTGTTTAAATATTAATAAACTGCAGGTCAGATTTTATATGCTTCACAGTTTCTGGTACTTCTATCTGGTTGATCCTCATTGTTGCAGAATTGTAAGTTCTTACGTATGCTCTCAAATCTAGTTCTAGGCAAAATATTTACAATGTAGGGTGCACCGATGTCTGGGTCAGTAGACCAGTAATCTCTCAATGATGGCAAAACATGATAACCCATTACCGAATTCTTCCCAAAAGCTTTCATTTCAGCTTTATCACTAGTAAATTGTGTTAAATTCTGCTTAGCATATATTATAGATTTCCTTTTTATTATCTGAACTAAATCCTCAAATTTGTAGTCGGAGTAAATATTTCAAATAGGTGTCAATAACGAATCTGCTTCTCAATCCTACCAAATTTTTACCTCTCCGAAATTATAATCAATATCATGAAAGTGGTGTGGTACATATGCATTTTGTTTCCATTTGAATGACAGCTGAGTTGCTTGCCCCATTTTTTCTATAACACCTTCTATTGATAATGATGATGATTCTGATGATTCTTTTGCTGGATCTTGGATTTCTACCACAGTAGCCCCTGAATCAATATGTTTAGCTATAAATACTTGGATTTCCTCATCAAGTTGTAATGCGTCTTTATCATCGCTATTTTCTGGCATTCATATCTGCAGGATTTCGTCATCTTTCAATTCAACTAGTCTACACCATTTTCTCTAGCATAGCTGTAATAATAAAAAGACAAATAATTGGATAATTGGTTACAAAATAAAACGATTTTTCAGTAAAGTATATCCCTTTAAGTCCACAGGGACGCCGTTGACCCTTTATGTTTTTGTAGTTGTTATAAGCAATTCTAATATTCTATTCTGTGTTGAGCACAGCTAAAATAAAAAAAAAAACATTAAAAAACAAATATGTTAAATATTTCATACTTTCTCCTGATTCCTGCAGTTTCAGCTGCAGATATCCACCAACACAGGAACGCATCCGAAATGAAAAAGATAAACAGATATTAGTTTAAAGCAACTAATATAAAAAAGTAGCATATAAAAACTATGGAAGTAAGCAAATTACATGCAGACTGCGAAGAAACCAATTCCTTGGCAGTACAACAACAAAAACATGCAAATTCAATTAGTGCAATTTCTGTGCAAAATTCATATGCTCTGCATAATAAACATTTGCAAAACATGCAAATATGTTTAAATATGCAAAACATAAAGAATTGCAACACGCACATACATTATAATTAATGAAATGCAACAATTTATGCAATTGTTGACATTTCAAAATTCACCTTTCCAATATGAATAATTATCAGAATTTATATAGTTCCTGCAAATTATTCATGCTGGAACTTATACACAATTAATAATAAACACTTAAATAGTGATAAAAAACACTTACCTGGACAATTAGTCCACAATTTGCCATGAAACACACGAAAAACAACCCAACACTTTCGAATGAAAACACCGCGATCGCGACTGTCAACTTGACACGGTGAAAAGCTGATTATACGAAGTTGGCTACGCACTACCTGTTGGTAATGCTTAAAAACCGCGAAAGTTACCAGGTAAACAAATATTCGCGAAAAAAGGTAAATTAAATTCCCATAATAAGTGGGAAAGAGAAAGATGCGAAAACGAGATGCAAGAAAAATGAGAAATATTTGCGTTCCACATTGGAAATTGTCATAATATGGCAGGAAGCCGCCATCTTGATAAATTTCAGAAAAGTTAAAATATTTCATAAAATAAATTACGAAAATTCATGGATAATTTTGAATAAATTAGTTGAAGGAAATTGGCACATTTTGACATAAGTATACAAGTCAAGTAAAGTCGAAAAATATGCTTAATTTGCTTTTTTCGTGTGGAACGTATGTCAAAATGGCCGCTCAGAGCCTATAAAAAGGGGGGCAATTCCTAAGATCTCTCTCAGTTTTTTGACAGCGATCACAAGTGAAATACATATCTAACAAGTTTTTCTTAGCAAATAATATTTTTTTTAGTTTTTCAGCAATAAGCATAAAATATAACGTGCCATTAAAGGTACAATATTTTACATGCTAAAAGGTTGTGTTCAGTGGGTGTTGGCAAAGGACAGGAAGTTTTTGAGTTTTGTTCTACAGATAAGTATTGTGTCAATTAATTTAGTAAATAAGTTTCGTGCATAAAAATTAATACATGCCAGCTTTCGGCATTTTAATTATACATGCAAAGAAACAAATTAGTTAAGTAATTAAGTTAAATTAAGCGCAAAGTGAATTAAAATAAGTGTATAACGCGTAAAATTAGAAAAGGGCTACAAATTGCATTTAGTTAAATATATGCCAAAATACGGCATAATTACTATATATGCGATCGAACAATTAATAAACAGAATTAAATTAGTGAAAAAATTAAATTGTATTGAATTATAAATTGAAGTGTCACATTGGAATTATTTCAATAAATCCAGCATTAAACATAAGCACACAATCATTTTTTTCATACCGCTACACTGTCCACCTAAATGCCGTAATATAGCTGTAGTTATCGATTGCAGCTACATTACAAAACATTTATTGTGGGTTCCATCCAGGATTGTGTGCCTGTTTACTGTTGTGATTGCAAATAATTCTAGTACACTCAATTTAGTGATAAACATTTAAAAAAAAAAATTATCTTCGAATTAAAAAACTTCAAAAAATTAAGTTATAACTGTGCTTAGACATGGCGAGTTCTTATTAAAAACTACAAAATTAATTTATAAACGTGCTTAGACGTAAAACTTCAGGGTGCCCAGACGAGGCAGCTCGAATATTATCGAAATTTTTGTTATAATTGCTGAACGTACATGTCAGTAATTTGTGACAAATAGTTAATTACTGAACTACATGTCAGTAACTCTGTAATAAGTAATTAGTTATTTAATATTAATTAGAATTAGCAACAAAAATTTATTTAGTTCTTCGACTAAGTTTTCCATTATTCTCCACACGTGGGTATTAAATTGCTTCCTTCAATTGTTTTCATCATTTAACCCACACGGTTAATTAACTATATATAATAGAATATAAAGACAAACATGGATTCAGTAGATAAACTAATCCTCACGGAAAGCATATTGCGTTCGCGAATTGAAAGGTTATATCGAAAATGAAAGAAAACGAACACATGGCTTTTATGAGACAGAAATGATAGAGTTGCAGAAACTATGGGAAGTATATAGTGACACAGATATGGCAAGAAATCAGGCTCTATTAGAAAATTCTGATGAAAAAGCAACATGAGTATTTAGCTCAAGATAATCATAGCTCAACAGAGTTAAAATATTCCGAATATATGGGAGAATTAGTAGAAGGATTGCGAATTTCGTCCCAGCTACTGAAGCATCAAGCTCGGACAAGTACCAATTCATTCGACAACTGTTGTTCAACAGGAATCGTTCCTTCCGCGCATTCAGTTGCCCAAGTATAACGGCAACTACGATTTATGGGCGATCATTTCATAGATCTATTCATTTCTCTTGTTTCATGACAGCTGCAATGCAAGTCACTTTTTACAAGATGCCCGAACTATCATAGGATGGACATACCACCAGATATCAGATAATCAAGGCATCAAGTCCGTTGTACCAATTGTTTAGGCTTGCATCATGTCAAAAATTGCACTAGCAAATATAGCTGTCAAGAAGATGCAACAAAAAGCATCATAGCACCTTGCATGAAGAATACAACCGGACAAACCCAATCATGCAACTGTCGGAACTGAGCATAGGTCAAATACTAACAACGTTAGCTCGAACTCCAGTCAAGTCAATCAAGCTAGCAAACTATTCATAAAACGCTCTCCACGGTTACAGTCAGTGAAACAACACTGGACGACTAAAAAACTAGTCAAAACTTTGTAACTAGATGAGGACCATAATGCCCTGCTATCAACAGCGTTTAGTAGTGGCACAAACAAAATCGGAACTCACATATTCTACGATGTCTCATAGATAGTGGCTCGCAATCATCCTTTATTACAGAGGAAGCCTGCAGGAAACTGGGAGCATTGTCGCAGCCCAACAGCAGTATCAATTACTGGCTTAAACACTAGCCATACAGCAATCTCCAAGCAGCAAACTACACTTACACTTCGATCACGAAAGCGAAGTCTACAAGAATATTAGAAGAAAATTTTCTAATATTGAACAAAATCACAGATCCTTTACCTTCCAGAATAATCTCTAAAAGGGAATGTTTACATCATAATAACTGCCACTAGCTGATCCCACATTTTGGAAGCCTGGAAAGGAGATGCATTACTAGGACCAGAGTTTATGCTCAGATAGTCTTAAACGGCATTAAACAAGGATCTACTGCTACCCCTACAGCCATTAAGACAAGATTTGGTTTGGATTCTACTAGGGGTCAACAGCAAATTGTTGTAGAAAGCAATACATCAGCGTTTACCGTCATAACTGACGACTTGGCTGAACAACTTAAAATGTTTTGGGAAACAGAAGAGTTTCCCACAAATCCGATTCTCAACAAAGAAGACAGAGAATGCCAGCAGAGATATCAGCTCACCCATCAACGTCTTCACAATGGGACTTATCAAGTGAAATTACCATTTGTGAATGATGAAGTGCCTGACCTAGGGCAATCAAGACCACAAGCAATTAAACGCTTTCAAGGAATACAACGTCAACTTGAAAGGAATCAAGCTTTGAAGTTCGAATATGAGAGATGTTTAGATGAATATCTCGAGTTGGGTCACATGGAGGAAATACCTCCACCCAACAACAACGAGCCACACTACTACATACCTCACCATGCAGTTGTCAAAGAAAGCACGACAACAAAGGTGAGAGTAGTATTTGACGCTTCAGCGAAAACGTCAAATGGCAACTCACTCAATGAGTTCCTATTAAAGGGAGCAGTTTTACAACCCAAATTATTCGCCACGTTGCTCAACTGGCGTAAATACAAGATTGCTATGAACGCGGACATTGAAAAGATGTACCGTGTGATAACCATGCATCCGGATCATCGTACCTTTCAGCGAGTCATTTGGAGACAACCTAAAACCAAGGAGATCCAAGATTTTCAGCTGAATACGGTGACCTTTGAAACGTCTTCTGCGCCATACTTAGCCATTCAGACGCTTCAACAACCTAAATCAGATAAATTTTCGTTCTTGACCAAACCTTGGAAATCGCATGCCAGGGTAACCAAACGAATCATTTTGTCAGATATTGCATCACTGTACGATCCTTTGGGTTGGTTAGCACCAGTTGTAATTACAGCAAAGGTGCTTATGCAATCATTGTGGGTCACGGGATGCGCATGGGACAATAAGGTTTCCGAAGCCATTGAACATCAATGGGATAGTTTCAAAAATAATTTGAAGTCTATCGACAACTTACAAATTCCTAGATGGATTAACTATTCATCAAATGCATATATCCAAATACATGGCTTCTGCGATTCATCAACAAAGGCATTCGCTGCAGAATTCTATCTATGTGTAGGAGATAAGAATGGCATGTCTACGACTACTTTGCTTACTGCCAAAACCAGGGTAGCTCCCATAAAGCCAACGACTATACCACGTTTGGAGCTAAATGGAGCTCTATTATTAGCAAGACTTCTTCAAGCTACAATGAAGGACATGCGCTTACATCAGGTTCCAGTTTTTGCTTGGACAGATTGTACGTTTGTCCTGCAATGGATAAAGGAACATCCCTCACGATGGAAAACGTACGTTGCAAATCGTGTAGTAGAGATTCAGGACATCGTACGCTTTGAGCAATGGCGTCATGTGTCAACGAATCATAATCCTGCGGATGTGGCCTCAAGAGGAGTGCCTACTGCAGATTTAATAAATAATCAGCTATGGTGGCACGGCCCATCATGGCTATCGGCGGAACAAGATGCATGGCCAAAATTTAAGGATATTTCAGAAAAAACCAATCTAGAAGCTAAAGGACCTATTGCGATAAATCTTTTAGCAAAAGTAGATAACCAGTTCCTTCTACGATATTCATCATATACTCGCCTTGTTCGCATAGTAGCTATCATGCAACGATTCATACACAATTGTCGGCATCCTCAGATTAAACGCTCACACTACATCGATTCGCTCGAATGGAGCCAGGCAGAACTATCAATATTTAAACTGGTACAACAAACTGCGTTCGTAGATGAGTACAAAAGTATATTGAACAAGAATCCGTTGTCGCAAAATAGCAAGTTGATTAAACTTAATCCTTTTATGGGCGACAATGTTACGAGTGGGTGGTAGACTCGACAATGCTTCCATTCCCTACAATAGGACACACCCAGTCATATTACCATGTGATCATCATGTCACATTAATTTTAATCGACAAACTACATGTAGAAACTCTACATGGTGGTCCCTCATTGGTTCGTAGCACTACTCGAAATCAATTCTGGATATTAGATGCTAGACGTTGCATTACCAGTCGATTACATAAGTGCATTACATGTTTCAAATATCGCGCGACGACTAGAAGCCAGTTGATGGGAAATTTACAGACCCCGCGAGTAAATGAAACGAAACCATTTACTAAAGTGGGAATTGATTATGCCGGACCTGTAACGATAAGAAGCTCGAAGTTACGCAACGCCAAGTTACAAAAGGCATATTTCTGTATTTTCGTTTGTATGGCTACAAAGGCTGTACATTTAGAATTGGTGTCAGATCTCACATCTGAAGCATTCCTCGCCGCATTAAAGAGGTTTTTAGCTAGAAGAGGATTGTGTACTGACATATATTCAGATTGTGGCACCAACTTCATTGGTGGAAAATCTCTTCTGGAAAAGGATTTACGACAAGCCATTCATGCCTCAACACCAAAAGCAGCAAAATATTTGTCCTCCAAGCAAATCAACTGGCACTTTAACCCTCCAGCCTCTCCACATTTCGGAGGAATCTGGGAAACGGGAGTAAAGTCAGTAAAGTATCATCTTCGAAGAACACTACAATACTCCAAATGTACGTTTGAAGAGTATGCGACCCTATTAGCTCAGGTCGAAGCATGTTTAAACTCTAGGCCACTATGCTATGTTAAAATGATCCAGCGGATTTATTTATCCTTACACCTGGACATTTCTTGATTGGCCAAGCACTAAATGCGATTCCAGAACCTGATTATACAAATGAACCTGTCTTATTGTCCAAAAGATGGCAGTACATTCAACAATTGAATAAACAATTTTGGGATAAGTGGTCAAAGGACTACCTTAACCAATTGCAGAACAGACCCAAATGGTATACAAGCAACCGAACATGCACTTTGGAGATGTTGTCCTTGTTAAAAGCGAAAACACGCCACCCACTAGCTGGGCAATGGGTATAATAGAGCAAATACATCCAGGTGCCGATGAGCTAGTGCGGGTAGTACGAGTCAAAACGCGAAATGGTAGTTTCTTACGACCAATCGCTAAAATTAGTCCTCTACCATTAGCATAAGACTAACTGCCTGTTATTAGTGTCGTCATGTGTCTGTCCAAAAGTGTCACATTGTTGGCTGAGGGTCATCATCATTTTGATACACCATACTAACAAGCTACTATTTCAGATGTCATCCACATATGAGCAAAAGGATATGCTATACACTTTAGAGGATATCCAGTTTATCCCACCAGGAAGTCCAGAACGCAGGATGCTTCGTGACCCAGGGTGCGATGTCTGCGGCATGCCTCGACCAGAATTGGCTCATGAATTGATACCACGGGACAGAAGAGAACCATCAACGAGCCGAGCGTCAACAAGCCGAGTATCAACGAGCAGAGCATCAACAAGCCAAGCAACGACGAGTCAAGCGACCAGGGTGACAACTCGACCGTTTGAGGGTCCGACTCCCTACACGGATCCACATCCACAACAAACAGCAGTAGTCAATGGCAGCCGCATTACTGCTTTGACAAAGCTTCTGCTGACTACAACCATCAAGGAATTCGAAATGAGAGCAAAGAACAGCTTTCAAAGATTCCTAACTCGACAACGCGAAGATATATATTTGCCTCGATACGTTTTGCAGCGCATTGACGTCAGGGCAATACAACAGCGAAGAAATCGGGAAAAGGTCATTAACCTACCCGACAAATACCAGGTTCGACTACGAGTGTTAAAGAATGGGACAATGATCTTTCATCATTATCACAAAAGGGGTATACGTCAATTAAAGCAATCATTGGTTGAACAAACTGTTCAACGGGGGGGGGGGGGGGGAGTATGTTGAGCACACCTAAAATAAAAAAAAACAATAAAAAACAAATAACTTCCCTTAGATTCTCCTGATTCCTCCAGTTTCAGCTGCAGATATCCACCAACACAGGAACGCATCCGAAATGAAAAAGATAAACAGATATTAGTTTAAAGCAACTAATATAACAAAGTAGCATATAAAAACTATGGAAATAAGCAAATTACATGCAGACTGCCAAGAAACCAATTCCTTGGCAGTACAACAACAAAAACATGCAAATTCAATTAGTGCAATTTCTGTGCAAAATTCATATGCTCTGCATAATAAACATTTGCAAAACATGCAAATATGTTTAAATATGCAAAACATAAAGAATTGCAACACGCACATACATTATAATTAATGAAATGCAACAATTTATGCCATTGTTGACATTTCAAAATTCACCTTTCCAACATGAATAATTATCAGAATTTATATAGTTCCTGCAAATTATTCATGCTGGAACTTATACACAATTAATAATAAACACTTAGATAGTGATAAAAAACACTTACCTGGACAATTAGTCCACAATTTGCCATGAAACACACGAAAAACAACCCAACACTTTCGAATGAAAACACCGCGATCGCGACTGTCAACTTGACACGGTGAAAAGCTGATTATACGAAGTTGGCTACGCGCTACCTGTTGGTAATGCTTAAAAACCGCGAAAGTTACCAGGTAAACAAATATTCGCGAAAAAAGGTAAATTAAATTCCCATAATAAGTGGGAAAGAGAAAGATGCGAAAACGAGATGCAAGAAAAATGAGAAATATTTGCGTTCCACATTGGAAATTGTCATAATATGGCAGGAAGCCGCCATCTTGATAAATTTCAGAAAAGTTAAAATATTTCATAAAATAAATTACGAAAATTCATGGATAATTTTGAATAAATTAGTTGAAGGAAATTGGCACATTTTGACATAAGTATACAAGTCAAGCAAAGTCGAAAAATATGCTTAATTTGCATTTTTCGTGTGGAACGTATGTCAAAATGGCCGCTCAGAGCCTATAAAAAGGGGGGCAATTCCTAAGATCTCTCTCAGTTTTTTGACAGCGATCACAAGTGAAATATCTAACAAGTTTTTCTTAGCAAATAATATTTTTTTTAGTTTTCAGCAATAAGCATAAAATATAACGTGCCATTAAAGGTACAATATTTTACATGCTAAAAGGTTGTGTTCAGTGGGTGTTGGCAAAGGACAGGAAGTTTTTGAGTTTTGTTCTACAGATAAGTATTGTGTCAATTAATTTAGTAAATAAGTTTCGTGCATAAAAATTAAATACATGCCAGCTGTCGGCATTTTAATTATACATGCAAAGAAACAAATTAGTTAAGTAATTAAGTTAAATTAAGCGCAAAGTGAATTAAAATAAGTGTATAACGCGTAAAATTAGAAAAGGCTACAAATTGCATTTAGTTAAATATATGCCAAAATACGGCATAATAACTATATATGCGATCGAACAATTAATAAACAGAATTAAATTAGTGAAAAAATTAAATTGTATTGAATTTCTAAATTGAAGTGTCACATTGGAATTATTCAATAAATCCAGCATTAAACATAAGCACTCATATCTTTTTTTCATACCGCTACACTGTCCATCTAAGTGCCGTAATATAGCTGTAGTTATCGATTTGCAGCTACATTACAAAACAATTCTGAGATATAATTAAATTACTATTTACTTACCGTAAAATAATATAATTATACGAATACAAAAATTTCGAAAATGTTTGAAGACGAAGCGCTTCAATGTACGTTCTAGGGCGCGAATTCATTGGAAATTATAACGTCTATGTAGGGTTGTGCGAAACATAATAATGAACTATGCGATTGTTACGCACTATTTTTCATGCGTAAAGGCGATAGCTCAGCTTGGGCGTGGGCGTGGGACTATTCGCAATTTTTAAATACGATCGCCAAAGAGGAGTCAAACGATAGAACTGTAGAATAATCACAAAAAAAAAAATAATTTAAAAACACATGTGCGCCTTGCGGTTTTAAGAGGTACCACGAAACTCTATTACAGGTGTGACAAAAAAACACAATTTTCAGTAATCACTTAAATGTATATATATTTGTAAAAAAAAAAATGGAAAAGCAGGTGCTTTAACTAAAACTAAGACATGCTATTTAAAACAAAATATTCTAAATTTGAAATTAACTCTCTTACGGGACCTCCATGGTACGGCTTAATAAAAAACACGTATCCTAAGAGAAAATTCCCGAAGTCCTCAGAACCCCTTTTCTTCTTTACTTTTCCGTTTAATTTTTTTGTTCAGTTTTCCTGATTTCTTTTATGTTTTAAGATTTTTAATTCACGTTTCTTTTTCTTCTTTACTTTTCTTTTATTTTTCTCTCCGCTCGTGACCTTTTTTGCTGCTACTTGTCAAGCCGTAACACAAGTGTCTCTTCACCTACCGGATCAGTCTCTTTTTTTCCTTTTGGCCCTCCATTCCACTGCCTCTGTTCCCATTATTTTTATACACTGAACTTCGAACTTTGGTTCCGGGTGTACGTACAGTCATTATTGCCGGGTGTACAGTCATTTCTGCCGAGTGTACAGGCATTACTGATAAGCATCAATTTAGAAATCTGATCATTGTAATTTCTGACTTTTTTTTCTTTATCCATATTGCTTCTTTATTAAAACTGACTGAGAAATTCTTCTTCTTTGTTATTTTGCTGTTTTGATTTTTTTTTTCTTGACGAATATTGTTCTTCTGGGACGGGGCCTAGTACATCCGGGCTGAGACACTTACTGTTCTGCATGGGCTTTCTTATATATGAACTGTCTTGCTTTTCACTATTTCTTTTGAGAAAAATGGTTATTATGTTACATAAGGGTTCTGAGCAACCTATTTTTTATAAGTTCTCCGAAATTTAGTACCAAATGCAACACCTTGGTGTTCGTAAGCGAGACAAATTCAATACTACAATTCAATTCAAAAGCTAGGTATAAAAAAAAAATCAACAATCTACTCTACTAATTGAACGAAATAAAATGACCAAAATATTTGTGGGTTAGTACAAAATTTAAGCGATATATAGATATGCACTAAAGGTACCTATTTCGAATACTGATTAATATTACATTTCCATGATTAATGATATTATTATCCATTATTATGTTACAAATTTCAATCTTTAATCTACGTGTTAGTAGGGTGATGCCGCATTCAAGGAATTATACATATTTCGAAATAGTTCTGAATTAAATGAATTTATGTCTAAATATATAGAGTATGGTGAAACTCCATTGTGCCTGAATGAGGAAGCCAAGTTCGATGACTACGATATTCCAAATAATTGAATATGAATGGTGGTTGCAGGTTTCTGATGTGTGCATGCGCTCGAATGGGATTGTGTTTCTGTTTGATAGCATGG
Organism: Dioctria linearis; assembly: GCA_963930735.1. Lineage (NCBI taxonomy): Eukaryota > Metazoa > Arthropoda > Insecta > Diptera > Asilidae > Dioctria > Dioctria linearis. Next base: position 264,577,367 of record OZ005740.1, on the reverse strand, counting down.
ACGTGTGTCAATTTGTTTGTGATGTGACTCCATTGTATATGAATGAGGGACCAGGTTTAATGACTACACAAAAGGATACGAGTAGTGTTCTCGGGCCATGCCTGCAATAATAAAAAAAAAACCCCGGCAGAATCAATAGTTCTAGTAAAACACAGATCACGATTTATGACACATAACATTTACCCCCTCTTCTTTCAAAAGATTTCGGCTTGATTGCCGAAATCTTGCACCTTTTACCAGTTAGTGGAGCCATCAGAGTGTGTTAACTACCTTAGATTATAACCAGAGAGCGACAAACAAATTGATAAAAAAAGAGGAAAATGAATCCTAATTTAAAAGTAATCTAAGTATTAAAACAACCAATATGTGTGCGTTCTATTACGTCTACGATGAGTATCATGAACTTGCATTTAATTAATATTTCTCTTGTAAGTGTCGCACTGGTTAGGTTTCATTGATTAACGCCATTTTTAGTAAAGGCTCTATTAGTAACTACATCCCTAAATTTACTCTCTCACTTCTCCCCTCATCAGCAATTTCTACGTAAGCCATTAGAAGCTATCTTACGCGGATCCCCGAAATAAAACATGCTTATTTTCGCTATTACTAACTCGAGGAAGTCTGAACAAGCAAAAACAAAAAAAATTTAAGATTGCTGCAAGAAAATTATAAAAATTATTGTCTAACTACAAGAGATACAAAATAAAAATAATATTAGATTATTTACCCAACTCTCTATCGGGAAACTGTCGGAATTACTTGTAGGATTATAATCAAATGTCACATATTATGTGACGGGACAAGATGGGCAGATGAATTTGCACATCCTCAGTAACTTAGAAATCTTCCTCAATTTGGGCTTTAAAATGAGCTTTACGCCATAGTCTTGACGACACGGCACAGTGATCACAATTGCAATACGGATACTTACAATTGAAAGTTTGGGCAATGTTATTGGGTTCCCAGTACTAAGCCAGTGCGTATAAAAAATTAGTAATAAGAAAATGGTAAAAGGAAAAAATAAAAAAAACTACTAGATAGCCATAATGGTTCCTTTAACTATAATTAAGGGCGTGCTTATTACAGAATCTTGAAAGTAAAAGACTGTTGCAAGAGGTGCACTCACCGCGAAATAATTGCATTCTAAGCGGTGTTAACAGTGTCCTGTAGTTAACCAGTTAGGCTGGTGGGATGGCTTATTAATCCTACCCGAGATAGATAAGTAACGTGGGTTATAAATTATTCCCCGATAGCTGCTGAACTATAAGGCCGCAGATCTTTGTATTCCAAATCCCCTGTTTCTTACCAGCTGTGTCTTCTAGTTCGTATGTCCACGGAGATACTTTACGACTTATTATGAAAGGTCCTATATATTTTGGCGCAAGTTTAGCAGAAAATTTTTTCGCTGCATCCGATAGAAGGAGATTTCTTCTCCATACTTTGTCTTTTACCATATACTATACGTCCCTTCTTCGTAGATCATAACGTTTCTTGCTGGCTTTGGTTGCCTTAATTAAACGAATAAAAACTTCTTGACGTACCTCTTCAAGGGCTTTAGCATGGGCTTAAGCATCGACATTCTCCTCTTGCGATTCTTTTCTATTCTTCCCACAAACGACAATTTCTCGACCGAAATTTAAAAAAATATAGTGTCAGCTTTGTTACTTCCTGCTGAGATGTGCGTATTGCGCATGCTACTTTTTGTAGCTGTTGATCCCATAATCTGTGGTTGTCTGGCACATAAGCACGTAACATTGTCTTGACAACTTGATTAACCCGCTCAGATGGATTCTCCTGAGGGTGATAATGTGCGGTAAAATCTAATCTTATGCCATAAACCTCGCACAATTTCATGAATTCCCTGCTTTTAAATTGAACTCCATTATCGCAAATTATATTTCGAGGAGCGCCGAAAAGAAGAAACACATTATCTTCCATTACTTTGCAAACTGATTTTCCCGTAGCAGAACGCAATGGGAAGAGCAACACATACTTGGAAAATTGATCGACAACTGTTAAGATGAATGTATAGCCCTGGTTAGATCGTGGCAACGGACCGATAAAGTCGATACACAACGTTTCCCTTGGTTTACTTGCAGGTCTTCGAGTAGTCATCAATCCAGAAGGCTTTCGTCGATGTGGTTGGATCTGCTGACATACCATGCATCGTTTTATGTAGTCTGCAACATCTCTCCTCATTCCTGGCCAGTAAAATGATTTCTGTAAACGATCACAAGTTTTTGTATTCCCCCGTGACCTGCTGTCGGCTTGTCGTAAGCGTCGGATATGATATCCTTTCGTTTCTCTCTCGGGACAACTTCTCGCCAATAATTGGGTTCTAATGCCAAAGAAGGATATCTAACTCTGCAGTGTCTCAATAGTTTACTATTGTGAACGCAAAAATCTGGGAAAGTAGAGGGATTCGATCGAATACTTTCCACTATTCTATTGAACCACTTGTCATTTTAAAGTTCCACAGTATCAATTGAATCGAGAATTGGAACGGATCGAGACAGATAATCAGGTAGGAGATGCTCTTTTCCCTTGCGATGGATTATATCGAAATCAAACTGCTGTAGCTTGACAGCCCAACGCGCCAAGCGACCGGTCGGGTCCTTCAAGTTATTCAGCCAAATGAGAGGAGCATGGTCGGTGACTACTGTAAATTTCGAACCCTCAAGTTAAGGGCGTAATTTATCCACAGCCCATAGGACCGCGAGGCATTCACGCTCTGTGGTCGAATAATTCCTCTCGCAACGATTGAGAGAACGGCTCAGATAGGTAATAACTTTCTCTTCCTTATCTAGATGTTGCGTCAGAACGGCTCCAATACCAAATCCCGTAGCATCTGTATGGACTATAAAAGGGTGCTCGAAATTCGGGGAAGACAAAATTGGAGCACTGACGAGTTTGTCCTTAATAGTTTGGAAAGCTTTTTCGCACTCGTTATCCCATGAGAACTTCTTTTTCTTCTTTAGAAGACTATTAATAGGAGCTGTGAGATCGGAGAATGATGGAACAAATCGGCTATACCATGACACCATACCTATAAATCGCCGTACTTTAGTCACAGTAACTGGACGAGGAGCTTCGAGAATACTTTTTACTTTGTCCGGGTCAACTTGGAGACCGTTTTCCCCTACTAAATACCCCAAATATTTCAGTTCACGTCGGCAAAACTCGCATTTGTCATAGTTTATGGCAAGACCGGGTCTTGGTAACCGATCGAAAAATCTTCTAAGACTTCTAAGTGTTTCTCAATGGTTTGAGTCACAATAATGGCGTCGTCAAAGTAGACAAAAACATGGCTTTCTAAAGCTCCGGATAGGTTGCGATCTATTAGCCTCTGCCAAGTTGCAGGCGAACTATTTAGACCAAAAGCATTCTTTTGAATTGAAAAAGGTCTTTTCCCGGTACAGTGAAAGCTGTAGATTGTCTTGATTTTTCTTCCACGGGCACCTGCCAGAATGCTGATTTCATATCGAGCAAGGAAATATAATTCGCATCTCTTAGCTTATCTAGTGAAGAAGACACGTATGGTATTGGATAGGCATCTTTCTTTGTTACCTTATTTAGTTCCTAAAATCTACGCAGAACCGATAACTCCCATCTTTCTTCGTAACCATCACGATTGGAGGGGACATTGCACTAACTGAGGTTTCCACTATCCCTTCCTTAAGCATTTCGTTAAGCTCTGAGTTTATAATTTTCAGCAGGGCTGGGGAAACCAGGAAGTAGCGCTGTTTAATTGGCTCTGATTCCGTTTTGTTGATATGTGCAACAGCATTCATACAGCCTAACCCTGAACCCATTAGTTGTTTCGTTCTCTCAACCAATTTAAGAAGTTGCTTTTCTTGTTCCGCAGAAATTGAAGAGCGACTCTCTAAGGTGCACAAAAAATTTTCTTTGATGGAGTCTGAAAAATACCAAGAATCTTCATTTAGGTTTCCAATTATGGACATACATCTCCAAAAATCTACGCCATGTACAAGCTCCTGTGGTAACGAGGGAATCACCAAAACATTAAAAGTCTTAACGAATCCTTCCAATTCTATTGGAACAGTAACTTCACCTATGACACCCACACTTGCTCCGTTCGCCAATTTTACTAAATCTACCCTTGGTTTGGTCAGTTTAATGCCCATACCCTTTAATTTTCGCCAGCCAAGATTGCCAATTATACTACGCGATGTCCAGTAAACCCGTAAGAATCACTTTAAAAACTGATACCCTTAAATAAGGCCTTCCATCATTCTTCGTGTATGTGAAGATGAAATCCAGCTGAGCTGCTTTTGAAAGGTCACAATCTTCCCTAAAACTCTCCATAAAAATTCCTACCTCTCCGGTGCTGCGACTCTATTGGTTATGTCAGAGCTCAGACCGCAGCGAACTACTGAGCTCTCGACTCGTTTCCCGAGCCTGAGACATTCCGATTATAAATCGGATTTGGTCCTGCATTCGAGCAGTTGGAACACCTACTACGAATAACTCCGAACCTACCACATCCAAAGCATCGACGTCTTTGTCGACAGAATCTCGCTGTGTGCCCCCTCGATTGCAATTATAACAGCGGTAGATAGGTCTGTTTGATTGGTTACTGATCGTTGCAATTTCTGGGTTCTGGCACGATACGCAGGCTAGGTCAGGTTCCAGCAAATGAGTTTGACGTCTTGATGGAGGTGGAGCAAACGATTCCACTGAGGCCCTAATAGCTTCAAGTCTTCTACCGAGCTCCACTAATTCTTGAATTGACGGTACTTCACTCAAACCTAGTTGGCTCTGATAGAAGGAACTGATATTCCTCTTCAGAATACGCAACTTTTGTGCTTCATTAATTGGTTCGGTTAGTCTGGAAAATAAGCAGTTCATGACAGCAACGTAAGTGCCTATAGATTCGTCCCTGCCTTGCGTACGTTTTTTAATTTCCTCCATGAGGCGATCATCATAATCTATACGTAGGAACACTTTTCGTAGCTCCTCTACCAAATCTTTCCAACTTTTAAATTTCTTCTTATTCGCCCTATACCATATTAACGCGCGACCTGAGAAGAGGTCAAGAGCTGATATGAATAACTGAGATTCTGATACGCCTCGAGCCTCACTTAACTCACCTACCCTTTCCAAGAAAGAGCTTAGGGATTGGCTTGCCGTACCCGAGAATTTTACGTCCCATTTATTTATGGGTACTATCGAAGCTACACGCGGACTGGCTATGAGTGTGCTAAGCTCTAGCTCCTCAGTGGATGTACTAGCTAAATCAACTTCCTCGACTGCTGACTGTAGGGAGCCTAGGGCGGCTATAATTTGACCCTTCAACTCTTCTTTTACTTCAATATCAGAGTCCTCCTTAGCTTGCATCCTTTTTAATCTATCGAAAGCCCAGTTGACCTTTGTTGTGATCTTTCGGTAGGCGCTGCTCGTAGTATCACCCGTAAAATTTACTATAAAGTCCGATATTTCTTTTAATTCATTCCTTAAGATCTCTACATCTTCCTCAAATTTGAAAGGATACTTAACAGCCTTCATTATTTCACCGGACTTTTCCATTTTTAACGAGCCCCTCAAAACCTTCCGCATCTCTTCAACAGTGCCTGTCCTTAACTCTCGAACAAGTACTTGATAGCTCAATTCGTCTTGAGTTAGACGATTCACCTCCATGGCTGTATCAATAGATACCACAAATAGCTGAATCAACGAAAACTTTAAAATAGTCTTACACGACCAAAAAGGGCTTTTCCTGAATCAATAAACTGAGAAGAATCCAACCTTATACAGTAATAGAATTACAGTAAAGGAGAAACTACTTTACCCACTATCCAGCCACAATCACTACTATTGGTTTCGCAAAACCAACTAAATATACAACAAAGTAATGGAAGGACTATAATATATATCCAAATCAACCAATGTAATTTCCATGATAATTTGCCAATAATTGGTGGAGACAAGTCAATGGTGACTCAGGTAAACCACTATCTTATTAATCTATTAAAGCTCTCGTATATGGCACCTGAAATAGTTATTACAACTATGTGCACTCGAACGTAGTTTCAACGGTTAAAATGTATCTCAATGAAAAATAGACTTTAATGAAAATAAAATATGAAAAACGTAATTTTTCGAGAGAAAAAAAAATTCTAATAATGTTCATACACTATCGGAGCCCTTTGAGGATTAAGTAAGTTACTTGAGTTGCACACTTAACCAAGTTGAAACTAGGTTATATTTATAATTCACAATTCAACTACTACATAGAGATTTATATAAGATAATCTTCCGAAATTTCACTTCTATCGAAAATAAATTTAAAAAAATTAATCCAGTAAGTATAGCAACAAATTCCAGTTTGACTCCACCTTAAGCTATATGTAACAATCAAAATATTTCAATATGGATTGCAACTGAAAATCCCTTAATTTAATTAAATTAAATTATTTTTTTCTTCTTTAAATATCTATTGATAATAAACTTAGAAGAATAAGTGTCTAATAGCTCTTAGTAATAAATAATTATCATTCAAATACAGTAACTAGCTTCTGTTTAAATACACACAGAAGCAAAAACAAACTTCTCACTGAAATGCCTAGGATTCGGTTGTTACTTGCAATAAGCACGATACAGCAAAGTATCACTGATAACTTATTCCTTCTCAATAGCAATGATCCAACAATTCTCTGATAGATATACAGGTACCAACTCAAAAAAAACTAATATTCCAATCGTAACTAAAGGTACGCTACTCTTTTAGCAACACATTTTCCCAATACTACACTGTAATTTTTGAAATCGCTCAATTTGCTACTTTAATCTTGTTCGCTTCTTTCTTATTCCTAACAATGCAAAACAGCTGTTGTGTTGGCACTGCGCATGATATTACTACACTCTGATGACTGCCAAAATTCTGTAAATTGCATGCAACTTTCATTATATGTAAAAAAAAAAAATCAGTAAATTGAAAAACACACACCAAATAAATATCTAAACGTTATCGAATGATCGAACGTCGACCATCAGTGCGACTATTCAAGGCCCCGCTATGAAACGAACATTACATAGGATTTATTAGGGAGATGCAAAGCGTGTATAAGCCAGCTGTAACAACGGACGGTGCGATCTATGAACTATTAAGTGCCGCTGTTGTCTAGTTAGAATATTTTTTCTAATCCCGAAATTATAATCATTACGCACTTAAAAAAAATTCTGTGCATTCTTAGAATGAGGAAAATAATTTTTTTTTGCTGATAAATACAACACTCAAATTCAACAATAGTCTTTTGTTTTCTTTTACAATTTTTTTTATTTATTTTTAACCATTTCAGAGCTCTTTATCGAAAATTTCGCTTGGTCCCCTTTTCAAAGAATGGGCCCCACGTTGGGCGCCAAAAATGTTACGCATTTTTTTTTATGCGTTAAGGCGCTAGCTCAGCTTGCGCGTGGGAAAGATACGACTATTCGCAATTTTTAAATATGATCGCCAAAGAGGAGTCAAACGATAGAACTGTAGAATAATAAAAAAAAAAAATTAAAACAAATGGGCGCCACGCGGTTTTTAGACGTACCACGAAACTCTATTACAGGTGTGACAAAAAACACTATTTTCAGCAAACACTTAAATGTATATATATTTGTAAAAAAAATGGAAAAGCAGGTACTATTAACTAAAACCAAGAAATGCTATTTAAAACAAAAAGTTCTAAATTTGAAATTAACTCTCTTACGGCACCTCCATGGTACCGCTTAATAAAAAAAACGTATCCGAAGAGAAAATTCTCGAAGTCCTCAGAGACCCTTTTCTTCTTTACTTTTCCGTTTAATTTTTTTTTTCACTTTTCCTGATTTCTTTTATGTTTTACGATTTTTAATTCACGTTTCTTTTCCTTCCTTTACTTTACTGTTCTTTTATTTTTCTTTCCGCTCGTGACCTTTTTTGCTGCTACTTGTCAAGCCGTAACACAAGTGTCTCTTCACCTACAGGATCAGTCTCTTTTTTTCCTTTTGGCCCTCCATTCCACTGCCTCTGTTCCCATTATTTTTATACACTGAACTTCGAACTTTGGTTCCGGGTGTACGTGCAGTCATTATTGCCGGGTGTACAGTCATTTCTGCCGAGTGTACAGTCATTACTGATAAGCATCAATTTCGAAATCTGATCATTGCAATTTCAGACTTTTTTTTCTTTATCCATATTGCTTCTTTATTAAAACTGACTGTGAAATTCTTCTTCTTTGTTATTATGCTGTTTTGATTTTATTTTCCTTGACAAATATTGTTCTTCTGGGACGGGGCCTAGTACATCCGGGCTGAGATACTTACTGTTCTGCATGCGCTTTCTTATATATCAACTGTCTTGCTTTTCACTATTTCTATTGAGAATAGTGGTTATTATGTTACATAAGGGTTCTGAGCAACCTAATTTTTATAAGTTCTCCGAAAATTATTACCAAATGCAACACCTTGGTGTTCGTAAGCGAGACAAATTCAATTCAAAAGCTATGTATAAAAAAAAACAACAATCGACTCTACTAATTGAACGAAATAAATGACTAAAATATTTGTGGGTTAGTACAAAATTTAAGCGATATATGTACCGTCCGTTAGTAGAACGTACACGCAAATTTGATTAAGTGTCTGAAATGAATACACTGGTAAATTTGGATCAAGATCAGTGGTTTATTTCCTAACAACAAATCAACACTGCTGACCTTCTTTGACTTTCAAGACACTATTGCACTTAGTTTTTAGAATCTCCCAGATTATATATAAAAAGGTTTCAGGTCAACGATTCAAAATTATGGGAAAACACACTTACAGGATTGTTAATAATAGATATATAAATAGATATTCAATATATAGGATTAATATAGAGCAAAGGTTAGAATAATTTAACTTCAAAACACTGGCACACTTGCTTAACTGAAATATCTCGAGTAATTGTATTAAGACAGAATTATATAAATTGTTGGGTCAGAGATCAACACACACTAGAAAACACACTTATTGACACCGATTCATAATGTATAATTTTTAGAAATAGATATGTCGAGACAAAACTCTGTAGGTAAATTTGGGTCTGAGATTTTTGTATTACACTAAAACACTTATTATCACCAAGTTATAATATGAGATCGTCAAAAAATGTAATAAAAATAAATGTGTAAAATAGATATGCACATGAAATGTAAAATATATATATATGTATATAAGTCAAAATATAGTCAAATAGATATATGAATAGGTATTAAAATGTTACAAGTGGCTGGTACTCACCGATCTAAACTTGGCACTTAAGATGGTTGACTTTAAGTCAGTCAACCCCCGGCTTAAAGTGTTATCTTAACTTCAGTCAACTCCCGAAGTAAGATATTTTATTTTAGTCAACTCCCAAAATAAAATGTATATTAGTAATGATTATTTCAGTCAACTCCCGAAACAATATTCTTTAAGTCAGTCAACCCCCGGCTTAAAGTGTTATCTTAACTTCAGTCAACTCCCGAAGTAAGAAATTTTATTTTAGTCAACTCCCAAAATAAAATGTATATTAGTAATAATTATTTCAGTCAGCTCCCGAAATAATGTGATTTGTTAATAAGAATTCTATATCAGGCGATACCCGATATAAAATGTTAGTCCCTACCTATGTCAACTTATCCCAATCGATGCCAAGTGCAAAAAGAGATCGAGATCAGTCAGCTTGTGGTTTAAATAGCCCTTGCTTGCACACGACACCAATGATGGAGTAACCAAGGCGCATGATCACAAGAATTGGCAGTCCATCTGTGCACTTACGGTACTAGTGATAAAACCCCTCCTAGCAACGAACAAAATGCATAGCAACAAGAAACAAACGCAGCAGATGCTCCTGTGATAGATAAAATTTCGGTGCAGTAGCCCATGAAGAAAAATGTATTACCGTTCGATGTTTTGTTTGAATAAGTTGCATATTAAACCACAATACATTTTGATTAAACTGTGCCAAATTTGAGCAACTTGCAATTAGATTATATATTAAATGAAATTATTTTCTTTTCAGAACTTAATTTTTTAGCACGCTTTTTTGTTGTTTTTTAGAATGTTCCTTTTTCAGGACTTATTTTAGCATGAATCGGAGCTGGCTCGAACAATATATAAATAGTAACTAAAGGTACCTATTTCGAATACTGATTAATATTACATTTGCATTATTAATGATATTATTATCCATTATTATGCTACAAATTTCAATCTTTAATCTACGTGTTAGTAGGGTGATGCCGCATTCAAGGAATTATACATATTCCGAAATAGTTCTGAATTAAATGAATGTATGTCTAAATATATAGAGTATGGTGAAACTCCATTGTGCCTGAATGAGGAAGCCAAGTTCGATGACTACGATATTCCAAATAATTGAATATGAATGGTGGTTGCAGGTTTCTGATGTGTGCATGCGCTCGAATGGGATTGTGTTTCTGTTTGATAGCATGGACGTGTGTCAATTTGTTTGTGATATGACTCCATTGTATATGAATGAGGGACCAGGTTTAATGACTACACAAAAGGACACGAGTAGTGTTCTCGGGTCATGCCTGCAATAATAAAAAAAAAACCCCGGCAGAATCAATTGTTCTAGTAAAACACGGATCACGATTTATGACACATAGCACGATACAGATTACGCATTCAGTGAAAAAAAGATAATTTTTGTCTTTGGTTTATGGATGCGATCAAGATTCTTAACGGGGATGCATTTGTCCCTTGGTCATGTAAGGGTTAATGGAGTCGGTAAAGATTTTTAATAATATGTCTATTAACTCTTCGAAAATCACAGCAACGTCTATTGCTACCATTCTTCTTCGTCACTAATACAACCGAACTAACGAATTCGAAACAGATCGGTTGTATAAAACCTTCATTGTAGTATGTCACTCCTGAATTAGTTTTCCTTCTTCGCCTCTGTATCTTTTAACTTGTTACTAAAAGACGTACTCTGATTTTTCTTTCTTCTTATTATACATTTGCTGCATAGTAATCGATGTAGAATTCAATACCATCCACTGAAAATTATGTTTTAGCCACTCTAAATAGCTTAATTTCAACACTTTTCTTTGATTGGTATTAATTGTAACTCTTTAAAGAAATCGTATATAAGATACGATAGGTTTTAAATTTATAGATTTGCTAACTCAACTACCACACTCGAATCATCTGGGTTCTAATCGGTTACACTTGAATTACTTAAATCTTTTCGCTTGTTTGGTCATTCATAGCATGTGTGCTTAACATAACCCAGGCGCGTATACAGGGGGAGGGTCACGGGGATCATGACCCTTCCCAAAGCACTGGCTCACCTTCGCGGTGAATTGAATGGGACGCTGAACTGTATTGAGTTGTAAAAGTGTAACAGAGCGCTTTTCGTATGGTATGAACACAATGTGTAGCTGACGCCGGCGATTAATGCTGGTGCTGTAACACACTTTTGCAATCTGCGGCGACAGCTAGCCCTGGGTTTGGCGTTTGTTTGTCTTCTTTTGAGTAGTAATAGTGGGCGGGTAATAATTGTCAATCCCTCATAGGTCTTCGTCTTTGAAACGTGTACGATTTCTTTATAATTTTCTTATGTTTTATATAGTGTCGAAAGTCATCTATCATACGTATCACAGAAAGGAAAGTAATTTTGGAATACTACATATTTATTTTAGTGTTTGATTGTTTAGAAAAAGGCACGCAATGCATAGCAGCCCGATTATTATGATGCTTTTATATTTTTGTTGCGCGGATTACTCCCATAGATGAAAAAATAACACAGTTTTGAGATTTGAAAGTGTTATTGCTTCTAAGAAATCGGTCAGCGGTCTGATTTTTCGACATAGAATCGATAACAGGACAAGTTGGTGGGGACTTCGCAACAGAAGCATACAAACTGACTTAACGAATTTTGATTTGGGGTGCTTCCAGTAGAGCCCTAGTTCCTTTCAATCATCAACGTATAGCCAGCCGTTGATTTTTCTTAGCGACACTGATTGAAGCCTGAGTCACTAAAAATTATTACGTTCGTAGGCAAGCATTAAATTTTTCTTAGGAAAATACTTGCAAATTGTTCTTAGGAATTTTAATGAATAACTATTCACCAACAACGGTCCAAACGAATTGGTGGATTGATTCTGGTTGTTCACTCTTTCGGACAAGGGCACAAGCATTCAGCATGGTTCCAAAGAGCTATACTGATTTAGGTGCCTTAGCTGTGCTTGGTAGCTAAAGATATTTATGAGCATTGGCACACATACATTTTGTTCTTAGAAGTTTACTTGAAAATTTTTCTACAATATTTTTATACACTATTGGTGGCTCAAAACCTTCAGTTGGATTGATTCCAGTGGATTGTACTTTCGTATTAATTCAAGTAGTGTGGTTTAATTTAACTTCACGTTTAATTTAAATTTGTAGGAGAAGGATAAACTTGTTATATTAGTTAGCGAGGGAGGTCGAAATAGTAGCGAAACTGTAAAGCGGAAGACTGATAAGACTATTTACAACTTTCCATTAGAAGAAATAGTCAGTAAAATATCATGTACTTCTACTCCATTCCTTTGGATGCGACTCAAGGTGCAAACTCACTCTCAGTCAATCACTTCACCGGTGACAGAATTGCTTGCGACAGCAAATATTTCCACAATCTCTGCACAAAAAGGCATATCGGTTATGAGTCCTTAATGTCCACCATGAGATCGATATAATATTATCGACAGGTTTTCCAAATCAAACCGAAAATTGGATTTTGTGATATAACGTAAATATGATGAAAAAAAATTTTAGGAGCGACTTCTTCTAACTTTTTCCTCCTCGAACATTTTAGTTGTGACCCCCCCCCCCCCCCCCCCTAGACCACCGGTCTGGATACGCGCCTGATAACCACACTACGAAAAAATCTTGATCTTTTCCATTTTTATCGTATTTATTTCCTCTGATTTTGATAACTTTCCCTCAATTTTTCGTGAATTTTTAAGATCTTTTTTACCGCTATTTTCCAAGACTCATATAAGACATTGTCGTTTTGAATTCCAACTATTAAATAATCGATTCCTCGTCGATGTCCACTTGGTTAACAATTTGCAACATGTGGTAATGATAATCTCGTAGACTTTCATCATGTTGTTTCTCCGATTTTGTAATTGCTTGTGAGCTTCAACGCTACTTACAGTTGTGTCAAACTCACACAACACACACAACATTATGCTCTCTTTAGGCTGAACTACAATAGAAGTAAATAACTTTACGGAATTGCACGAGACTGAGGTTTACTTACAAAAAATTGATATTTTTAGCCTATAACATTCCGTAAGAGTTATTATCTTGATATTTAATGTGTTCAATTTTAAAAAGTGTTAAAAGTGAAAAAATTAACAAATGGAAGTTGATTTAATTGAAGATTTGTGCTTTCTATTAATTCGCATTACCATTTTTATTCCATTTAATTTTGTATTGTACTTTTAATCATTTAGTATTAAAGTAATTGTTTGACATACCGCGTTCTTACGGAATGAGTGATTCTTACCTTTACTGACTGCAATTTGACTTTACGTAACGCCTTTTAGATTAAAGGGCGCGTTCGCTTTATATAAGAAAATGGACTTACGTATAAGTCTATTGTAGTTCAGCCTTTTAACGCAGTCCACTTGCTTATAATATTTACAAAGTTAATTAATTACTTTTGTAAATTCGAAATTTAAGATTTTTGTTGAAATAATTTTGTCTCATGAAGGTTATCTGTGCAAATTTTACTTTACTCTAACTTCATTCTTTCCACTTTTGGATTGAAATTATTTTATATCTGAGTTTCTACTAACAAATATCATTAATGCTATTTCTTCTACTTACCTTAAATTCACGTATTTTAAAATATTTATTTCACAACTATAAAATATATTATAAAAACTATAGAACCCCAATTGAAATCAAACGTATACAACAGAGTATAACTCAAAATAAAAAAAACGACATATATCTGTACTATAGCTCATTCTACAATTTCTATAATGTATTGAAAGTAAATAATTTGATTGACCGACAGTGAAAGATTCTACTTCTTAGGGATTGTGCGTCTTAATTCTACGAATGAGATATGTACTTACTGCCACTTATCGTGGAAGTGTTACGGTATTTTTGCTTGATTACTAATAATAATGTTTATTTCAAATACCACCATGCATAATTTTATGGTGTAATTCTATTCTACTTTTTGTTTTAATTATCGATATATGTTGATTAAAAATTCATTCAAATTTAGTCCATTGTAAAATATAATGTTAAATATTAGCTAAGTGAAGAAGTTAAAAAAAAAACGAAAACGATATAAAATGAAATAATTAAACTCATATGGAGTAAGTTAATTCAATGATAATTCAATTCTTCCACTTTTCATAAACATATAAAAAAAAACTAAAAAAAAAACAAAAAATAAACATCGACTATGGCCACCGAGGCCGTCTGCAATACATTCGATAACACATACAAGGGCCTGCCTTATCCTTTTTGTTTTTTGATATTGCAGGACAGAAATGAAACTTTTATTAATTAAACTCCTTTATCAGAAAACCTCCCTCCCTCCTAGCGTAAATAATCGGATCACTAAAATTGTTTCTTCCATTCAATACTTTTTCTTGGGTCAGGGGCTTTTTTCAGACGCCACTAATCTCAACTCTGATAGAAGGGACAAATTCCTGCTAAGTGAAATATAATTCCGTCCTAGTCCCGATTACCCAGCAAACATACAGACCTGCTTTCATGCCTGGGTGGGTTGCATTTAGACTTAAAAGACCTCCTTTATACTTACAGATAAGTCTAACTTTCTATTAGGAGCTATCATCTCGATCGGATAACAGCATTCTAGCAGCAGAAAATAAGGCCTGGCCTAACTTTGACAAATTATTTTGGGAGTATTTAACAAATATAATTTTTTTTTTTTAATTTTCGTACACAATGGCGGCGACAGATCCCATATTGAAAAACTTATTTTTTACAATAGACGTAAATTAGGAGATATGGAATAAAAAAAAATTATAAATTATATATTATTAGCTATGGGAACACGTAAAAGTCTGTTTTTATTTTACTTGGATAAAATTGTGCACTTTTGTCGATATAACAAGATTTTCTGCCCATAAAATAACCAGTAAATTGTTTATAAAAAGATATATTTACATGTAATCAAAAATGTGTTCCCATAGAGAATGCAATTGTGAATCTAGTATCAAAATTTTAAATCGATCCATGCAAAGGTGGTTACGCGTTTAAAGTTATACGAGCACCCCCTAATGAGTGGTGGTGAGCTCAGTACGCACTGCGATGCGCAGCTGCAAAATCGATGATCTGCATATTGTTTTTATGACCCAAAATATTTCATAAAAAAACAACAACGATTTTTCCAAAATCTTAGACTGCGGTATTACCCATTAAATCTAGGATCTAAGTCATGTCGCAGCGACTCTCCGGCTCTCTCGAAAGCTATTTATTTATTTAATATTATCCAACATATATCAAATAACGTTACATTATAATAAATAGTTGAAAAAAAATATTTTGAAATAAATCACGATATGAAAATTAAAATATGATCCATATTTGGAGAGAAAGTTAAACGAAAAAGATTATAAGAGTTTAATAGAACGGTATAATGCTACTACTGATTCTGTTAAGAAAAGTAATAATAACCTCATATGCGTGGGCGTAGCTAGCGTTTTGTCTAACACAGAACTGAAGAGGAATATTTTTCAAGCAAGTATTATTTTTCAAAAATATGTAAAACTTTGTAAAACGTTAATCAGCATTACAGCCAAGTTTTCTTACATCAAGTAAACTATTTTATTGATTACAGTTGTTTGATTTCGAGCAAAGGTTGATTCATCAATAAATCTCGCCTATTGGTTTAACTGGATTTCATTTCAATCGAATGCAAAATACATGTGAATTTTTTTTTAAATCTACTAGCATTACGATTTCTACAGGAGAAACAGAAACACTATTGGTATTGAGAAAAATTCGTCTTATGATAAGAATATTATCGGTTATACAAGGAAACTGACTTGCTACAAAGAAGAACATTTTACATGAAGTCACCATAATACATACCTAATAAAAATTATCCAATTTGGAACATTTAAAATAAAACTTTTTCTGGAATAAAGAAGAGTAAACTACATTTAAGCAATTCTGTTCTTAGGATATATAACCTTTTCAAATTTGCTGTATGAAAATTTACTCTATTATTATAATCGGAGATAGATTTGACAATATATTTACTACTCCTAATCTAATTTTTCTATATTTAGTTTGAATAAGACGAAGAAATTTTTCCTTAACACACATGGCAAAGAGCTTATTCTTAGTAAATATTTCTCTCAGTGCATTATCGTTTAATTTAAATTCGTCATCATCCGCCACTACCTTCTAAAATTAATATCGTTATAAGCTGCTGGGAGGGAGTACAACTATTATTTTATTACTTTTCGTGTTAATTTAAATTAAACCTATTTTATGGTGTTATAATTTTGTCAACAAAAATCGCCAAAAACCAATTAAATCAGCTTTAGTTTTCTAATTTTTTCTGCAAATCATCTCAACAGTTTTGCAATTGTAATTTTTTCTTTTATCTATGGCATTCTCTTTGTTGAGCAGTGACTTGTGAGAGAATCATTCTTGAAACATTGTGCTTCTAAGCCACTGAATTTAAGTCCTTTTATTGATGCTGTCATAGAAAATTATTATATTATTCGGTACAAGATTATATTTATACACTACAATGATAAGACGGCTGTAGGTATGTAATATTCGATGATGTTTCCGGGATTAGCTTACCAAAAGCATAGCTCCTAGCTCCATAGCAGGACGTAGAGTAGCAACATTGCAGTACTCAAAGTGTTGATTGTGGGGAGTAGCTAGATCAGCATGACTCCACGATTAAAATAAACGCAGAAACCTTTTGTGTAATGTTCGATGATAACTGATAACTGGCTGTCTCTATTTGATTGCGCTACCTTCTATTTATATTATAAAATTAACTTACGTCTATCTTACATATGGTTCCGGGGTCAACAGATCGGCACAAAAATGCAAGTCGTGACAAAAGTATAAATTGTGCAAATTTCAGAAACTATGTGCTTGCTTGTATTTTTGTGACGGTGCTAGGTTGACCCAATTTTCGTTCTATGGTGCAATTATGTTTATGTGGGGAAATGCGTGGTTGACTCATAAGCAAAATGAGTTTGCAATTTGTTTTGTTTTTTTTGTATGGTAATTGCTTATGGGTTCACCACAACGCCATTTTTTTAGACTCTTACAAGATCTAGCGAAATCTCGTGTTTTTTAGAAACTTTTCGATGTCAGTCAAAATTTTGAACTAATTCCTGCATACTTGGAAAGTACCTATAGTACTTGCTATGAGGTCACTTATCTGACCAAGAGTAGAATTTCGGGTTTGGAAGAATTTATTCAGTAGGCACATTCATTCTAGCAAAAAACTGAATGAAATATGTGTAAGGAAATCCAAGTGCTATGTGCTTGTCACAGTTATCAGTGAATCGTTTTACCAAAATTAATTTAATTGGATCATAATTTGTCAGTACTGCTTTGCAGTTTTCGTAGCGACATCTAGTAGTACTTATAGACTTCCTATTTAATGGATGGTAGAGATTCCGAGAGTGGCTCGTAAGTTCTGCAGGCTCGCATAATGACCATGTTATGAGAACTGAATGTACAAAGCTTCGAATCCCTTAAAAAATGTATTTGGTAGTGAAACATTGGTGCATGAGTCGGCAATCACGAGATTTAGTTTGTGTGTTAAACAATGATGTAAATTGCGTAAGGGTGAGTTTCTTTTATAATATCTATATAATTTTTATCATACATGACGTGAGCATCACTATAAGCCTGTGCAAGAATTGGAATATCATGCAAATGATGTTGATTCAATGTATCCAAAATAAATTTGCCAGTCCTTGCGCTTCTCTGGAGGTGAAACAATTTATGAAACCTAGAAATCGTTCGACTATGTCGAGACCGCTCGCATATCTTATGGTTATTGACAACTGTTCCTCTTTAAAGCACCTGGCCTCGTCCGCACTCAAAGAAAAATAGCCATACGCCGCTTTAGTTTCATCAAGAATTACCTCAATTATATCATTCTGGATATCTGGGCCCCATTCCAGTCTAAAGTATTTTCTGTACAAATCGATATGTAACTTAAACTTGATGCATGTAGCAAAGCTTTAATTCTTCCGTATACGATTGTATAATGAAAATAAAGTTTATTAGACTCGAAAAAAATGGCTTTTAATTCAATAGAATCCAAGAGAAAGAACCATAGAAGTATATAGGTTGAAATTAACAGAAAACCGAGAATTTTATGCATTTTAGAGTAAATTTTCGTTAAATCTAATTCTTGCACTGCCGTTTTAGAGAAACGAAATTTTTCAATAAATGTTTCATTGTCTAATCCAGTAAAAAATATTTTCTCTCTATACACCTTTGTTATTTCACGAAATACAAGATCATAATTTTTTTCTGAACTTGCACTACTACAAAATATATTGTAACACAATTTAATATTGGAACAAAATTGTCCTGGCCAAGCATTAAACGGAGCAGCTCTTATTACAATATTTACAAGTTCCCTTTTCTCTTGTTTGGACACCCCTAGTTCGCAGCAGGGAGCCTTTATTCAAGTGACCGAGCTTCCCACCTTTAAGTAAAAGTTCAAATATATTCGACCATTCAAGTTTTTAGTTTGATATAAAAAGTCAACCCAAAAGCATTCTAATACGGCGGGATGGGTACTGTGCACCCATCGCAGATAAGATGAAACTTCGCTAATCCCAAGTTCCACACCGAGCCTACATAGAGCCACAGCGGAACTATTTTTGGCAGAAAAACTTGTGTAAATCTCGTCAACTCTACGATGAGTAGTGTTTTTATCAGTCCCTAGGTCACACTCAGTATCACACACGGTTAGCGTCAGCTGATCAGCGGCGTTTCGTAGTAAGTATGACCAGCTGAGGAATGTTGTGGCGGTCCTGCGAATCTAATTAAACCGGTAGCTTTTCTTCGTGTAATCTGTCTCATCTGGAGGCCAAACACCACAAGCCTAGCGAAGAGAATTGAAGCGACGGGAGACCAGTTGAAGAGCAGTGTGTTTACTTGTGCTATGTTCTAACATAAAATAGGCAAGCATTTATTGAAGACCTCAGCAGATGTTACGTTTGGTTGTTTATGCGTTTGGTGTGTCGCAATACGCATCCGCGGTACACCTTTTCATGATGTGTTCAGTGTTAGCCGTAGTATTAGTGCAAGCCCTCGATTGGATAGTTGCTATGACCAGTCGTTTCGAAACAAGTTTGACTCGTACCAATGAATATGAGTTGGTGTTTGATTGAAATTGTGAGAAAATTGGGCTCGGCGGCCCTCTTCTTGACAGGACGTTTAACTAAATCGGGTGGCCGGAAGAGGTTTCCCAGAAATGGTTTATTTATCTTCTTTTGTTTTTATTGCAAAAAGAAACACAAGACGTGGTGGGCACTGAAGTGGACACGCCCTCACGAAATCAAGGGTGTCTAATTAGATCAATCAGTCTTATTAGACTAGACGCAGTTAAACAGAGTTGGACCGAACCCCGATTTTACTAGCATTGTACGATGATGCGTATTGCTGAGTAAAACAAATAGAGAGAGAGAGAGTTATATGAAGAGCTTAGGTCAGGGCACCCTTACGCAGCAAATTTTCCAATCGAATTAAAAAAACAAAAAGGTTCCCGGGAATCGTTTCTTAGACCAAGTTATAATGGTAGTCGAACCGAGATTTTACGCTCACTTTTCTTTCGTATAACTCGTGAATAGACACTTTAGGTAGACAATTTCTAGCCGTGCATTTCTGTGGTACCGAGTCGAAAACTTGTTTCTGGTGCGCTTGTAGGAAAGTATTAGGAATTGTTGCTTATTTTATTTCGGAAAGAAAATGTAAAGGTATCCAGAAATTTGTGTAGCGTATTTTATGTCTTCACAGAAAAATACCAACAAATTATTTCTTATGCTGTTACGAAAAAAAAGTATTGCTTATGCCATGCCTGAAAGGAAATTAAAATGCATCCAGCAATCTCTTCGCGTTTATTTTTATATAGCCGTTATGCTGCGTTCTGTACAGCGGGTGTTATCTTATTACTGAAAAATATAGAGAGAAATTGTTTCATAATCGGTTATGAAAAATATTTAGAAAGTATTGCTTACGCTATGCGTGAAAGGGAATGAAAATGTTTCCAGGAATCTTTCCGTTTTTGTATAGCCGTTATGTTACGTTCTGTTTAGCGTGCTTTTTGTTCTTACAGAAAAAATTCGAGAAGCTGTTTCTTATTCAATCCGCGAAAGATAATTAATAAGGTAAATGTGCAAATCACATATTTTTCGTGTAAGCCGTTGTGCTGTGTTCGGTCTAGCGAAATTTATGTTGCCACAGAAAAATATAGAGAAATTGTTTCTGAATCGGTTATGAAAAAGAATCGAGGTAAATCTACAAATCACTTATCTTTCGTGTAAGGCGTTGTTGGGCTTATTTATCTCCACCGGGACTCAAGAAGGACCCGTTGGGTATTCCCGTTTGCGCGATACAGTCGCAAGTTTTCCAATTTTCTTTCTTCTGAAATTCCTCGACTTTTAATGGGGTTTTATGATATTACAACACGTTCCTTCACTTCTACGTTATAATTCACTTTTTATTAACTAACACCCAAAATTGCTTTACAACTTCTTTTTCTTTATACAAAAAAAAAATACTTCAATTTTATAAAATTTCCTTCTCCGCTCTGACTGCTTTGATCACTCTTCTTTTAATCTACTCTAGTGGCCGCGCCAAAAATTCTTGTACGGTCTCTCGTTCTCGGGCTCAGGAAAAAATGGTCTGCCAGGTTGAATCATTGCAAGTTCGCAGGAGAGCTTGTCGCCATCTCTTGTGATCTTTGGTGGGAGGGGCCACCACGTGCTGCCCTAAATATCTTTTTGTATTCATCAAAAGATTGGGAGCTAATTTCTTCATCGTGGGGAGCAAATCTAAGAAATTTCGCCACAATATGTATCATTTTATTATAAATAATTCTTTTCCCAAAACACGGTTATCACCAACTACGCTAACGAGAAACTTTTTGTGTCTTCTCTCTCTCTAGCATTTGATACCGATATTTCTTTCGGCTTCTTATGGAACATATAATTTTGAAAGTAACACGGAAACTTCCTGGATTTTTGAGTAGTCAGATGGTTTTTACTACGTAGAGTTAATTATAAGTTACCATTTATCTATTGTAACCTAATATAAATGTCAAAACTAATTAATTTCAAATACACATATTTGTGCACATGAATGTAGTTCAATCGCAAAAAATATGTTATTTTCAGTATCAAAATTTTACTTCTTTATTGACTTGTACGCAAATCTACTAGTCTGAAAATATAGATAGAAAATTCCTGAGTAATTATAAGCCATGATGGATTTTCAAGTCGAACTGTAGTTTTCTGGTATAGTAAGTTGTACAAGTCAACATTTTCCACTTCTAGAATTACTGTTGTACAATAAATTCCACAAGTATTGCTTGTTGAAAAACACTTGTACTACAAGTACTTGTAGCTTTGTGGAATGCAGCCCTGGGCTATTTTTAAAAGATGAATCCTCCCGGTGCCCTCTCAAAGGCAAACTCTGGCGAACAAGAGTAGTGCTTAGATCATAAAACGAAAGGATAGGCTACCTTGTATAAAATTCGTGTACGTGTGATAAGCAATTTTTTTGTGGACACGGTAGGGAAATGACAAGAGGGCTGGGGTTTTAGTTTGTGTCAGTTCGATATTTCTGACATTTCTCAGTTGTCATTTCTTAGGTCGGGTGTTTTTTAAGTGATTTGTGAGTTAAAACATTAATAAAAGTGTTTTATAATTTTGTAATATTGAAAAACTGGTACAAATAATTTTTCTGTGCAAGAGATTTGTTATAATCGAGACTCCGGAATCTATAATTATGGTGGCGAAGTGCGCTGTGTTGTGCTGCAGAAACAAGCGGCGTTATTCTCGTGGAAAAGCATTCTTCAAGTAATCTTAATAGCTTTATTAATTAATTATTGTGTTTAAAATAAAATAAAAGTGAAATATTAATAAAAATAAACAGCCGTGGTAAAAAAATTAACGTTTTCCAATGCCGGTTTGTTTGCTTACAATTGAATTGTCATTAGGGCTCTTGTTTGATGTCAGTCAAGCAAAGGCAACGACAAGAAATATTATCAGCAAATAAATGGGGCATTTGGATTCTTAAAAATTTTAAAAGTTTTAAATTTAAAAAATAATTTAAAAATGTTGCGATATAATGAGTATTTTCTATTAAATTTCGTTTATTCGCAAGTTTACTTTTATTTTTTTCAAATTTTGCAAATTAGGTTTCCTAAAGATAAGTTCCTGTGTAAAAAATGGCTTGAAGCTATTGGGCGGATTAATTACATACCTTCAAAAGTTAGCATCGTATGTGAGGATCATTTCAATAAAAACTGCATTAACGAAAACAAATTTCGCAAAACCCTAGAAATGTGTGCAGATACTTTGCTGAATGTGAGGATTGCTGTTCAAACTCTATAGTAAGTATAATAGAATCAATATTTCTCACAACTGCCTACCTACATTGCCTAAAACAAAGGAGACTGAACATGATACCATTGGGGAAGGATTATGTGACAATACAATACCTCTTCCAAGTCCCGTCGCCGGTGAGTATCTTTATACGGCAAGTCTTTAAAGTACTTTAAATTTTTCTTTCATGTTTCATTAGTTCTTCTCAGAGAGGCAACACAAATGCGATTGAAAATGGAGCACATTTTTCCAATGCACTTAGTCATCCTGCAACGAGGGTACTTATATTATCATATCTCAAATAGAACTACTCATAAGACTAATTATTATAGATAAACGAAGAAGATCCTATTGGGGATACTACTTTTGAAACGCAAGAGACGCAGAGTGGCAACATAAGTGGAAGTAACCAGATTACAATTAGTGAAGACTTTGTTGAGAAAGTAGGACTCAGCCAGTCTACTTATCCAGCAATGATGGTACTTTTTCGGGTCATTTCAGATATAAATTCTAATAAGCTTTTCAACAGATTTATGAAGACGTTCAGGTTAGGAGCGGTTCACCAGAAGGGCAGATTGGAGATACTGAGGAATTTTCTGAGAATGGCAGACTCAGCCAGATTACTCATCCAGCAATGATGGTACTTTTTTCGGGTAATTTCAGATATAAATTCTAATAAGCTTTTCAACAGATTTATGAAGACGGTCAGGTTAGGAGCGGTTCTCCAGAAGAGCAAGAAGAAGAATTCTGCATGCAGCCTGAAGATCAAGAAATAACAGATTTACCCTGTGTGGCATCTTCAAATATTGTAAGTCGTTCAAAAGATATTTATTTTTATTTTATAGGTACCTACACACCACCGCTTAGTAATACAAACAGATTTCATTTTTATTTAAAAGAAACTTTATTAAACATATATTAATTTAAGAATTCGGATACCGCTTTATTTTTTTTCACTAACTATTGTTCACGACTGACGCTAAGCTCTATAACTCTTCTTCATGTCAGAGGGGCACTGTAAATATATAGAAAGCGTCATATGAGCACACACAAGCTCAGCTCAGTGAGTATAAGGAATGTAGTTGAATCTTTCTCTTTACCAATAATATTAAACATTAGGTAGAGAAAAATAGGAATGGAAAACTGCTATACACATACGCCGCACAAACAACTTTTTTTTTACAAATTTTCATATTTCAAAAATTATGATATTAGTGTAAGAAGACCGAAGAAAGAAAAAAACCTCGTAATTTAAAAGAATGTATGGAAAGCTCAGAAGAGGATGAATTAACTGACGATACGATTAAGGCATGAAGACGGTACGAGAAACTACAAAAATTAAGAGCGGAAATTATAAAGACAAATAAAAAAGTAAAGCGTCTGAATCAGAAATTAAGGAACAATTCAAACAAAATTACAAAATTACATAAGTGCATTGTTAGAGCATATGAAGGAAAAGAATTTAATTAGTGACGATTTGAGTGACAATTTGAGCGTAATAGTTGGTCCTAACTGGAACATCTTTCAGCGGCAAGTTCTAAAGGGCCAAGGAAAATCTGCTTCAAATATATATGACCCTACAATACGTAAGTTTGCTCTAAATTTGAATTTTCTGTCACCCAATGCATACAAGTATGTCAGAGAGCATTTCGGTAAGTGTTTACCTCATTCAAGAATACTTCGCATGGTATGAGAACATTTACTGCAAACCTGGCTTTACGAAGCAATCTTTCCTTGCTATAAAATATGCTTGTGATGAGGCTAAGAAAAATGAAGAGAAGCTTTTTATAAATGTGGTAATTGATGAAATCCATATAAGGCAACACGTTGATTGGGACGGAAAGGAATCTTATGGCTTTGTAGATGTTGGAAATGGAACGGGGACTGGGGAGATAGCAACACAAATTTTAGTGATTATGGCTGTCTGTATAAATAGATCGTGGAAAATTCCTTTAGCTTTCTTTCCAATAGTCTCTCTAACGGCTGATCAGAAGAAAAATTTTATTTTATTTTGCTGCGAGCATGTTCTTCAGACAGGCGCGGAAATTGTGGGTATAACATTTGGTGGAACATCCGTGAATCTTTCAGCGGTCAAATTTTTAGGTTGCGATATTAAGGACCATCGATCAAAGACTTCCTTCAAATTAGATGACAGCAGTCAAAAACATATTGTGCATCCTGACCCTTGCCATATGGTTAAGCTAATTAGAAATGCTTTTGGCGATTTAAAGGTCTTTATAAATAGGTCAGACGAGGAAATAAAATGGTGTTATCTAGAAAGCTTACTTAAGTTGCAGGAAAAGGAGGGTCTGCATTTAGGTAATAAACTGAGAGCAGCGCACATCTATTTCATGCAACTAAAGATGAAAGTAAGGCTGGCAGTGCAAACTTTCAGCAAATCTGTTGCGGACGCTTTGGACTTTTGCAGAGAGGTACTTAAACTCTCTGAGTTTGCTGGAAGCAAACCACTGTCCCAATTCATCAGGATATTTAACGATGTATTTGATGTATTAAATAGTCGTAAAGTTAGCACATATGAATATAAAAAGAGAGCACTCTGCGCTAACAACATCGAACATGTGCAAAGTTTCGTCAAAGAGGCAATTGTATACATCTCGGGGCTTAAGCTTCCCTGTGGAACCCTTTTAATAAATTCACCCAGAAAGGTAGGATTTATGCGGCTAATAATATGTCTGAGAAATATTGATATTTTATATACCCGAATTATAATAACTTAAATTCATTTCTCTATACAAACTAAATCAAGATCATATTGAGCTTTTTTTCAGTTCCATTCGGATGAATTTGGGGCGAAATAACAATCCGTCAGTGAAACAATTTATTTCGATATATAAAAAACTTCTGGTACGATGCACTATACGAGAAGGAGGAATAGGAAATTGTAATGCTCAAGAGTATATACAAGTTTTGAATGTTCCCAAAACCTCTTACGCTAACATTGACTCAGAAAAAGAAATTAACAATAAACTGAGAGAGCACATATGATTATCGACGAAGATTGTTGTATTTTAGATAATATGGCCGTGGATCAACAATTTTTAGATGAACATAATTACGCAACATATCCTACAAGATTGACGGATTATACAGAGCACGTTGTTCACTATATAGCTGGCGTTGTTGTTTTCAAAATAAATAAGACTCTCAAATGTTTGGAATGTCTGGCGAGCCTTCCAGAGAATTTTTCTGCTTTTTCTCTTATCGCTTACAAAAGCAAGGGTTTTCTCCAAACACCCTCACAAAGCGTTAAGAGTATCTGCGAGAAAATCTAAAGCGTTCTTCGCCGCCGAATTCGTTTTCTGAATACTAGTACAAGTACTATTTTAGAAAATCATTATTTCCTGAAAATTTCAATAGAAGTTCAGCAACATTTTCTTGGGAAACCATTGTTTGAGGATCAATGTGCACACATGCAGAGTAACGGACATTATAGTGCGCTTCTCAAATTAATAATTGAAAAATATTTACACACCAGGTACTTTTTTTTGGCAAAAAATTTTCTGAGAAATGCTCCATTCGCCAAAAGCTTACTAATACATTTTAAAGGTATGTAATCGAAAAATACAATTAGAGATAACAAACCAATTTTTTTAATCATATAATATAGTTTTATTCGCAATTTTTTTTTTTAAATAAGATGCCAAAAGCAATAGAAGCTAAAAGGCCACTGGGGACTAAATGAGGTGCACGATTCGTCCCGGAGGCATTTACAAATATTTATTTTGTATATTGTATTCTGGGGACTCGTGAACCTAATTCTCCTAACTTTAACCTCCCCGTGGTGGTCCCTGGAAACAAGTCACAATGTGCATAAGCACAAAAGAACCCATTTTGACTTGGCTAAAGAGAAGGAGGACCTATTCTACTTTGCTCAATATGCACAATAATTATATAAACATACATATAATATCCTCTATCAAATAAATTATTCATAAGATGCACATCGAAAGTCATAATGAGTAAAATAGAATAGATTAATAACAAATTTAAATACATATTGGGCTATGTACTTTTCCTTATGCTTATACCGCAAACAGTTTTTTTTTGTTTTTGTTTTGAAAAATAATTCGAATAACGGTGACAGAAAATTATAATTCTTCAATTATTTAATAAAATTTCAACCACTAAATTATGATGCCCCTCTGAAAATATCGTAGTTTACGACTTTCATGACTAAACAAATACATCGATGCGATTCTACTGCATCAAGAAAAATGCTTAAGTTTTTCTTCCTCATAGCCTGTCCTTTTGTTTTATGATCTAAGGAGTAGTGTCACTATTATATCAATAAGTTTAGTCTAGTGTTCTCTGTTTTGAAGAATGAACGAGATTGGCGATAGAACACATACATTTGGCTGTATTCAGAGTGAGGCGATCATTTTGAGTACTTTTTAAGGCCTCTACTAATTTTTCCCAGTTGTTAAAATCACTTTTCACAAATTTGGAACCAACTCGAGATGGCGCGCAGGTTTACTATTAAATAATTTCGTTTTGCCTTCAATGTATGTTCTCATGCTTGCTTGGTTGAAACTTAAATATAATTGATCGATTAATTGAATTTAATAATTTTGGATCGTATTTTTCCTTGACCGGACTGGGAGAATTATGGCGGAGGGGTAGGGGGCGTGTGCACCCCTGCCGCTACCTAGCTACGCACATGGTCATATGTGAGATGCTTTACCTGTGCAGCTACCAATCTTTCACCAGAAATGTTTTTCACTCTTCACTGGTGCTTCTGATAAAAGAATACTGTTACTAAAGCAGCAATTTCTTTTTAGATAAACTCTTTTTTCAACCGAATTGCATGATAAACGTTAACAAACTTTACGACATAGATTGAAGACGTAACTATAGTTGTATGCTAAACATCAATTTATGAGAAGTGTCAAATTTCAAACTGAAGACTTGATCTGATGCTAGTGGGTGGACGAAAATAGATTTGGACTGAAAGAAAATCTATAAGTGAATGCGGGTCTAGTTTCATAGCTACATCTAAAAAGTTAGAAGCAAAACTATATTAACATAACTGATAAAAAAAAGTGTAGGCTGTACTTGCTTTGATAAAAAGAAGATATTGTTGAAGAAGATAGGGAAAATTTTTAAAATACATAAGAGGCATAAAAATCGAGTTGAAAACTTATTATTGTATTTTTATCCATCTCACTTTCACTTGCTATCTGTTTCCTTCTCATTAGTTATATGAGAAATCATAAATTAGTAAATATATTTTCACTGACATACTTTAGCACATTTTTAATACGTCCATCAGATTCCTCGTTAAAAAATACCCCAAATTCATGTGCCATATGTTGGCAAAACTGGAAATTTGACAGTTCCGCGATAATTACAAGTTTGTTTTGACTATTTGCGATAGCGAGTTTTTCCGTTCGTTTTTTTGTGGAAATTATGCTGATTGCATAAAGGTAAATTGCCCAAATTATGTTGTGTGTGTAATTCAGTGTTTGTGTGTGCTTATTTTTTTTAAGAAGACTCGTTTTTTATTGAATTTGTAATCTTAACCTGTCTTCAGGTAAGATTTTCTTTTGTTGACTTTGCGGAAAATCTTTACGGGAAGTTGTTTTTTTGTAAGAAATATCTTCAATAACTCAGGAACTTCGGTTTTATTGAGTTAATACATTTTAAAATCACTTACAAACTCGATTTTTGAGTAAATAGTTTAACCTTCTGACAACTGTCAAAGGTGAAAATTTATGTGTAATTTTCCTCGAAATTGTTCGCGAAAAAGTGTTTTTTCACAATTATTGTGTTCTGTGATTGTAATTCAATGCTTAGTTTATATTTCAATTGATGGAAATTGAAATCAAGCTAATTATTACATATTTTCCAATTCCCAGAGTGTTGTTGTTGTAATTGCATGTCTGTATTTACGTATCGTTTGCATGGGGAAAATTGCAAAATTTCATACATTATCTTATGAATTCACTTAGTGTTTTTTAGTATATAGGTAATTCATTGTATTCATTGTTAATTCTTTTACATAATTCATATTTTCTTTATATTTGAGCTGCTTATTGTATGTAGGCACCTATGTTACGTGGGAGGAATTTATGCCAGTCGACTTCCCTGGCTTTGGTTTTAAGCTAAGTGCTTCATATTTAGGTTTTCTTTTATTATTATTTTTTTTCTTTTCAGCTTGTTCGATGCTGAATATATTCGTTGACGGTGTTATTGCAAATGTTCCCAATTTTAATGATTTCGTTGTCAACCATGTAATAGTTATTGGGTGTGTTGCAGAAAAAGTAAATAATTCTGTATACGATAGTGCGACGTGTCTTTTGTATAGATTTTTGTCCTTTACCCCGATTTATAATTAGTTGAATAGGAGACGACCCTTTTTTACCATCTTTTAAATATTTTGCAAGTAGTTCTCGAATCTAAAAGTACTGTATCGATCGACAGTTCCATATCGCTTAACATCTTCGGCTAAATGCAGCAACGAATGTACATTGTATGATACTTTTTCTATTCCATACATTGTAGGAATTTTTTCCACAAACTCCTTGAGAAGTTCTGCAGCGCACTCATTATTTCGATAAGTGTCATCTGAGCTGGTTAGAATTCGCATACCACATACGAGACATAGGAAGTGTCGGTAAAACTTTTTCCACTAGGAGGCCCTCAAAAGCAACTATTCCAGTATACAATAAAAACATTCTGTGTTTCGTTTCTTTCCTGTGGTCCATGTGGTCCAATGTCCTTTGTTTCCTTAAAAAAAAAATTTCGGCATACATTTCCGGAGTTTCACAAGCCTTTCGTTGACTGTAGTTATCGCATATATTTTGAAATTAAAATGGGGTTTTCCTGGTTTTAACCAATAATTGCAATTTGTCACATTACACCTAATAACACACAATGCATGTAGTCGTTGGGGAATTTTTTAACACACCCAATAACCAAGGATTCCAATATAAAACTATAGGCTGAAATACTATGACTGCGACACGCATTTGTCGACGCCAAAATAATTTTCAAATAAATGCTACGACATTAGGGCACAGCCAATGCTGCGACGCGATAATGTCGTCGTCAAAAAGTAGAACAAATTTCTATAATTGTCGTTGCGCAGTGCGACATTTGAATTTGACAGTTCATATTGATGGGTACTATGGTATTCCCGAGGATGACTTCATTTTTGAGGAGTCAAGTGCAATTTCTGAATCTACTCGCGACATTCCCTCTTGTTCTTCAACAAGAGTAGGAAATTCCAGTTCGAGGCCAGAAGCAATATCTACCCAGAAGGGGGAGACTCCTGTAAGTGGTACTTCTTCACGAAGACCTCGAGTGTTAGCAAGCAATGAACAATTCGGCGATTTCCTGACCGAACTGTTACAAGAAGTTAAGAAGAGTTCGGATAAGGAAATGAAATTGATACTTTTTTTAAAACAATTTCGATGACTGTAAAACGTTTTAAGCTGTCCCCTTATGAATTTTTAGAATTCCAGGGCAATACACCATCATTCTGGAGGAATGAGCTTCAAAAATATAAAAAATGAAATGTGAACTTACGTGAAAATAACCCAATATTTATACCTAGTATAATTATATTAATTGTGATACCTTTGTTATATTTTGTTTGTGGTTGATGAAGTGCCTTTTTAGTTTCGTTTTTTATTTATTTAGTAAGTATGCAATTAGAAGTTCCTTTTTTGATAATAAGCGTTACACGAAGTGCCTTTTTATTTTCATTTTTTATTATTTACCTACAAAAGTTCTTGAAATGTATGCAAATGTGTTCAAATATGTGATGAAAATACAATAGCATCTATTTTTAAATAAATATAAACATTTTTATTAAATTTCCATATATACATATAAAATGTTTGTTTTTTTAAACATTGTACGAAACTAACTATGGATTACTGTATAGATAACCGCTCAATTTGTTTCGTAACTGAAATACACCTCTTTTTGCATTATTGGATGAAAACAGACGGGCGTTTTCTAAAGGGGTAGTTTCAGCAACTCGGCATTCCGCTGAAATTGGCTTTCGAAAGGAATGTTTCTCCAATTTTCCTTTAACTAAATTTAACAAAAAGTCAAAGCTGGAAGGAGTCATTCTGGTTGCTTTAAAAAACATCTCCGGATCTCGTTCCTTCATAACTTTGAAGGCTGTTTCATAAAATCCAAATTTGTCTCTCTGTTGATAGATTTCGCG
The DNA here is from genome assembly GCA_963930735.1 of Dioctria linearis. NCBI lineage: Eukaryota > Metazoa > Arthropoda > Insecta > Diptera > Asilidae > Dioctria > Dioctria linearis. The sequence continues at coordinate 264,546,551 of OZ005740.1, read as the reverse complement.
GACCCTCCACCTCTTCCTTTTTCTTTTCGTTTTAATCTGGCATAACCGCGTATAAGCTTTATATGCAATTATACCTGTTCTTAAAATAAGTAAAAAATTTTCCGTAGACATCACAATACACAAGACCTAATTCAATTGTCATGAAACGACGACGCCAATGTCGCATTCATTGTATCACGCCTGCGACAAACGACGACGTCAATTGGCGTCGACAAATACGTGTCGCAGTCATTGTATTTCAGCCTTATGTCCTACATGGTGTGCAGCTTGTCTTCATCTGTTCTAGGCACATGTTCTGTTCCAGGAAAACATCATATATGTTGAGTATATGTTCCCTTGATGGTGCATTTTGTGCAAGTATAATAGCCTGAATGAGACTTCACGCCTAAGAACAACCGACTGTAAGCTTAATTTAAAGAATATATAATTTTCGTTTGACTTACATAAAATAAAAGAACATGTTGGAGCGTCACAAATGAAGGACCTCAAGTTTACTTTAATACTCTTATTACCAGTATTTATTCCATTTTTATAAATTTCTATCATTTCATCTACGAATGGTTTTAAATATACATTAGCAGAAAATGGTTTTTGTTGTCCATAAAAAATGCCAATCATGAAAGCTTCTTTGACTGTAACAATGTACCCAAGAATGGGGCACAACTGGCTTCGGAAACTCCTTGCTAAAGGTACACCGTCGATCCTAATATCGACATTGGGTACAGAATTTGTGCAGGAGTTGTTCTTCGCAAAACGCTCCAAGTAATTTTTCAACTCAATGTGTGTGTAGCATCCTGAGCCCATTTCAAGTACCTCAGTACTTGATTTTGGTACTCTTTTCAAAGATGTTACATCCTTGGGAATGTCAGAATGATAGTTTTTTAATATAGTCAATAAGGAACTTCCACATACATTAGAAATATTATATTTCACAGCTAAATCAGCTAAATCACATGAAATGGTTTTTGTTCTCAAAGTCCTCTATCTGCTCATCACTTATTTCATCGCTGGAATCGTCACTTTTTTACAGAAGGTATCTTCACTTACAATTTTGTTTTCGTCGTAAAAATTTTCACAATTCAACACTTTAAATGATTCTCTTTCAAGCCTTCGACTTTTAGCTGAACTACATACTTGCGGCTGCACAAACATTTTTTATTTCGTTTCTTATTTCACGGTATATTTTCTTATCAACACTCATAGCACAGAATAAACCTTAACAATATAAGTATACCCTACTTAAAATTGTTGACACTCCAAATTTCAATAAATAAAAATCACACAGCATTTTGTTATTCTGAAGAATATCAAAAAACACACAATATAACACTAAAAACTGTCAGTCGTTATGAGACACAGGACACAGGTCAATAAATCCAGAGGTGAACGTTTTCAATATGTTTTTGTTTCGCTGTGATTATATGTTAAAGCTGTTCGCAAAGTTTACGTTTTCGTTTCGCTTTAGGTGTACACTCACAAATGTTTAGGGGAGGTACGTTTTCAATAGGTTTTTGTTACGCTGTTATGTCGTGTTCATGCACTGTAGGGCCTTGGGGGTTTTAGTGAAAAAGCTGTCCGTAAAGTGAATTTTATCGTTTCAGTACTTTAAAATGTTTAGAGGGATGTGATCAAACTCTGTCAGTATTTCATGAATACCGGTTTTCATAAAAGCGTGGGAACATTTTATGAGAGTAAATTCTGAAAATTCCACCCTTTCTCATTGGGCGCTTTCACTGCCACCAAAATAGTGACATTTTGCCGACTACGGGTCAGTACCGAATGTTCACTCCGTCAAATTTTGACAGTAAAGGACTACGCTTGACAACGACTATCGTTCATTGCGCACTTTGATTGTACCAAATAGTCGACTACATTTGATATTTTTTCTTTGTTTCTTCCTTTTCTTGCCGAGTACATTTTAAATGTAAAACACTCGGTAATCTCGCCTGCTCCTTAACTTATTATTAAGTTAACTTTGCTTTGCTCTTTCTATCCCTTTCACTTTAAAAGTTACAAGTGTTTGAGTGTTTTGCGCGGTCTGTGAGATGAATGTTAATGAATCTAGAGTTAAGGAGGAAATCTGTAATGGACATGAGTTCAGATCTGTAGGATGTTCACAAAATTATCCAATGTCAACTTATGTATGTAAGCGAAAATATTCTAGAATTGGTCTAAGGCCTATTCTTATGATATCCTAGATGACTGCCCGTATATCATTTCGTATGCTCTGTCCAAGTTTGACCTTGAGGTCGTTTTTTCGCATATATTTCTAGAACGGTTCGTCGAACAGAAAAAAATTATTATAACCAGTTTTATAGGATTTCATATTCTGAAGAACTTTCCAGTACATTAAAACCGTATAGGATTTATTGTTTTCACAGTACATGTAAAAATCCTAAATTTTTATATGGCAACACCAGGAAGGAGTTACCTGATTTGTCCCATTTTCGAACTTAATTTTAATTTTTATTATTTTTTTTTTAAAAAGGGCAATATGAAAATTTTTAGCTCTCTAGCTAGACGCGGTCTTGAGTTATCGTGAGGATGGACGGACAGACGGATCGTCAGACGGCCAGACGGACGGACAGATATGCAAAAATAACTTTTAATTTTATGCATGGGTATCTAATCCATTTTGCTCTACCATAAATATTTCTACGTGTTACAAACGGAATGATAATCTTAGTACCTATACCCTTTGGGTCTCATCTAGGGTATAATCAAATAGATATTTTAACTTCTTGACCTATCCAAATCTATATCATGGTGGAGAATTGTCTGAATATTAGCAGTTTCACAGTTTATCTGTATGTTTTATGAAAATACAAAAGCTAATTTTCGATCGTTGTCTGATCCCGGCAGTGAAGAGCAATTTTCATGTCCTATCTAAAAACTATGTGAACACCCTCTTCCAGCTTTTAATACTGAGACTCCCTCCATATTCCAACTCTATTAGACACGAACTATCGTCAATGCCTATAAATTAAGTGGTTTAAATTCACCACCTAATAGTGTGAAAGTAAAAAAATTTCTACATTCAATTGAATTTATATTCTTTTATCCTTGCAATAGCAAAACGAACGGAGGTATCACAGACCGATTTTGGTATAAAAACTCTTTGAAATGCAACTATCCTGATCAGAGATTTTACTTTGCTACCTTCTTACCTCGTATACCTGACAATTTTATCCTTTCTAAATGGCATGGATATATGCGGAACTGTTAAAATAAAAAAAAAATTGTAACCCATCATTCATTTTCAATATACTACACCAGCTCCATGCAGCATTCTCATCTTTTTCCAATTTCAACAGTGCAAAAGAAACAATTCTCTTCCACTATCATTCCAAACCCCTAGGGGAACATCAATAAAAGATTTTCACTTTGCAGGTGAAAGCAGTCCAAACCTTTTTATCTTAATGTGACGTCTCTTATGGAAGAATTTCAGCAAGATATTTTCTTTGAAAATAGCTTCAAAACCACATCCCTGTAAAAGTGGCTTAAGTCACAAGATGAATTTTGTAATATTTTCTTACAGCTTTAGGGTGTAAAAGTTTCTGTATGGAGCTCGGTACTTATATACAAGGCCCTGTGTGGTTTAGAGCTTGAGTGTATTTCTGTTTAAAAGATGAGGTATACAATTTAGCTACGTTGAACCGGTCTGGACTAAAAGGATTAATCATGATTGCTTGCTAATTACCCCCTTAAATAATTTATGACATAACAGCACATACCTTAGGTAAAATAAATATAACGACATCTTTCAATGCTGTTTGGCTTCGTGTGGATCGATGTTGCTCAGAATATTTACTTTGTGTTAACAGAACTGCAGTTTTCTGTACACACACAAAATAGTTGCCAATTCCTATCAAAAGCAAATCACATTTTCGTTTAATTAGTGTCGTCTTTTCATATTTATAGACACGTTTTATTTGCAGCTATTCTGTTTTAGGTGAAATTGTACATATATAGGGTAGCTTAAGCAGATATACGAAATCAATACAGAGACTACTTTTCACAGAAGGCTTTTCTACGTGACCTGAATGCAAAACGCGCACATATTGAAATCAGTTTTTTGATGGTTTTAAGATATAATCGAACTCAATATTCCCTTAATTCCCTGTTCTTCGCGTGACCTAGAAAAACTTGTGATAACTAAGCACCATATCCTCCCAGAAGTAGACAAAATACGACGTAGGTACGAATACCACGCATTTACTTCGGGATATTGGAACTAAACCGTTGGATGTTAGCGAAACGTGATTGTTATCTAGCAAGGTTAATCACACCTGCAGTTGTCTTGGCACGTTCAAAGCTTGTCGAGTATATGTTTTGTGGAATCGACAAATTAATTCCTCACGCGAAAATTATATATAATCTGTAGGTATCCAACGTGATGCATTTTTTGAATACGTATGTTTTTCAAAATTGTTCTGTCGTTTTTACAACATTCCAAACTGTTGCACGATACTGGATATTTTATCATCGGCATTGGGCATCTAACTAGATGATAAGGTTATTCTTGATGCGGTATTATAATATTGGGTGTTGTATATAACTGCAGATTTAGATATTTTGACAAATAAATAATTTATGATCGGGTTCTTTTCATAATAGCCCATAGTTTCAAGATAGTTCACATTATATCAGTATTGCAAGACGTTTGGAAGTTACGTTCGCTTTTGAAGAATGAAGCTTTGATTTCTGGTAGGTAAAAGGTTCTATATTACGTGCTACGTTGATATGGTGCGATGTAGCCAACCAAGAGACTTTTAGCTTGCTTGCTCTTGAAGCAGATTTGCTTTGCTCATCATCTAGGCTCGCTAAGCATGTCTACCGAAAATACTGAGGAATTTGACTTAAAATCGCTTAGGAGAACAATAGTTTGAGTTATACGGTGACTATAAAATTTCATATCTCCAAAATTAGTTCGAACACCTTCGCAATTTTTTGGCGCATACGACATAAGGCAAGTTAGGTCCTTATAATCAAAATATATCAAAAAAAGTGCTAGGGGTCTCAGTAGAAAAATATATACTTCTCTAATTGTAGTGCTCCGTAAAGCGTTACTTTGAGTATATACGTTGACACACAAAAAAGTGCTACAGGTCTTCAATAGTAAATATTTTTTTTTTAGTTACTATTACTTGTGACTACATTCCATTCGTTGTCAACATAGAAACCAGAAAACTTTAATACCTTTACACCACTTGTCAAGCATTCAACCCTGAATTGAATCTTGAGAGTGCAGTGATAAAAGAATTGAAATATAAATTGACAATTTTATTGGTCCGTGTACGCCTTAAATAACAAATTTGTACTTAACTAGCTTTTGTGGCGCCAGCCAGTCAAGCTTGTTGACCCATGCCGTATTATAAAAAAATGGTGTGTTGCATGAAATTGTATTGCGCCTATCGGTGCAATGCCCGATAGGTGCAATGCATGAAAAAATGCTTACATGGATAAATGAACTTGAAAATATTATGTTGATAAATGATTTCAACTAATTAGAAAAAATTTTCACAATAACACAAATAGAAATTTTAAATAACTGTATTGTTTAGGCGGGAAGACCATTTCGAAAACCGAGGTGATGAAATTATTCAGGAAGATTCCAAAAATAAGTATGTATCGAGGCTTTCGGTATTCTAAAATCCAGACGGGATCGATTAACCACCACAGTATCATGCCTATTTAGTCCTAATGAAATTCTATCTATGCAGTTTTAATAAAATAATATTTTCCAAAGCTTAGTGTACCCAGCATTCCGGGCTGCAGCGAAGGTAGACTTTTTTGGGGACTGCATATTTATAAACTCAGATTATCCCGTTTGAAGAATCGTGTAGTATTTTGAAACAATTCTTCAACCACCTGCACTCCCTGAATCAAAAGCTATCAACAAATGCTCGGGCGGATTTGCTATGCATGACTTCGTGGGCTACGAATAGCAACGACGAGAATTAGCGACCACAAACGAACGATGCCCTCTTTTAGTAGAAAACTTTTCTCGAACAGAGTTTATAACCATATTTACCTTAGAATCCATATTCTCCAAAGTGACACAGCGATTGCTAAGGAATTTAGAGAGTTTATCCCAGTTGGAATTGATTCGAGCGACATCTCATCTTCCCACTTAAATAGTGTTTCATTATCTAGCTTGGTCGAAACTAAATGGAGTAGTATATATTAATTAGATCTTCAGTAGTTCCGAGAGCTTTTAGGGCGCGCAAGTGGGCATTTACTAAATCCACTAGTTCTCGAAGCTGAGAAACTGAATTACGGCTGGTGCAAGGTAAATCGAAAACAGCCTTAACATGCACTTGGAAAATTATGCATTTGTTATCAAACCGAACGGTTAGAAGTTTCCACGCTTCTTACAATTTTCCGCTGTGGTTTCTAATGCCTTTATTGTCTGCAGAGGCCCTTCAGTAAGGCAAGAACGAAAAAATTGAAATTTCTCTACATCCGTTAAGCTACAGTCCTTATCAATTAGCGTAGTAAACGTATCGCTATAGTCAATCAGTATACCTCCCAGAAAATGTTGGTAGCGAAAGTTTAGACAGTTTAACATTTTTCGATTGGGAGGTTAAGACTGTATTTATCGGGTCTGTCCCCGATTCTTGTAATGAACTTGATACGACAGTGAATTCACTGTCTTAAATTTAGCACATAAATGCAATATTTGAGATTTCGCAGTACAACAACTCTCTTCAAATGTCTCATATTTTTGAGCTTCAGTTTCCGGTTTGCAACGGAACACACAATATCAGAATGTAATTGGGCAAATTGTTTAAAATAATTTTCTAATAATTGCAGACGAGATTCGAAATCAAAAATATCAAGGTTATCCGAGTTCAGCACAAAGTTTTTTAATTTCGTTGTTAAACCATGATTGGTTGCTCTTTGAGTCTTAAGTCCATCTACATTAATTTCTTCAATATCAGAGTTATTATTCGACATACTTAGTCAAAATTACAAAAAAAAAAAAAACAAAAAAAAATATTGAATTCCCAGATATAAATGTCCAATTAAATACAAACTTAATCTAAAATTTCGATCGGCAATGTTCCCGTAATTAATTTCTGTTCACTGTAATGAGTTAAAATAAATGTATTATTCCGTTATTTATTTACGATAACGTCTATTAAATGAGTTAAATGAGTTCAAATGCCTGATAATTTTTGAAAAATATAGTTGTTTTTATAATTAATAATTTTCACACCCAAATTCACTATAGCAAGACTTAAATTAATTTTACCAAAAAAAAAGAACGATTCTCAAATTAAAGTTTAGGATTTCACTTCAATAAATTCGATTTTTTCTGTATTTCACTCTTGCTAAATATATGATGCAGATCCATTAATTCGAATCAAAATTTTGCATTTCTAGCTATTTGAATATAATCCATTGAATGTGGTTATTCGTATATATTTACATATGTATGTAGATAAAATAGATGAGCTTGAAATCATGCCATCTGCTAGGAATAAAAGAAACGATAACTGTGAGATCTAGTCGCGTTCGTGAGGGAGGAGTGCCGGTTTAGAGGATAACTCAGTTTTTTTTTTTGATTTCAAACATAGAATTTTATTCAATAATTCAATTTGCTTAACCTAATATCATAAAATTCATAACAATAAAATTCAATATAAAATTAACCTACAAACTAATGAAAAATCCAATAACAAAATTCAAATAAAAAAATCCAACAATAAAAAAAAATAGAGTCGGCCACGCAGTCCGCCACCCTTGTATTATTTATTCTGAAAAGGAAGGAAGAAGCAGAATGTTAGTCTTCTATGAATAAACTAAAATTTTCTAAAATAAATTCAAAAGGGTGCTACGTCTAAGCACAACGGCAGCAAAACGATTCTATAGACAAATCAGATACTCATGTTATCTCTGACCAGAATTATCTTCTGTGATGATAGGAAAGGAAATTCGGGTTATCGCTAACCAGAATTATCTTCTGTGGGAAAGGTAGGAAGCACGATTCTTTTTACTCAGATTACCTCTGATACAGATCAACTCTGCCAAAGGAATGGTGCCATCTACTGAAACAAGTATTTATTGCCTTAGTAGTTAATAACAATCTTAGAGGTTAGGCTTAAATTAATTACAAAAATTACGGGCACTAGTTGTTTTTTACATGTACGGTAGGTACATTTACCAAAGAGCTAAAGTTTTAAAGTAGTTTCTAGACAGTTGAGATTGAAATGTAGCTTGGAGTTAAAAATTTGTTAGAAGTTCCATCTACTGAAATTCATCGGCTTTATATAGCGGCTGTAACCAGTTACGTCTTCTCGCCTCTTGGTGTTGCCCTAGCAACGATTGATGTGATGTCTGAATGTACTACAGACAGCTGATTGACGTAATGTCAGTTGATGTCATCGACAATTGAAAATATCAGACGGTACGTACATATGCTTTTGTGCATTTTTGTATTTATTATTCAATTTTGATTGCATCTAAGTGGAGTTTTGATTACTTTCTCTTTTAGATCAAATTGTGGCGACCTTTTATGCAGATTGGATTAAACACCTTGTTTGGAAGGCATCTGCTTAGTTCTTTCTAACTAAGAACTGATATACCAGACGCTTGAATTAGATAAGTATTTTATTATTTTTATATAATTTGATTTGAATGATATTTTGTGTCCCCTTTTTTTCGTATTTTAGGTAGATTAACCGTCGAGCTGTAGATACATCGGAGTATTACCATGATACTTGCTGCATTAAAGCTGACAGCAGAGCATTCAACGTGGGATTTCAACATATTTGTGATATATGTGTGAGGACTGAACAATAACAGTACCTGAATTTTGTTGAGAATTATTCAATTTATTTGCAAATCCCTATAATGATTTCTTCTCTGAGTTTTACAAATAATCAAATTCCAGGTGATGATAATTATAGTCGATATGTAGCTATGTATATGCCATCCAGTTATGACTAGCTAAGAAATATGTGCACTATCTCGATACCGCTGGGTGCTCGATCCGATAATGAAGAACGATGAACGATGCTTCATGTTATTTCTTGCACGTATATATTCCAATAGTTTTATTTAAATTCCTTTAATGGTATCCGGCTCGAAGGACCTTTTGTTTAATTGCAAAATTAAAAAGACTGTATGCTGGATAAATTCGGAATTAATTTTAAATAAAACCTTATACAATGTGCCGATTGCACTGCTAGCAAGATTCTCATACGATGACTATCCAACGAGAAGTGTCTTGTACAAAAATTTGTGTTTGAAGCTGATAACAAATACAAAAAAACGGAATTACCGTAACTTTAACCATGCAAGTATTTACAATGAGAAAACATAAATGTGTAAAGCACAACAATCCAATACTAACATGAATGCATTTAGTAATTCTACAGTGAATATCAAAAATAAATTCTACGTTAAGCTTATATAATGCAAAAAGACTATTCATGAAGATAACCATATTCCATCTAATTCACAATATTTCGTTACTTGCGGAGGGATGCATTATGTATCCAAGAAGTCACATAATGGTTATTTGGTAGAATAATTGGGGGTTTTTGGTTCTAGTTTAAAAGAGACCTTTCGGGTCTGCCGCCGACTCGAAAAAGATGATTCTTGCACATAAATGGATTAATTGGGAGAAGGCGGCCGGCCTTGGAGACTGGTTTGTTGTTATTGGTGTTATTGGTTTGTTGTTATTGAGGCATTGGAACTCGTTTGGAAACGCAAGCCTCTGTACAATTGATAGAAACGTATTTTCAGCTTCTTGTAACTCAACAAATGTGAGATACTGCGTTTTCCTTTGTGCAGATGTTGTTTTACAATTTGTGTAGAATCTTTTGCAAAATTCTATGATTCTCACTAATTTGGGAAACGAAGAGTACTTTGTGAGCCAGCTAAATTCTTCGTTAGTACAAGTCAATGCCTTGATTGAACGAGTTTCAGGCTGTTCCTCGAAACATTTTTCCAATTGTAGATATTGCCTTACCGCCATCTGTCGTGTGTGACCCAGATCAGGTCCATCTGGTTGTCCAAAGGGTAGTTTCATTTGGTACTGACCCTGACTTAAGTGCTTATCGGATTCTGCATATAATCTTTCACATAACTCGTTATCGGGGTATGCAATATTTGTAGGGACCTCCTCTATTTCCCAAAATCGCTTTAGTTGTTGTTCCAGCTGACAGTCTGGGTGAATTTGCACTGTAAGTGACTCTTCTTTACTGCTTTTACTCTTGCCTTTCAGTTTTCTCATTAAGATCCGCCCTAATTGTGTACATTGAGCAGTGGGGTCTCCGGGGCCGCCTTTTATGACTTCGCTCTTGATAATTTCGGCTCAAATATCTCAATTTGGCCGGGTGTGTGGAAACTTGGATCGGCGAGTTGTAGGAGTTGTAGGTAGAGCAAGTTTGTTATATTGATCGTCTCAGCAGGAACGAAATCCGTAATTGTTTTGAGTATTACTGCGTTTACACTGATCTCAAATTTTGTGTGTAATGATTTCAACTTAAACGTAGTGTGTTTGCTGAAGTGGGCCGTTTACATTTTTCCTAACTCCGTGACTTCAACGTGTGTTAGCTTCGTTTCAAACGTTTGCTAGCAGCTTCAGTAATAAAAGGCACTTGAGATCCTGAAGCTATCAGAGCTTTCAATGTGTAGATTTGTCCGTTTGGGCTTTCGATGTTGACTAACGCAGTTGACAGTAATGCTTGACTGACGTTTGTCGAAAAGAATGCATTTATGGCTGGTTCATTACTGCCACTAGGCTCGGTATGCTTCGCTTCAGCTTGCCTCTGATTCTGCGTTGTGTTAGTCTCGGATAGCTGATTTAAATGTAGAAGAGAATTATGCCCCTTTTGACATTGGATGCATGTTTTTTGGCTTGGGCAGACGTTGAGGTTATACCCTTTGCAAAGGCAGTTTTTACATAATTTATTTCTTGAATGAAATTTATTCTCTCCTTTGGATGTAATTTCCAAAATGAAGTGCAATAAAACAGAGTATGAATTTTGTTTGTACATTGCATATGTGTGGGATTTATTTAAGAATAAATACACATTTTTGTGTTCGTGGTTTTTTTGGGATGTACCGATGTGCGATACTGTAGCTTTGTACCCGCTGGGGCTCTCTGAAGTACGAACGCGGGTCTCGATATAACTTGGACTCCTATTTTGTGCCGTATTATTTTGACACCCTTGGAGGGCTTCTAGAGTGCGAAATCCTGTCTCTAGAAATACTGACAGATCGGCGTATGTCGGGAGTACGTTCTTGTTTCCTAGTTCATGTTCCCATGTTTGATGTGTTTCTGATGGGAGACGTTATACAAGATTATATATTAGGTTAACATGCCAGTGTTCAACTGGTAAGCCAACATATTTTAGTTCATGTAGGCTCTCTTCTGTTAAATCTAAAAGAGAGCGAATGGTGTGAGTAGATTTAGTTTTGATTGCTGCATGACTAAGCAGTCATTTCAAGTGAGTATTCACTAAAACTCTTTTGTTATCGAATCTTTTTTGTAGCAGTTCCCAAGCTTTGGTATAATTTGTGTCGGTTACCTCAATTTGGTGTAGTAAGCATTCTTCTTCCCCAATCACGCTGAGTTTGAGGTAATATAATATTTGAACTTTCGATAAATTTGGATCTTTATGAATTAGTGAATTGAATAGATCACGGAATGTATGCCATGATTTATAATTTCCATAAAATGTTGGAATTTGTATTGGCGGACGCCGAGTTTCTCGCCTTGGTAGATGAGTTGTCTGTGTGCTAGGCTGTGTGGTATTCACAGGCAGTGCTGGAAAAGACTCTTCTAGCTCTTCTGACATCTTTGACATGAGATTGATGTATAATTCTTCAGTCTCTTCGTACAAGTTGCCTTCGGCATATTGCTGTCCGCCCCGTCTTCGGCGGACCAGATTGATATATGCGTCTCTCTGAATGCTTGGCATAGCTTTTCAAGAGATTGAGTGTGAGTAGCACAGTACTTTTTTCCTTGTTTCTGTATTTGCCTTGCTATGGTTAATGCCTGCTTTATCAATTTGCTCGTGCAGAGCTTTTTGTGTGAGAATTAATATATCGACATCTGCCATTTTTTCCCAGTCTTATCCGGCTTTGAAGGGCTAATGTTAAGTCCCAATGTGGACTTAAATATAAATTCGGGGAGGTGCCGGTTGGAAGGATGCGACTGAAAAAACCTGGTTTCAGAATGTCAAAATTTCAGTTTTTATTCTTCACAAATATTCTCTTAACCTAGACTTTATTGCTACTCAATCCAAATGAAATAATGAAATTAAAACGAAATAACAAGATCCAAATAATACATATAATAATTCAACAAACGAAAAAATTAAAAAGTTCAAAAATAAATGAAATAGTAATTTTAAAAAAAAGGGGGAATGGCGCTCTTAACTAATCCAAGTGGTTAGATGCTGGACTTTACCCTGAAAAATAGAATTATCGATTAGTCTAATTCTATTAAAAATGGGTAGCAATATGAGTTTCACTTGATCTGCTCATATGAAAAAATTCTAGGCTTCAAATATTCTGCCTGCTAATAAAGCTGAAAAAATAAAATAATTATGATTAAATAAAGATTAGTAATATCGGGCTCAAATGTCTCCCTTTAGATTTTGTTAAACAAGACTTAATTTCGGTTTATCACTGCCGATCTGTCTTGGCGACTGCTCCGCGACGGAACAACGACCTTCCCGAAGGTAGCGGATATACTGGATGCCTTTGTAAGCTGCCAATAGTCCCCTATCATGACTGTTGTACATACCATCCTCGGCATTGACCTTAACTGAGTTAAACCCCAAAGGTTGCCAATTCTCTTCGTGTTTCTGATGAACAGCGGCGCTGATAGCAGTATCCGAAGCGTCGACGAACAATGCTGGTTCTGCGAAAGCTTTAGGGACTGCGAGGAGTGTGGTTCGAACTACTTGATCTTTAGCTAAATGAAAGGCTTCCAATGCTTCCTTTGTCCATTCGATCTTTTTTAAACCCCCATTTCTGGGACCTGTTAGGTAACTGTTTAAGACCGCATGGTGTTTGGCGGCCAACCGTGGAAACTGGCGATAACATTTTTCATTCCGAAGAAGCGCCGCGATTCCCTGGCATTTGTAGGCAGTTTGAGTTTCGAAATAGTTTCGAATCGTTCTGGAGACGGTTTAGTACCTTGAACGGTGACTAAATGATCTAAAAATGTTACTTCTCTTTTCAAAAATGTTCATTTGTTGACATTAATTATTAAACTGAATTCCTTCCAACGTTTAAAAACTAAATCCAGATGCTTGAGGTGTTCAACTTTGAATTTGGAAGCTATTAAGTAGTCATGTAAGTAGCTGAAGCAAAAAGAAAATTCTTGGAGGATGTTATGACTAAACTTTTGGAAGGGTTGCGCCGCATTACAGAGGCCAAAAGTCATTCGAGTGAATTCAAACAGACCAAGCGGCGTGCATATAGCCGTTTTTGGGATGTCCTTGGTGCAATAGGTATCTGATGATATGCCTTTTTTAAATCCAGTTTCGAAAAGAGGCTGTAATCATGCAAATAATATGTAAAATCGTGTATTAGTGGATTTGGGTAACGATCTGCTATGGTGTGAGAATTCAAGAATTTATAATCAGCGCATGGCCTTCATTCACCGTTTTTCGCCTTCACCGTTCTTCTTCTCCGTTACACTTGGAAGACCAGCTACTGTCTGAGGGTCTGCAAACGCCCTATGTCAACATGAAATCGAATTCCGTCCGAGCCACCGCTAACCTGTCCGATGCAAGGTGTCGTACGACCTTTGAGACAACTGGTGGACCTTCGGTGAGTATGTGGTGTGTGCTTGTATGTTTTACTAGACTAGTAAAATTTGTTTTTAAAGTCATAGCATAATATTTGTTCGGGCTCGATTGGTTGCTCAAAAAGGACCGAAAGAGATGGAAATTGTGTTGAAGGTTTTTCACCACTAGAACTTAGTGATGTCTGTGGATAGATGAGAATTTTCCTTTTAATATCTAACAGTAATTCGTAATGACTAAGGAAGCCTGCGCCCAGGATTAGTCTGGAAATGTCTACCACAATGAAAAACCACGAGAAGGAACTCTTCAAATCCAAGTCTAAAGCTTGCTTTTTTCGGCCAAATGTTTCAATGGTCGTCGAGTTTGCTGTGGCCAACCGTAAATTTGACTTAATTTTTCGATCAGTTGAATAACACATCTGCCCCAGTGTCGGCTAAGAAAAAAATATTTGAAGATTTATCGAAAATATACAAACAACTATTTATAGAGCCACATTTGTTGGCTTTAGAACTTGAAGTGATAGACTTCTTTTTTAGGCCAAATGTTTCAATGGTCGTGGGCTTTGCTGTGGCCCACCATAAATTTGACTTAAATTTTCGATCAGTTGAACATGTTGGAAGTACTGAGACATCTGCCCCAGTGTCCACTAACAAAAAAATATTTGAAGGTTTATCGAGAATATACAAACGACTATTTATAGAGCCACATTTGTTGGCTTTAGAACTTAAAGTGATAGACTTTTGAATTTTGAAACTGCAAGGAGGAATACAATTCGTAGCTCGCTCCCAAAATGTCGCATGGTACCAGCAATACTCGTTTTTCTATATGTTAATTTTTTTTTGCGCCGCTATCTATCGTCGGGGTCACCAGTGTGAGGGTGTTTGAATTCCTACTATTCCACCGCAATCTTCGATATTCACTTATGATTAATCAAAAGTCTTATATTAATGATGGTTTATATTTATTGCCCTATAATATTCTGCCACGGAGAATATATTTTTCGTTTTTTACACAGGTACTCTGTTTACAATTGATGTTTTAAACGAGCAAAAATCTTAGAAGAACAGGACTGACAACAAGAAAATTTTTTCACGATTATGTTTATTTTACATTTTGTTTTAAGCCTACTCATTTTTACAATTCAGAAATCGCCGAGCACTTCATCGATTTTTAAAATTAATCTTACAAATGCTCTGAGAATCTGTCAAATATCAACCGTTTTTATTTACTGCCATACTCTAAATAAAGAGATCCTAGGACCTTGAAAGCCCTATCCATTATATAATTAACATAAGAAGAAAACAATAATTTATCGTCAAAAATAACATTAAGATCTTTAATTTCATGCACCAAAACAACGCGGCATTATTTATTGAGTATTCATATTGAATAATCTCCCGTTCTCTACAGAAGGATATAAATTTGCATTTGGTAATATTAAGGGATAGGAAGTTTTCATCGCTCCATTTTTATGGTTCCGTAGCGAAAGGGTAACAACGGGAGCCCTATTACTAAAACTTCCCTATCCGTTCGTCACCAGGTTGTATCTCATGAACCGTGTTTTTCTATTAGGGATATAACAACAAATAATAAAAATAGAATAAAATTAAAGGGGGCCCCCATAAAGGAAACGTAATTTTTTCGGCGATTTTATTTATTTTTTTTCGCATTCATTATTATTATCATAAGTAGGCATTTTTTCTTCAAATGACAGCATTATTATTATTTTTTCAAATGGCAGCATTATTTTTTCATATGACGCCTACTGTCATTTGAAAAAATAAATCAAATACATATTATTACATTTTCTACGATGGTACGGAACCCTTCGTGCGCGAGACCGGCACGCACTTGGCCGTTTATTTAATTTTATTATGATCAACTTGTAATAATATGCAATCATTTACAGCATTTATCACCCGAAAAACTTTCGAATAAAGAAGGCACTGCTATTCAATACTTTCAGGCAAATCATTAATATTTATTGGAAATATGAACGGGCCAAGAACTTTACCTTGTGGGACTCCTGATATTTGTTCAAAAGGTATAGATTGAAAGCCATTAAAAACTACGAGACTGTCTCTATCCGTTAAGTAGGAAAACATGCGTTTCATAATATCTTTACTAATATTCTTTTATGTTGAACTTTGTCAAATTCCTTAGTAAAGTCAGTATGTATAGAATAAACTCGTGTACAGTTATTAAAGGCTGTTGCAATAACGTCAGTATAAATCGCCAAATCGTCTGGTAGATTAACTGTCTATGTATAATTTTCTCAAATATTAAAGTCAAGCTGCTGGAAATAGAAACGGGTCGATAATTAATTACTAACTTAGGGTCGCCTGCTTTATGAATAGATCTAGTAAAACATCTCTTTAAAATTCTAGGATAAATCTTTTTTCTAATTGACATATTGAATAAGAGCAGAGAGGGCTGCGTAGCATTTTTTGTAAAACAAATTCCATCTGGGCCAGTGGTGGAAAACTTGTTCCTTCTGCCTTAGTGCTTCTTAAAGCGCTGTAAGACAGTGTGCTCGGCAGCTACGAGCGATGAAGCTCTCTGTTAGCCAAGCGGCTATTCTAAGTGGGAGCTATAGAGCTCTCTGTTAGCATAGCCAGATAAAAATAAGGTAGAGCTGGAGAGCTCAATTACCTTGAGGTGCAGCCATGTCGGAGCTAAAGGAGCTCGCAGTTAGGATCTAAATAATAAGATGCGCACCGGTAGAGTTCAATATAAACTCTGATTTATTTCAAATCATTACACTGAATTTATGCATTATAAAAATTGCTGACATTACTTATTTCGAACATTTCAACCAATCACATACCTTCGGCCATTTTTACTTTCAATATTGATCATAATTGCTGTGCATGCAAATAATGTACAGCGGGCATTACCCAAAGTTTCAGCCAGGTAGAAGTAAACAAAGAAAGCTACAATGTAATGCTTTTCATTGATCGTTTACTCCATCGTACCATATGCTGTTGGTTTTGCTTTTCTTACTGCAAAGCATAAGCATAGCGTATAGCTTTGCCGTCGTGTATTCATTGATACATGACAATCATATGTGCATAATGCACTTCGCTTGTCCATAAACAGGTGGATATGACTTCTATTTAATTTTCATATTTTGCATGGCATTCTGCATATACAAAAGAATGCTGTGAATAACCGTATGGGTGTCTTGTCTGATTAATGTAATTTAATTTAATTGGCAATGGTGTGTGTGTGTGATGCGCTCTACACAGCTCTTTTATTACTATCTATCTTACAAATAACCTGCTCAACATTAAAACAAATAGATGAATTGTGGTAATTCTGTGAACAGTTATCATACACCGAAGTATCAGGTACCGATTGATATACTGAGCCAAAATATTCGGAGAACATATTGCATATGGTATCAGGAGAGCTTGATATATTGTTACCGTACCTCGTAAATTTGGGGAATAAATTAGTGGCGTTAAAGCCTTTAGTAAAGCTCCAAAATGTCTTAGGGTTATTCTGAACGGCGGAGTCTGTGTCCACTATATAAACTTTTTAACATTCATTTAATAGCGTCTTAGTAATTTTGCGAATATAGGAGAAAATCTGGTAAATCTCTGGGTTTTTAGTGCGAATGTGCATTTTTCTGTACTTCGGTTCCAATTTCACTTCCATACGTATTTGCAGTGAAAACCAATTGGGATAATTGTTAGAGGCCCTAGACACTTTCGGAACGAAGATCTCAATTATTGGCTAAATTGTAATTTCTAACACTCTTTTTATTTTTATATTGGCTCATGTGTTGAGTTTTAGCTAAAGAAAGTACTATATCCAGAGGAGGGTGGTGGTTTTCAATACGACTCACTGGCGTTGGAAATTTGTTAACAGAAATATTTTCACTCAATATATCGAGAATTTCTCAATGCTATGCAGTTCGTCATTGTAATGACTGTATTGTAGGACGAGTTATGTTTCCCAAAATATGCAAGCAGTTATTAGTATTATCATATAACCAGTTTAAAGATGGTAAATTAAGATCGCCCACAATTATTGTTTAGGAATTTGATGGTAATAATAATGATTTGTCGCAGATATTTGAAAAAAAAAAACAGAATAATAGACTTCGCAAGAGCTTTTCGGTAGTATATATATACACCAAAAATAAAGTGTGAAATTATTCATTGTAATTAAGACCACTAAATCTTCATTGTTTGTTTCCAATACCACTTCCCGACTAGACTTAAATCTATTATGTATACAGCTATTAAGCAACCGCCACCGTCTAGCTTATTAGTTTGCTCATAGTTGCGATCTTTTCTAAACACGGTATAACTGTCGTCAAAAAGTTAACTACTCATTACTCTATCCCGTTAAACTAATGGCAACGTAATCGTTTGCAACAGTCTATCGTCTTTCGTTTTACTATGCAATCCTCTAACATTCTGATAAAAATATATTTAATTGGATTATTTTTGATACGTTATGATTTAAATGACGAATTTAATTAAAATATTTTTTAAAAATAAAGTCAATAGATTCAACCTTCCTGATAATGTAACAGATCGGAGACTCATCCTTCTTCATATATTTTTTCCCATTCTTCACCCATAAGTACTCAAAACTAAGTTGCGATCTAGCCCTAGCCAGAAATCCGTAATATAAACTCTATTGTCTTTAGCACAATCTAGATGATTGGTAAAACGATCCTTTCACAACACACGATCACACACGAGAGTGCACAGAGTTGTTAAACTCTTCTTGCCTTAATTTGATTTTATCCATCTCGGATGACATTACTGCCATAAAGTCGGCTTAATGTATCCTCCTAATCTGAATCACGAGTAACGATGGAAATATTTGAGTTGGTTTTTGAGTACATTGGACAACGATAGGCAGCCGTTCCACTCTCAACATTTGCCTGTAACTCTCTACTAATTTTTGCGCAAATAATGTGAGAGTTTTTATGGCAATTAACACATTTCACTCCTGTATTTGCTCGAGTTATGCTAGATGTATACTTGGAGAATTTAGATGGCATTATTAAACTGATAGTTGCAATAAGTTGAGAGTAAACCCATTAAATTGAAAGTTTAATAGATCTATCTACAATTGCCTTTTAGGAGATAATAAAGAGTCCCCGTTTTCATGCAAGAATTAGATAGATTCAAAAATATCTTCTGAGCGTCCACAACGATCAGAAGATAACTAGCAGCAGCATTTAGTATAAGAATCCGATATGAAAATGTTAGGTTATGTCTAAGGAAATTCAGTTCCTGTTGCAAATATCCAGGCTCTTGTTAAGATTCCCGATTTCGACATAATTGATAAAATTTGGAAGGATGAAGCCCTTAAAATTACCACGGAGGTTCACTTCAGCGTATCAGATGGCTCATCTTACAGGCATGATGGAAAAGATATTTTCTATAGCAAAACTTCAATGTAAATTAATATCGGGTGTACCAAAAAGTTGTAATCTTCATGAATTATTTCAAATACTTTATAAAAAATCGCAATTGCAAATAATTAAAGTGTACTTCAGAAATCAAAAGTCACTTTCAGTATTCTTCTTCTTCTTCCACGTGAAAGTAACAACGCGGAAGTTAACACCAGGTCAGTATGACCCGAATTATATCGACAAATTATCACAAAATTAAAAGAGTTGACTTAATTTTTAAAATGTGTTTACTTAATAAGGGTTCTTTCCACATGTTTTAAAATAAAGATAAGACCAGTATATTCTATAAGCCAAACTTTTATTAGCTTTCTCAATAACACATACAAAATCAACTTTGAAATCATAACTTTGATATTTTTCTTTTTCCATTTTTTGACGCTGGGTCATATTTACCCGTTTTGACTTGACGCACGGACATCTCGCTGTGCAGGCAGCATTGCACTGAGAGCATTGGCGGTATAAATAGAGGGGGCTATATGTACAGCTATACAAACCTTTAAATTGTACGGTCAGTGTGCACAAAAAATATTGTCGTATTAAATCGCCTCGGGTCAATATGACCGAGCGTCATTGGCGCCGGGTTAAATCATTCAATTGATTGTAGGTATCCTGAAATATAGAGATATTGAGTTTAATTTTGCAGGTAGCATATTATTACATTTTATTTATAAAGGAAATTCGAAATACTTATAAAAGTGGCAGAAGTGAAAATGACATAGATAGAAATTATTACTTTCTGTTTATAGGTACGACTAATTCTAGAAAAAGTTCATGGTCCATGTTGGTGACTGAAAGCGTCGACATTAGATAGTAAGGTGCTACTGAAAAAAAAGAATTAGTTATGGTAATTAACATGTTAAGTAGAAGCCAGTGTTTATTAGCTAGATTTATATCAGATAAGCATAAGAATATGTATAAAAATTTTCCGGGCTAAAATTTGCAATTGATAACTTTCCTCTTTCAGTTATTCCGTATTTGTTAGGATACACTTTAAAATATTTAATATCGGAACGAGAGGATCCATATATGTATGCATTCACTATAACATCGACTTAAGTCTAAACCACAATTCCGACAAATAATTGCATTAGAAAGCAATTACAGAAGAGAAAATGAAAACTGAATAGGTAGAAAAATTGGAAAATAAAGAGTAAAGCTTTATTCATAACGCCGCGATAGCGATATGCATTTGTAAATGCTTTAACTGCTCTGTAAACCCGACAGATTAAAATTCGGTCTAATTTTCTCTTTTTCAATTCACACTGAGAGGGCTTATTTCTAAGTCTCTTCTGGTCTGAATTGCAAATAGTTACGTTTCTGTCAAACAAATGTTTTCTCAATTTAAAGCTCATAAAAGTATCAGTTTTTTCTAAACTCAGAAAGTTTTAACATCAGTCCGAAATTTTTCATTCCAAAGAATTAAAACCAATGCAGTTCAATTCTTACGCCTTTTTCAACTTGAATAATAAGACTACGGGGATTATTGATATTAAGGGAACCAAGACGGTTTTAATGTTTAGAACAAGTTCGATTTTTGTAAGTGAGTCAGTAATGGGGGTGAAGTTCAATTTTCATTTAGTGGTTGTAGATAATTTTTCATGTAAAAACAATATTTTTATTATATTTGCCTATAACATATAAAATAAAATAAATAAATAAATTAAAATATTGCAAGGCAATAATAGTTCCATCCTCACTTTTTGATTAAGCTTATCACAAAGAACTGTTCCCAAAGAGACCAAGAAAATCAACCACTAAGTACGACCAGGTCCCCACTCTTTAAAAAAACATATTCGTCGATGGGAGAAACATTAACATTAAATAGTGAAGTATGTTTTTTCTTATTGATAACTATTTCATTTAGTAGAGATACTTGTTAGTGACTTCTTAATCACTGCTACCCCACATAACCAACACAATTAATAAAATATTAATTTGCAACATTTGAAAGAACATTTGAAAAAATACACATTGCAGTTCACTTGTAAATAGAATAAGCAGAAGAAGATATTTTAGTGATATGTCAAAAAGATTTTTTATGCGACAAATAGGATGGTTTGCAAAACTAACATTTGGAGATAACTAAGAAATACAATCTCTTTCACTTTTTATAGAATAGTATAAATTTCTACAGTATTAAATACTTACAATAAATGAGTTCCTATTCTTGCCTTACACTCGTATACAGGGTGTCCTGTAAGTCGACGTCAGGCCAGAATATGGTGATAGACCAAATCATAATAGTTACCAGAAAAATATAAAAAAATCCAAGTCATGTATTTTTCAAATTATAGACAATTCTTTTGTTTTCGAGAAAATGTACACCTTGTGATGGTTTTTTAGCTCCTGTTGCTACAAATCTTTACTTTTTTTTAATTTTATTTTTCTTATCTAATCCCGAATAGTGCTTATGTAACCTGTTGCTTTAAATTCTAAGCCAACTGTTCCAGCTTGGAAAAAAATGTCACATTTTGCCGAACCAAGAATAGAAAATTAATATTTCAACTGACTGTACTGAAAAAAAATATACTACGCCACTTTGGCAAGTAACTTTAAAAGTTGACGCGTTTAGTAAGAATTCTAAAATGGTATAACACTATTTCATTGCAGCTTCCTTTAAGCAAGGGCACCAGCAAACCGATGGTAACTAAGAGATCTCCTCTTCCTCCCAATTTCGCTCTGGTGTAAGAATTAAGAAAGCCTTTTATTAAACTTCACTCCAATCAAAGATACAACTCTTTTTTATTTCTTTTTATTTCTTTTTTCTATTTAAGTTTTGGTTATAATTTTACTCTAATCTGATTTTATCTCTCATCTTTTACAAAATTGCCCTGGGCCGATATTTATGTTTACATATATGATTTGCTTCGGCTAGTTTTACGTGTTACATTATGTAATGTATTCCTACTTCAACATTTATAAAAAATTATTGTAATTATTCCTTATTTGTAATAATGTTACATTTATGCTTTCCTTCACTTATATTTTATATCTGTCAAAATAGCTTCACCTACTTTTGCTTTAGTTCAGGTTAAACGGTGGTAATTATTTCTACTTTTAATACAACTGTCTAAATGTTTCTTCCATTTTTACGTTAATAAATGTCGAGTATCACTTTTACTTCTACCTTTAATTTTAATTCAGGTCGAAGTATTTCTTTTACTTATATTTTACTAAATGTCAGGAATATTTCATTTATGTTGGCAATATTGCTTTTCCTATTTAGCTGTCAAAACAATGGGAGTTTTTTTTTATTTGAAAGTTGGCAATAGTCGCCTATCTATTTAGGACGTGTCAATATAATTATTGAATTTTAGTTTCTATATTGGTCATATGCAATATTATAGTGATTCCACGTGTAGGCACAAGTGCAACTAAATGCTACCGCTTCGTGCTATTACGTGTAGCTTGGGCCTTTGTTGAATCAGTTTGAGTGGTTCATTTCGGGTACGCTAGATGTCGGGCGGAGTTGTAAGAATTAATGTGAGATTTCGCTATGGTTCAGTGTCTATCTTTGACGGTTCAGCTGACTGAATTGTCAAAATTGGTTTTGTATTTTGTTTATTGTACTGACTTTCAACCCCAACCAGAGGCGATATTGATAGATTTTTAGAGGAATATATTTCAAATATAGATCCAATTAATCTATTCGCCTGCTGCGGTTCCACCCGCGTCTCAAGAATCCTGCAATCGAGAGGAGATGCAGTTTCTTACACACAGTGATCCGGAAGTTATTTTAGCAGACGATCCACGGGTAGAGCTTAACCTAAGTGTTTTTCTACCTACATTCACTTTATGTTATCAGGTGAATGCAAGATACCTCGGTTTCCTTACATCAGAAGGCTATATTGTAGTTGTGAGACGAACTGAAAGCTGTTCACCGTTGACACAAGCAAATGAGTAACAGCGAAATTCGAGGTAAATTTTCGCTGTTGCAGTATACATATGACACTGATAAATTAATAAATTTAAATCCACAAAAATTGTCCTTTTATTTCTAAACTCTCATGTAATATTTCAAGAATAACTCTACTACAATGAAAACCATCAAAGCAAATTTACTCCAAAATTTTAAACTACACTGTCTCAAAATGAGAAAAATTGAATTTAAATTTAAAACCAATGAGTGCTCAAAATAATTTATTTAAATTGAAACTTGGCGGCTTAAAACTAAAACAGTTAACAGTTTTTATTTCAGACTGTGTGGAAATATCAACGTAAAACTGATTTGTCTTTATGTTAAAATGTCAAACTTTTAAGAAGTGGAATTAAATACAAATCTAAAAGTCATAATTTAAGCCCGAATTTGTAACCGTGTGCCTTTCTGTAAAAACCCGTAAAAGGACTTAAGTCCGGTAAATTCAAATTGCTAATGGTAAGTATCCCCGCCTGTCAATTACACTCTTTGTTTTGAAATTCCATATTATTTTATGATAATATTCAGCTAAAAATCTATACTCTACAGAGACCTGATGACCTGATTTCCGTGGTATCAATTTGGCTAAAACAAATTTCTATGCTAATCATATCCTTTATGTTTTTATTCTTGTAAATTCGCCAGTTATTCCTCATAGAGTGGTTAAATATGTTGTTTGAAAATTACATTGAAGCCTCATCAAGCCTCTTGCTCTGTTATACACCAATAAGATTTTCATATTAAGTAGTATGGAGTAGTACCACTAAGTATTGTATGCTCAGTGGTAGTATCGTACTCTTGCATGGCCAATGGTCGCATTTTTAGCACACAAGTACCTACATATATATATATATACATCTTGTTACTCGACATATTAATGATTTAATTTAAATTAGCAGCCTTTTTGAAAAAAAAATTAAATTCTAAATTACTTTCCCCTCTGCAAGATTTTATCACAATCCCGTTATGCGGCATTTAAAGCGTAAAAAACTTGATAGCATCACTTTAAGTTGAAAAAAGGAGCTTAACCTGAACGGCAACAAACAAGTGCTAACTTCCCAGATATTGTGGGACTAATCTGTATTCCGTTCACGAAATGCGGATGAGAAAAAGTAGAAAAAAATGCTCGAAGGCTTTTTTATATTCGTCTGCAAAAGGCAAATGTTGTCAACCATGAAATACTTAACCAATGTTAGAAAGGTTTTAGCCTTGTACTTGTCCAGCAGAATCCTTAAAATTCAAACTTTTTGACCTCACCACGAAGGAATTTCGGCACGTGGTTTGTTTGGCTTGATTTTGGTAGCACGTTAATTACTTTTGTATCCATAATTTGAATTTTCCGCAAGAAATGTAATTACATGAGGAAATGGTAATCTTACAATGGGTGAATAAACAAATTAGATCGTGAGGCGGATAAGTAACCAAATTTCAATTGAGACGAAAATTGAATACATGGTGCTCACGAAAGTTCAGAATACAAAATTTATATATTTGAAAGAAATTTCAACTTTAACTTAACGAAAGGCCCGTGGACAAACGAATAGCAAGTAAACATTTAGCGCTCCACTAACACTTCCCAGGGGAATTGAAAAGTGAGGGATCTGCTACATTTTACGCATATAATTTGATATATGAATTGAATTGAATTGAATTTAATTAAATTAAATTGAAATATGCGAATCGCTCTTTAGGCATTACAGGCCGGCAAATATCTCTTCTAGCTCCATCTGTTGCAAATAACAAACGTAGATCCTAATTATTAGACTTAAAAATACCGGTGTAAAGAAGTGGACAAAAAAAGCTTTTGATTATGTAGGGTCAATATTTTGCAGCTCTCCTTTATTACTATTTTTATATCGCACCCGAATTTTCGAAATTTTCTCATTCGTCCACTTCAACTCATGCTCGCTCATTTTACATTTCTGATCATCATCACATGAAAAATCATTGTCAGCATCCATTTTCTAAATCTAAACCCAGTTGAAACCTAGTACAAAAAAAAAAGTTACATAAGTATTGTCGTGCGTCTCACAGAAGAATTTACTTTTATTATTCAAAAACTGCGATGACTACACTCGTGTGCGAAGAAATGCCGACTGAACGTAGACGAACTAGAAGGTACTGAAAATTTTCAATTAGTGCAGGTAGTGAAAACAATAAGAGAGGCGGATAAAAATTTCACGTTCATCTGTGCAACAAATAACAGTACTTAAGAGGAGTCAGTACTTAGCAAAAGTTTCAATTTAGATACCAGCGAGCCTTCAGGCAATAAAATTTACTATACGCAGGTTTGTGTCCTAAAAGTGCGAAATTTCATTTAAAATTAGGCTAGACCTAGACCACAGTTCACATTAGAGACATCTAACTTTAAGACAGAAACCCAACCTGCGACAATTCAAGACAAAAATTGAAAATTTGCAGCCCAAATAAATTGAAAAATTTTAACGAGAATTAGCTCTCCTATATTTTTTTTGCGCATAATTGTTAAATATACTATTTTGCTTTGTTTCTACAACTTTCAACGAAATATTGCAATTTCTCGTCGATGAAATATCGGGAGAAAAAACAAGTTATATTAGAGTCGAATAAATAAAAAAGGCTCCACTAAAAATGAAAAAAAAAGTCGACGTTATTTTCTAGATCTTGGCTTTATCTTTCTAAAACAGTCACAATCTAAAGAAAGGAGAATTCCTACTAACAGGAATGTGATTTACAAAACTTGAATTTTTAACAATTTTAGGGTTCCGTACCCAAAGGGTAACAACGGGAACCCTATTACTAAGCCTTCGCTGTCCGTCCGTCACCAGGTTGTATCTCATGAATCGTAATAGGCAAACAGTTGAAATTTTCACAGAGTGTGTATTTCTATTGCCGCTATAACAACAAATAATAAAATTAAAATAAATTTAGAAATTAAAGGCCTCCTTATGAGAAACGTGATTTTTCCGGCCTTTTTTTCTCGTTTTAAGCAGGATTTACATTATGATGACATCCAATTTTTACAGAAATTGTGAGGGAGATAGTTTATTGAAATTTAAATGCTGCGGAAGCAATCAGCGCAATACCTCACACGTACAGTCCCCTCTACTTTTTATGGCAAAACTGGCAAACTGTCAAACTGTCTAATTGGAAATTGTCAAGTTTTTAATCGTTTTTTCGTAGATATTCAAAGACGGATCATGAAAAGAAGTATAATTTTACAATTTCTAAAATATTGCATGAAAGCACGAAGGAGTTCGATGCAAAGGATGCGATTATATCGAAAAAATTTCTCGCAAAATATCAGATGATGCTGTAATATTCAGTTCTACAATCAATATTTTGTACTATAACGAAATTTTTATTTATTATTTATTTCAGTAAACAAAAAGTTCAGTAACTAATTTGCTAATATGTAAACGTCAATCCACTTCATCCACTAAAGTGCTCACATCAAAATAATTCCACTCCGCTACCGAACTAACGCCGGTGAAGATAATTCCAGTCCAGTTCGTGTTCACATGACGGATTATCTCAAAGGCGGAATAATTCTAGCAAACTATAAAGGAAATAGGACCACTGCAGTCAATCTGTGAACGACTACTCTCTGCTTGTGGACAGAACACTACCTCAGAAATAACTTCAATATTTTCTATAAAGCAATATTTAATAACTTTCAATTTTGCAATATTTAATTACAAACTCAAAACTTACTTTGTTCATTTCGACAAATAATTTTACTTGACAGATATGTATATGCCATAAACTTATAGTAACAAAACAGCAATATCAGCTCCAGTAGTCGAAATTCACAAATTAGAGTTGCCAATAACAATGTTTTAGTTTCAGTAACTATAAAAACTCCCTATGCTTGAGGTCTTTTTATGGTTCCGGACACGCACACAGTGACAAGTCAACGTCCGGAAAAAAATCAGGACGCGTTTGCTTCTCTCGTCACTCGTAAATAAATTTCCGTATACGATGTGCTATCTCCCTCACAATTTCCGTAAAAATTGGATGTCATCATAATGTAAATCCTGCTTTATTCTCATTCATTATAATTATCATAAGTAGGCATTACTTTTTCACTTGACGCCTACTCTCAATTGAAAAAATAAATAAAAGTTACAAAGCGTTAAATTTTGTACGATAGTACGGAACCCTTCGTACGCGAGTTCGACTCGCACATGGCTGGTTATTTAAAAGTTTCCGAGCTAATATCTCAATTCCAATACACTTGTGTTTAATTTTTGCCAACGTTATTTACCAGACTTCTTCGATACCTTTAATTTAAGATAAAAATCATTATTCTGCTACAAATAGTTTGCCAGATATTTGCATTGATAAATGCAATTCTTGGTACTGACTCCTCTTAAGGGTTTACATGTATGGTATTTGTTAAAATGTTTTCATTACACCATTAATTTGAGTTCAATGAGTTAGATAAGATCCAACTTATAAGGTTTCTATTCCTAAAAGTGGTATCAATGGCGGTAACTCAGTTATTCTTTATACTAAAGTCCATGGTTAATTTGTCTAATATTATTTGCTCAATTAGTTTTGTCTAATATTATTTGCCCAATTAGTTCCTTCCAAACTTCAGCTGCATGAATTCAAACTCAATAACTTTCTGCGGGTAACTCCCTGAGCCTAAAAATAATTTCATCTTGGCTTAGTTTACTTTCGCTACTTATTAAGAATAATCATGTTGAAATGCCCGATAATCACTCTGGGATCTTGTGGCTCGCGTGCTTCTGTTTTGATAAATGAGGGTAAGTGCCATGAAGTCTGCTGTAAGTCAGATAATCACAAGATTTGTTTACACTTAAGCCTCATTAAATACGAAGGAAAACAATTTCGTTTCCCACGAGACGTAAATATGTATCACAAGGAGATTGTAGGGAAATGAAAATCCAGCCATGCTTCTTGTCGCCATTGGATATAAAAACAGGACAAGCAGAACAATACGATAATTATTGAGCTTACATTGTCCGAAAAGATAAAGATGATTTTTGGTTGTTTACTTTTGCATGGAAAGTTTTTTCTTCTTCTTTTTTTCATTAACTAGAGGTGTTGTAAGAAAGTTCAATTAGAAAATTCCAGATGCACCGGTTTATAAAAATTGAATAAACTGCTCAGATTAAGTAAGTTCAGCTCGGTACGAACTGAGACAACTTACAACTAGATAAGAAAATGTTTATATGTATAAACCCGGATCATTTGTTCAAAGCTCTTTAACTTTTTATTCAATCAAAGAAAGCTATCATTGCGAAGAATATATGTGGTATTTGGCAAAGAGAGAGAGAGAGAGAGAGAGAGAGAGAGAGAGAGAGAGAGAGAATTCATGGAGCTTACTAATTTGAGAGCCATTAGCTCGTTTTAATTCGACCGCTTTTTTGTGAGTTTTTCACATCTAGATGTAAGTTGTTTTAGGTACGAGTATTCAGTGGTTGAAAATGGGATTTCCGAGTGTTAATTCTATTCTCCAAGTTTTTGGTACATGCATATTTTCCAATATAAATACAAATATGAATTTATAAACCAAGAACCGATGTGTGGCAAGACTCGCAAGAAAAAATGTTGAACAGATAAACTTGTTAACTTAAATGTAATCGGGCGTGTTAGTTGACCTTCAAGCATTAAAGCCACAATTCATGAGCTATATTTCAATGAATCTAACACACAATTATTTTATTTTGGGAGCTGCTGATGAATTTCAGTGCTACGCGTAAAGTTCTTGAAAATCGATTGGAGATCCTATCTCATCCGCAGCATACAAGTAAAATTATTACAACTGCCATTACTATTTCAGGTAATTGCAGTTGTAATGTTGGTAATTGTTCCCGAAAGCATGCCAATGTATGACGAAATTGCTCCAATGGACGCAAAATTCAAGGCAGAGATTGCAAGAAGAATCTGGAATAGATTAAATGCTTTATGTTCCGTGTTCAAAAAACCCAACTGCTGTTATTTACTCTTTTTCTATTTATTTATTTATTAAGAACTTCATCAAAGATCTGATTACTGAGTTTACAAAAGTATAAAAGTATACATAGCAATGTAATGACAGAAGGTATACATAACAAAATAGTAAAAAGAAAAGTAACTCTAACTAAGCTGATCTTTTGTTTGACGTTTTGAAAGATGAAAGTCAATGCAATCAAACTGATGGTTAAAGAGACGAGACATTGATGAAATCGGCTCGTGCATGCCATAGTTTGTACTATGCTGGGGAACATCGAAGAAATCGTGGTTCCTCAAGGAGCGAACAGGAACATATATATTAAAAGTATTTAAGGGCTCAGGGGAATTTACCGCTCCCTGTATACACTGAAATGCAAAAGTTTTTCGTCTATTCTCGAGAGAATCCAAAGGAAAGAGTTTAAGCCTGTCGACATATGGAGGTAGAATAATAGGGTTATCCCAGTGAAGCCCACACAGGGCAAAACGAACGAATCTCTGCTGCACAACCTCGATACGATTTATGTATACACCATAGAAGGGAGACCAGATCGGACTGGCATACTCCAAAATAGGTATAACGAATGTGCAGTAAAGGACCTTCGTTATGAATGGATCACTAAACTCCTTTGACCATCTCTTTACAAACCCCAGAGTAGCATTAGCCCTGGCAACGATTGTATCAATATGATCCTCGATAGCAAAGTATTATTGAATTGGCAAAAATCAGAGAAACAGTATTAAGTAAATTATAAAAAGAAGTGGTCCAAGATGGCTACCTTGCGCGAAATATAACTCGCTGCTTGCGGTCAGATAAATAAGAACGAAGCCAATTGACAAAGACAGTAGGAAAACCAAGAACAGTCAACTTGTAAATTAAGATTTTGTGATTGATTCGGTCGAGAGCTTTACTAAAATCCGTGAAAATATAATCGACTTGCTATCCGCTTTCAATAGCAGAAATGCGGAAATTATAAAATTAATATATAATATAATAAAAATTATAATAAATTAGTCGTACATTGAGAAAAATGAAATGGATTTTCCACATAATGTTGAATAGGTGAATAAGAATTAGGTTGTGTATTTAATGGATTAGTCAAAGTAATAATTTCTTTAGGAAGAAATTTTTTTATAATAGGGTGAAACGACTAATTTCACTTAGTTGGGATGCGCACTGATATGCCACCGAAAGATTTTTGCATTTTACCTACAAATGTAGCTGACATTAAAGCACATTGAAAATATATCAAAACCAGGAGTGTAGGTGAAAACGCACCGATTTAAATATACAAAACAACTAATATGCATAGAATAAACTACGATGAGGGTTACCAAATATTGTAGGTGGTATAGAGGAATTTTGCAGTTAAAATTAAACAACCATATCGCTAATGAATATGACCATATATTTGGTACTAGCTGCAATTCCAGGAGATAATTTAGGACTAAATGGTGTTTTAGGCTTTTCAATATTCTTTTCTGCAAACTTTTTTTTGCAGGATATGTAAAGACCACAAAGAATCCATGCGAAAGCAAACAGAAGAGAATGAATTGGTTTTACGAAATGAGGAACATTTTTTTAATGATCTAGTTTCCAATGATATTTCTACTACAGGTATTAGAGAACATTGCATTTTTGCTAGTTTAAAATTCTTTTCGGTGACAGATAATGTGTCGGTAGATATAATGCACGACCTATTCGAAGGTATTTGCCACTGCGAATTATGTCAAATTATCAGTTATTTTATTTTTGATAAAAAGTTTTTCGATCTATCGCAACTTAACAATAGAAAGCTTAACTTCAATTAGAGTCAATGCGATTTAAGAAATTTATCTGTTGAAATTAGTACAGCTCATTTAAACAATAAAAACATTTAAGATGACAGCAAGCGAAATGCAATGCTTTTTGTATTACCTTCCTTTAATGATAGACAATTACGTTCCAAGAAGTAACTCTATTTGGAAATAATTAACAATGCTTACTAAACTGATTGAATTTTGTATGCTAACATCATTTGATGACGAAAAGTTACATAAGTTCAAAAACGTTAAATAAAACATAAAAACTGTCTATGTATCCCAGTCGCAACGATGAAGGGTATCCATCACAGTTGCGCTTAGAGTTCACAAACTTCCAAGACTGTTTAGATTCAGTACGCAAGGACCACCTCATTCCGTACACATATTCGTTGTATGATTAAGTTAAACACGAAGTGTACTGAGTATGCAAATTAGAATAAGTTACGTAATCAGCATCACTCCTTGAGGAACAGAACCGTCTCCAAGCCTTATTTTTCAAATTTTTAAGATGCCTCAAAGAGCCATTGAACCACGGTTGACAATTCGAACTAACAAGTGGCACACAGTGAGTAAAACAAAGAAATAGTGTTTCATAAAACGAGTTCACAGCTTTATCAATGTCACATTCACCGAGAACGCTTATCCAGTTACAAGCGGATAGCCATTCATTCATTTTTTTAAAATCAGATTTTTTAATGTTATAACAATACTCGTAGTTACTAGAAGCATTATGTGAAGAAGTTACAGGATCAAAAAACAAAACTATATGTAGTGCTCGATGAAGACATGTTTCAGGAACGAAAGGAGTTAAACAACGCTTGACGAGAGTTCCATTGGGATCAGAAGAAAATACCAGGTTTAAAGATCTTGCAGCGTCATTAGTCACGCCGCTAGACTGCATTAGGCCTGCAGAAATAATGTTGTCAATAAAAGAAATGGCATGTTGAGTAGTTGAAGAAAAAGAAGGCAGCAAGCCCTCATCATCCTGAGACTGTAGCCAGTCAACAGTAGGTAAATTAAAATTACCAAAAAGCAGTAATTCATCTGCAGGTAGCAAATCTTCAGTAAGCCTATCGATACAAGAAGCCAGCAAATCAAATATCTCAGCTGATTGGCGTGGTGAGATATAAACTGTAGCAAT
Organism: Dioctria linearis; assembly: GCA_963930735.1. NCBI lineage: Eukaryota > Metazoa > Arthropoda > Insecta > Diptera > Asilidae > Dioctria > Dioctria linearis. Next base: position 264,514,533 of record OZ005740.1, on the reverse strand, counting down.
ATATACGTTTTTGTGTGAAAGCCTGAGAGCCACACATTAAACTCCAGATCGCCGGACTCAACAAGGTCGATTAACATGCATGGAAGGTCGCAACGAACGGCGCAAAGCATGCCACCTCCAACAGGAGCATCCACAGACAGACGATGGCGGTCACGGGAAACACCAAGAACTCGGGACCAAAAAGCTCTCTATCTGCAATCTTTCCACAGATCCAAGTCTCGATCAAGCAGACCACTTCGAAACAGGAATTAGTCGAACTTGTGAAAAGCCGAGTCGTTTTGGAGCGAAGACCAGTTACATTGGCATACTAGACGGAGCTTTCGCTATTTGCCACAATAGAAGATCCAGAACGTCTCTTTGGAATAAATTCACGCACGATGGATTTGCAGTGCCATATATCCGGAGAGAGGACCGCTTTAAACAGATTTTCCGGAAATATAATCCTGAAGGACGCAGAAAATGAGCGTTTCTCTTGATCATGTCGAGCAGAAATTTTCTTACAGGCAATCAAAGAGCTCGGAGTGCCGACACGTGAAGAAATGGGTTTAACAATCCTGGCTGGCCGCAACGTAACAACATCTCCAACTACAGGCGAAGTATCATTGGCGGAGGCACAATGCTCACTGACATCCGAAACAGAAGCCTTCGTCCCCTCGTCAAACACTCTGTCCACATTCGGAGATACCACAGTATCCACGCCCGAAGATTCTTGATCACTTATTTATATAAAATTTAGCTTAGAGTTTAACTTCCATGAGGAATTTTCAATGTTTGCTTGGTCATGAATTATGACGGTTTTATTTATATTGAGTACTCGAGTCAATATTTTTTATAAATGCCTGACCCAAGCATTCTTTACTTTCTTCACCTGACGATTTATGAAGATAGTGCACTTGAAATACTTTATTGTTGCCTAATGTGTATTTTGCACGAATTCACTTTTACTTGGAGGAATCTTGTAATTTTGTTTAGTTTGACCCAGAAATTTATTTACTTATTTTATGCTCACATATGTATGTATAACTGTGCTTTGTTCTATAATTTACAGAGATTATGTGCAATAACATTTAGGGAATAATTTATTCGCGAGCCAAGTTTATTCTAAATCTATTTCATAAAGAAAAAAAATAAAATAAAATACGAAACAAAAACGATTTGAATTATATGAGCTTTATTGCGCTTTACAAATTGACCGACGATTCCGAACTGAGCTGACTTGATACCTGTCTTACAAAATTTTACATTACATGAATCGTAGACCAGACTCAAACACTTTTTAAGCATGTGTCGAGTTGCATGAACTTTTACTGAATTGACCGTTGCTTGGTGGAAGTGGTAGTTCTGAGTCAATTACTTTATTATAATTAATTATAAATTGAACTGTAATTACCATTAAAAATTCTAGTGTAAACTTTCGATGATAGTGTGAACTTTCGATGCAGTCATGAAAGCTACCTTAGTGCTCATACATACATATATAAAATATTAGGATAAGGGAATAAGGGAAAACTTGAAACTCAGAATTGAATTGAATTAGCGTTAACTTTGGACATTGCAAAATTGTCTTGGTGATTACAATTGTATTTGCCTGATTTTAATCTAATAGGAAAATAAAAGCATCTTTTTATCAACTAATCTTTATTTATTATTTACTATTTCATCAGACAGTTCAGAATGTCATATTTCAGCGATCCCAGCATGGAGTTCAATATCCTATCGTTTTAGATTCATCCGCACCAGTAGAAAGGTTCTTCGTTTTCAGAGTTTATAAACGTTTCACTTAGGCAACTTTCAAGAAGTTGATCGTCATGACAGCTAATCTTAAGAAAGGGCTTTGTATGTTCATATATTATAATATACAGGATGTTTCTTCCATGGTGGTCCATAGAGCGGGAAGAAAATATGATATCCTTTCGCAAACACCCAGCATCTTACCTTTTTTTTTAATGTGACCTATAATTTTTTTCGAAAAGGTCGTTAACATAAGGTTTGTTATAAAAACTGCAAACTGTCGAATGTCCCCTTTTAGTGGCCTATTCCATTCTGTTTACTGTCTGCAACCGTTACAGAGTTATTAGCTCTTAACCTATTCTCAAAGCAATTCTCACCCTACTCTAAAAAAGTCCCCTAATTTCGGTATGACTTGAATATGAGTTAATAATTCTTTCATAGCTTAAATTAAAAAGGAGGGCCCACAGTTATAGTATTTAAAAAGAGTTATGTTAACCACCGTTTTGCTAAAAAAACCGGAGAGGTCAAACGAGAATAACAAAAAAAATCCGAAATTTTTAGTTTAGACCGCAATATCTACTGAGGCGAGCTAGAGTATGCAGCTGATTCAGCAGTTGTTGGAAAGGTCATGAAGTTTTGCATACAATGAGCTTCTGATCGGGACCACACACCCTGTACTTTTTAAGATACAGGATGTTTTGTGAAAGGCTAGTATCATTTCTTAATCCCCTGTAACTCCGAAATGGTTGACATGGCCCCACTACCTTATAATTTTTTGTTTCCTTAGGTGACTACTATCACCTCCCGCTCTATAGACCACCATGGAGGGAATCTATGTACATATAGTATACTATACAGGGTATTCCGTTAGAAATGGTTCATATTTGGTCGATCGATAGAGCGTTGCTTTCTGAGTAAAAAGTTCTTTTAGACCTTATAAGAATACTCACTCCTTTAAGAGATATTCGAGCTTTACTGTTTATTGCATTCTTCAAGCTGTTGTACCTTTTGAAGTATTTATTCGATTGAAATTTTTTTTTTATTACGACACGCTCTTAGGAAATATCCAAATATACAGTCAAAAATGATTGTTATGTATGCGTGTCCTATGATGGAGTTCCCTGATTTGTTCCATTTTCGAGCCTGAGACTAATTTTTTTTAAAAACGTCGTTCGTAAATTTTCAGCTCTCTAAATAAGCGTGTTCTCGAGGGACAGATAGGCAGACATGTAAAAATCAAAATTACTTTTATTATTATGCGTGGGTTTCCAATAAATTCTGCTATACCAGCAGTGTGCGTTTCAAATTGAATAAAAAACTTAGTATAACCTATAGATATCATCTAGACTAGGGTATAAAAGGGACGAAATAAAATTCTATTTGGGTACCAAATACTTATCTAAGTTTTAGCAGCTTGACCATTACTTTTCATTTTAATAAAATCAAATCAGTTTTCACTTTCTTTGTTTTGCAAAAAAAAATTTTTGTTTTTCATTGTTTTCAACTGTTCTGGTTACGCATTTGTCACTATGTGCTAAAATAAACCACCTATTTGCTATATACGCCAGTGCCACCAGTGGCAACACCAACTACTAAGCTCCAATGGTCCAAAATATCCCAAAAAGGCAATACAAAATGCCTGGATCAATTTTGGCTATTTCTGGTTCCGTCCGACCACCATCAACTGAGGATCTGGAAATTTCAGCAACTGCTCTGCAGTTTACAAGCTGAAGCTTTAAGGATTTGAAGGATTTCTTCCGGATGCCATTTAAGGATTAGGAAAAATTGTAGATTCCAAATCAAGGTGGAATCAAAGGAATACTACCTTTTTATTGATTGAAGTTGTTTCATAATGAAAAGGTGTTAAGGAAGAAATGAAGACATTGGCGTGTCTTTCATACCGAAAAAGTATTGACTTGCTAAACTCCCGTGTAAAATTTATGTGGGACTTGCTTTACTTTATTCTGTGTTCTGTGAGCTTGTGGAGTAGTCCAGATACGTGGAAGCCATGGAACACCAACTGGTTGAAAGAAAATCTTAACAAGTAACATGTGCATGTGCAAATTGCGTTTCCTGAGGTCATACTAGTGATGAATATCTTACACCCATAATTGCTAATGCAACAGATTTACGAAAGCGTGAGCGTCACTCAGAAGGATCGACAACAATGTACTCACAATTAAGACAGTCTCCTTCTATGGATGCTCAGTCAAGGATATTTCAGAAGAAAATAATCTAACTGCAGATAGAAAACAGAGCATTTTATCAACACGAAAAAAGTATTTTTCTTATTTGGCAAACTTTTCTCATTATATTTATTGTCTGAGAAACGAGAATCCCTCACCCTGTCCTACGACAGAAGACTGAAACCCTTCCATAAAAAGAACATTAGATATAGGAAACAACTTCAGTTAATGGGATGACTAAATCAAGGAGAATGCTACAAGTGTACATCAACAAAATAAAGAGTAAGTAGTTTTTTCTGAAGCGGTATTTGCGCTACAACACTTCTGGAGTAGCTCATATATCAGCATAACTGCATTGGATACTAATGAAAATGGATACACCAATGCTGCTATTCCAGCTAGTTTTTCGAGTATTAAACAAAATAAATTACAATTCAATTCAAAAACATTTGTTGAAAAAGCTTAACCTTAAGCAACGTTATAACGTTGAATACATCGAGTATTATTAATAAATTAGCGTGCATTGTGGCATTTACATTTAAGAGCAAAAATTTTAAGCATAAGAATTACATTATTAGTATTACAAGAAGCAGCAGATACCTTTTTTGGTTTTCAGTGGTTTTCATCGCATTTCTCTTTTGCTCCTTCATCTTCAGCTTAATGATGACCACATAGAATCCCAATCTGATAAAGGTTTTCAAAGATGATTTATTGTCATAAAATGTGAAATATTTTCAATCACCAAGGACTTTCTTTTTTCAGTTGTTGTATTGCTCATAAAACTTAACGATCGCTCAACTGAAACAACTTTTGAAATTTTCCTAGCTTCTGGAAGTTTTTCAGGAATATGTGGGTTTCGTATTTTTAGGGATTGAAAATTTCAATAGCTTGGAGAAATCCTGTAATTGTTTCCTGCCTTCTAGCCAAAGGTGAAATTGAAGTATTTCCTTTCCATGTAGTTACCAAATAATTACTGTCATCATTTATCAGTCAAGTTTTCATGTTGTCTATACCACCTTGAATTAACATACCTCTTGGCAAAGGAACGCATTTGTTCTCAATGAACAGTATATGTTTGTAAGCGTTTGATTTGATTATGTTACAAACATTTGTTCATAAGTTCCATTATTTTCTTTTATTAGCTCCAGTGCTCTTATACACTTCGGAATTGGTCTATGTGCTTTGGTTACTATCACTTCTTGACTTTGTAAACTCAATGATAACAGTGTCAGCTCTTTTAGAATCTCTACATATACAGGGTGTTTCAAATAAGGATGTCATCATGTAGGGTTTTGCATTTTAGCTTATATCTTTGAAACTACGCAACGTTGGATAGAGATCTAACACGCATTTGAAAGCAGACAGATAATTCTTGAATTGAGGTAGTTTTGAAAACTTTACATAACATAGTTGATAGTTGTTATCAAAACTTAAATTCAGACTTTTTGCACGAAATATCACATTTTTTGTACTAAAAGTCCAATAACTCGGAAATTTATCATATATTCGTTTTTATTTTATTACCATAAATAAAGCCCAGTCTTCTTTTAACTGCTTTTTGTTTCATCAACTATGTAAAGTCTACAAAACTACCTCAATCCAAGAATTATTTGTCTGCTTTAAAATGCGTGATGGACTGCCAGAGCTATCAGCTTTCTTGGGCACGAGGAGCAGAGGTAAGTTCCATGGACTTGATCTTGGCCTTACAGTCCCTTAGGGGATCCCGGTTTCTTGCAATTTGGAATTTCTTTTCAAGCGTTGGATATATTTAATCTCCAGGACGTTTCTTTTATAGTGCGATAGTACAATTATGCTCAAGCAGAAAATCATTCCTTATTATTCCGTCGTATTTAAGGTTGGTTTGCTGGCCTAGCAAATGAAAGGGGTGATCAAAGAAAAAAATTTTGCTTGAAACTTCTAATTTAATTGTGCCAGTAATTATTCCGAATGTTGGTACTGACTCGCCTGAAATAGCAGACAGGGCACACCCACCAAAGGGCTTCCCTCTCATCCTGTAGTTAATATCTGACTTTACGAGACTTACGACTGCGCCGGTATCGATAACAAATGTTGAGTATGACTTTTCATTTGGTTCAAAGGGGACACAGATGGTTGGTTCATCCTCTGAAATATCTATTTTATAGGTTTGATGCCAATGTAATTTGACATCGCGCGATCTACGCTTCGTGAATGTCAGCTATGCACGTCACTCGAGATGGAACGCCAAATGCTTCCATCTGAGGAATGTCGTTTCCCGAGTCTTTCACCATTCTTCCCGAGTTTTCTGAATGCGTCCACTCTTTTCTCGTATTTGGGTTCGCATTTTTGCGATTTTGTCTCGGCACGTAGTTAACGTTCGGATTGTTTGAGTTAAACTGGCGTTGTCTCCTTTCAGACTCTATTGGCAAAATCGTAGATGTACTGCGCTTATTGCTGTACTGGGGATAATTGTTCTGTACGTTTTGACCTCTGTTAGCCCAGTTGCCGTTACCGGTTGGAGCTCTTAAAAAGTTTTGCGATAATCGCAATCGACAATCCCTTGCCAAATGGTTTGGTTTCCTGCAGTAAGAACAAGGTAAGAACTGGACTTCTCTTTTTACTTGTCTATCACCTGAAATGCAAATCACCTTCATAGGATGTATGACAAGAAAGTTACATGGAATTAGGATAAAAAGCACCCAAAATCACAAAAACCCCCTACCGCCCACACCGTGCATTTTCCGGCTCTCCTCCCATACAATTTATTTCTCGAAATTGAGTGAGGAATCCGTGGTAAGTATATTTTATTTTGATGATTTTATTTTATTTCTATAGGTTATAGTTAGTATCTTCAAATGACAATCACTGTTGAGGATTTCAATAACTTGATTGGTAGTGGCACACAAATTGAAAAAATACGATCACATTGCTATCGATAATAATTGTTTGGGATCGGCACCGCTGCCCCCGTTTGTTACGTCTGTACTCCGTGCTTTCTAGCATAGAGCACAGCGGAGTCCTAGGGGGTTGGTCTAAGGACTTTTATTTTAAGGTGAAATAAACAACTCGGATTTAATTACAGCACTCTTATTTCCTTTTATTTGAAATTAACTAATATTTGTGTGAGTAAATATATGTGAAATATTTCTACAAAACTTCTGTTTTAATAAAAAATAAAGGTGAAATAAATCCATTTCTATTACAAGCACTATTTCCTCAGAATGCTTTTCCTTTTCTTTACTTTTCAATTTTCTTTCCAATATTTGCAGACTTGCGCCGTCAGCATAACCTTCCCACGATCGCGTCGATCACGTGGGGATCTTTCGATGATAAGCGAGGCATGTTACTTGATACGCCACTTGTGGATATATGCAAGTGGTCAAAAGGAAAAACGGCTGTAACAAAGTTAGAATTTAGGCACTTTATTTTTTATGAAATTGTAGTGTGTGCATATTTAGGTGGAAGAATGCCTGAATAAAGTCTTGGATTTGTGGGACTTTATGTTTATGAAAACATAGTTTGTGCTGACAAATCTTAGTGGATGTTAGGGATTTCATTTCAAGTAATTTGAAATGAAATAGAATAAACTTTATGCACTTGAAATAGGGCAAATTAATTTTTAAAGGAAAATAAGTATACGCAAGTAAAATGCATGCATATGAGAGTTATGATATGTGGATATCATAACACAACGTTGCGTGATTTCAAACATATAAGCAAAAATGCATAAAACCCTGCACTTTGAAGGTGGAATATCCTTTTAAGCCGAATTCCTTGAAAACCCTTAGGAGAATTTAAAATTGTCCATGCATTTTTTTTTCGTTTCTTGAGCTCCCCTATCACTTCCTCCAAAGATGACATCCATATCTGAAACATAAAATACGTAAGATAAATTTTGTTAGGGCAAAAATATGTGTAAAAGAAATACGGTACCACGAATTTTATTCACGGGTGGGTGGGGGGTCACCTACAGTTGACACTGGGTATTGTGTAAAGTAACACTTATTTATTGGAAAAGCTGTCGATTGGCGAGTAATCTTCCGCACTTCCAGCACTCCCCACCTCGGCAGGCACTCTCATCTGCACAGAAACGCCACAAGCAGAATTACGAGTCGGAGGCTTGTTCCGCACTTCCAGCACTCCCCACCTCGGCAGGCACTCTCATCTGCACAGAAACGCCACAAGCAGAATTACGAGTCGGAGGCTTGCCATATTTTTGCAGGTAGATAGTTGCCACATTTTGTCGGAAATCGCAGTAAGTTCATTCTTATCGAATTGGTTTTTGATCATGCATTTTGGCAAGCTGCATGAAGCCGAAACCAAACACTGAGTCAACGTTTTCATCAAAACAGTCTACCCCTCTCATGTACATATTGTACATCTTGATAATGGCTGGGCAACCAAATTGAATTTTTATCCGTTTTTTATCCACAAGTCCTATCCGATCTACTTTTGTGACAGGATCCAATCTGTAGCAGTTGGATACAATGCTGACGATGAATTTGTGATGCCACTCAGTTGCAATAATTTCCCCAGCAGTTTTATGATATAGCTTACCTTTTGGCTCTTTTTTAATGCCCTTTGAGTAAAAAAATTGTGAAAATATAAGTTGTATGGTCCTAACTCTTGTGGGAATCTAGAATGAAGCTCTAATATAACAGCAGTTCCTAGGCCCAAGTCGGACTGCATCTTGATGCCAGGGCCGGACGCACCCTTTTCAAGCTCGCAATTTACTAAATATCTATTTCGAGTAGTTGTTGACCAGAGCTTGTAACCGAACCTTCTTGGTTTTCCGTGGATATGTTGCTTGGTATGGTGCCTTCCAAAGTCTGGTATTATAGTTTCGTCTATGGAAATGTGTAAAGTACTTTTAACTTTATTTTATTTTCATTTATGTTTGTTATAGCTCTAACTCTTCGAAAATTTCATGTGTCTACCTATTACGGCTCAAGCGATACAGCCCGGTGACAGACAGATGGACGTCACAAAACTGATTACTGATTCATTTATAAAGTAAGATATAACCTGATACTTCACATGAATCCGATAAGTGGAAATTAATGCAATTAAGGTTATCGTTGACGAAACAACGTTAATGAAATTGGCTCATCGTGATTTTGGGTATTTAATGTAGCTAAGATTTTATAAGCCCTTCATAACAATCGAAGCATAATAATCCCAGAGAGAGAGTTTCTATAAGTTTTTCTAGAGCTATAGCTTGCCCTGAACTGAGCAATTGTTCAGTGAGTCTGAAGTAAGTTGTAAGCTCATTCAAAAAACCACTTTGGTTTGAAATTATAAACTCTTGAATTCACGAGGCTAAAGCAAATTTGCATTCCAAATTTGAAGGTTTAAGTTCATTTTATTTTGATACTTTATTTTCCCATCTCCTTGCTTTAAACTTCCTTGCAGCTAAACTACATACCTATACTACCCATTTTATATAGGAGCAACATTTGAGAGCCTCTATACATTGTTGGAGTTGTTGCAGTACATTTCGGAATCTCAATTTCATAAGGTAAGCACTATTGATTTTTCCTTCAAAGGCTTTGTATCAGGCATTTACATATCTTTTGCACATTTTATTTCGCATCGAACCGAATCTTGTACTTTTCCTGCCAAACTGCATAAAATTTGTGATTTAACAAAAGTTCCTTATAATTTTTCGTGATGTTATGTACCAGCTGCAGGCACAACGGGAAAGCAATCGTGGAGTATTTCTGTATATTTTTAGCATACCTCCAGGATTTTTTTGGGGCAATATTGGCGATTCGCCAGTTGGATGGGCTCTGCCTCAAATGATTTTTGATTTATTTAATGTCTGTAAATTCTATTGAACGAGCAATACTTGAAATATTTATACACAAATGTGTATTACCATCTAAAATATTCAATAGCTCTGGATACGCGCCTTAGTTGTATGTTGTACCATTGTAGAGAATTTGTGGCGCATTGGCAATCATCCGAATCACTCCCACGTGATAAATAAGCAGCCGTATAGATTAAAATTATGGAGAGTATAACGTACAATGATGGGTCTTAAATCATTCTTAAATAATTTAAAAAAATCGGTCAGATAAATGTATTTTGTATCCCGTTAAGCAATCGTACATGAGATTTTGTTCGAATTTAAGCAATTTCGTTATGGATTAAGTGGTCAACACTTTCAATTATTTCACTGTAAGTAGATGAAGATTTGAATTTTCTATTTGTTCCAGAAGGCACTCCTATAAATTTCAGTATTAGTCCCCAGCCCTCCTTGCCGGCATCGTGTAACTCGTCCAGGAGGTGTGAGCCAAGAATTCTGTAACGTATTCCTGAGAGTGCCATGAGCTAAGAATTCTGTAACGTATTCCTGAGAGTACCAGAGTTTTCACAGTTGACTTGTTAAGTCCTAGGAGCTGATTCGTTTGATTTGGGTTTGGTTTACCCCACAGTTCCTTTGTTGTTCTACCGGATTGATCTTCTAACCAAAGGCGACTATAGCGGTAGGTTCCTCCGAGGAGGCACCAAGACGAGCAAGCTCGCCCACCCTTGCATTCCGCTAATGTTACTGTGCCCCAGCACCCACTGCACTATCACCCTGTTATTCCTACAAAAGGAATTCAGGATGGTTTTGCACTCCATTAATAGTTTGGAGGTTATAGAGGGTTTATACAAAGCTTTGACAGTTGCTTGGTTGTCTGAGCAGATGGCTAATCCTTCTTCTCAGTGTCTGAGTTAAGGAGGTACCTTCCCGCTTGAAGAATGGCCTTGACTTCTGGCTGGAAAACCGTGACATGGCTTTCAAGGCGCACGGCGAGTTCAATCTCACGTTCCTCGCAGAAAACACCGGTCCGGTGCAGTATAAATTGAAATTGGGTTTGTCAATGGTTGAAGCACGGAATGTTATTCCCATTCTGCCCTGGATGGAATTCTAGATTCAAAATTGGCCCATACTGCCAACACAATTCTGCAGTACATAGCTTGTTCGATATTTTGGGATTCTATGTCATACATGAATGTCAATGCATCGTTTCCAGAGTATCAGCATAACATCGATCTTTAACGGATAGCAAAAAATTCGGAGTTTCAGTTATCAAAATTTATATTGCGATTCGTATGCGATACGAGCTGGACTAGTCTTTCTACAACATCATAAGCCTTGTTGCTTACAGAATGCGGGCTTGTAGGTTGTTTTCCGTATATACCTCCAAATTGACTGTGTAGAAAAATTTTGCACCAACAAGAGCTTGAACTTCGCTGCCGTACTTGGCAGGTTTTCTGGGAATGTAAACGCGAAATCCATATCGCCCCATGAATGCGAAAAGCATTTCATCTATTGTCATATATTCCTGAGGGGTGAAAGCTTTCTGACAGTACTCGACAAACTTTTCAAAGATTGTTGTGATATGAGCTTTGTTATCAAGCTTTTTACTATCGTTTCTTGCCGATTTATTATCAAAGCGAATACAGTTTTGTAAAAAGTAAAATCTTTGCAGAGACATTGTTGTTATAAATATGTCCACTCTTGTCCCATCCCTTTTCCACAAATCTTCATTGATACCTACCAGTAATGTAAAGCAACTCGACGAAAGCATCAAACTCTGTAGATATTGTCGCTTTCGTATTGTATAATTTAGCAGGAGCATCGCACTTTCCTCGCCTTTGTATTAGTTCTTCGTTGGTACGTTTCAATATGATAGCTTTCATTTCTTCAATTATAAAAATATTCCAACTCGGTATTTGCTTCTCTTGCTGCTCCTTTTAAGGCTGGCTGTTTTCAGATCTCGTACGTATATTCGTTCGTAGAGGACATTTATACAATTTTTGGCCATCTTTTGACTTGTAATGCGGTACATGAACTTCAAGTGTTGGACGGCGGCGGCATGTTCTCAAAACAGGCAGCGGCATATTGTCTTCCGACTCATCGGAATTAGCACTATTTTCATTCAACTCAGCTTCGTCGTGAACGGAAACCTCTTTCTGAGTATGAATTGTAGTACTTCTTCCAGCATGGACCGAAGTCGGATTTCTTCACTGTCAAAGTCCATTTTCAACATTTACTTTCCTGTAAACATAAGTGAATTACAGTACCTATCCTTTGAGAAATAACTAAAACAATTTAACTTGTGCTTAGTTTCATTATAACTGTAATAAATTATAGATTGGAATTTCGAGAATAATATAAGTCCCAATATTGGGCCAATGTATTGTGATTTTCCTTAACGAAAAGCTTATTTAATGGAATATTTTCTTAAATAATCTGTACATTACTTCCGCATGGTATCAAAAAGTATTTCCTAAGAATCCTTCCGAGTCTTCTGTGTGCTAAGATTTCACAAATGCAAGGAAGGTTATCTGCGGCTTCCTCGTCATCTTTGCATAATCTACACATGGTGCACTAGCGAGCCTGTAGTATTCAAAGTTTTTGTAAATTCAAGTTTCCTGCCGTTAATATATCCAAGAAGAGACTTATAACTACTAAATTGGTGTCTTTGGTATCAGCATTATCTTTCTATTAGATTTATAGCTGTAGGTTATTCCTCCTATAGAAGTCTAATGTTTCTACGGACATATAACTACATGCCATCTTTAACCTACATACCTCTTCTGATAGTCGCTTCTAACACTACGGCTACTCTTATTTGTTGCAGACCTCTCATTCATCTTATTGATTCTTTCAATATAGCATTTGGTTTTTTCATATTAAATAATATTATCGTTTAGAAGGAAAACATTCTATGTTTTTTCTCAACAAAATTGAAAGCAGAGCAGAACCAGAAAACAGTGACAGAATTACAAATGTTAGAAAAAGTTGATGTTAATTTTGTTTGGTTTTTAATATTTATTTAAATTAAATAAATGTAAAAGGCTGGTCCCTTATAATTATATGGAACAAGTTCTAGCAATTATTATTGTTTATATCAGTTTTGTTTCCTTTGTGGAATTGACATCGAGAAGAAAAAGAATTTGTAGTAAAGAGATCTTTGAAGAGTCTGAGCGGGAAGTACATGGTTTTTATAGCCAACTTTTCAGGAAAATAAAAGAAAGGTATGAATACCAATTTAGAATATTTACCAGAATGGGTGTAACGGAGTTTGAGCTGCTTGCAAAAGTCCTAAAAGAACGGCTTACGAAAATTTCACCGCGGAAACCAATTAGCGCTGAATGCCGATTAGTATTGACATTAGTGTAAGTACAAAACATTGCTATTAGGAAGCATAATTTTATCAAAAACATTCGGTATTTATCACAAAGATCATCCAGATAAATGCTATCTTGGGCGTTTAAGATTGGAGTCTCCAGTGTTGGAGCGATTATTTTAAAAACATGCGATGCCATTTGGGAAGAACTCTCACAAATTTACTTAGCTGTACCAAATGAAAATGAATGGCGAAAAATTGCCGCAGATTTCTATCTTATGTCGGGGATGCCAAATTGTTGGAGCTATTGACGGTGAGCATGTGAAAATTGTCTGTCCTCCTAACTCAGGATCATTATATCATAATTATAAGCACTATCACAGCATGCGACAGCAAATACTGTTTCACTGCTGTTGATATCGGTGCTTATGGCAGCCAGAGCGATGGTGGGATATTTGCCAGAAGTAGATTTGACAAAAATTGTTTAGTGGAAGCTTTCAGTTGCCAACAGAGTGCGAAATTCCAAATTCCAACATTAAAATGTCATATTATTTGGTAGCTGATGCCGGCTTCCTTAAAAAAAATATAATGAGGCCTTATCTAGGTAGAACACTCCCTGCAGTCAAAGAGATTTTTAATAAAACTCTCTCGAGTACACGTCTAGGATGATAGAAAGGACCTTTGGGATATTAGCATCAAAGTGAAGGTTGTTATTCACAACAATTGACTGCTTCCCAGAGAATGCGGACAAAATAATAAAAGCAGCAGTCTGTAAAATTGTACGATGGGCGATATTTTCCTGCAGATTATGTTGATCACTTCGAAGGAGGAAGCATAGTGGAATGACTTTACAACAAGGCAAACTTTTTACTAGTTTTAATGCTCCACGTACAGCCTTCAATTACAGAGGTAGTTTGAAAAATTTAATAATGTCGCAAAATAACGCTTGAATTTACTTTCCTTTAAACTTCTGTTACGAATTCAGTTTCTAGTTAAATGTGTGTGTGAAGGTTGTGAGATTTTAATATTATTTTTCAGTATTTTGGTATAATAGTAATAAACAAATCTTGGTTTTAAATAATAAACTATAATTGGAACCTTTAACTGTGTATCTTTTTTCTTAATTTTTAGTTCATTTATGAATGAAATACATATTTCATTAACGGACCATATACATATTTAACTATTTCATTAGTAAATTTATTCTTTTCAGCTAATGATTCCAAAATACTTGAGCTTTTGCTTCATTAAAAAATAAATGTGGTGGTCGTACTCGCAACCAACGGAGAGATATGTTACCTTAATTTATAAAACTGTCAGCCCAGCGACGTAAAAATCCTATAACATTTAATATTCAAGAAGTTCGCACTTTTAGAGAACTTAGATATGGCCAACAATTCCATTCCTTATGAAAATAAAACACTCAACTACATAGAAATTCATACTTTTATTTTTACCAATATCATTTTTAATTCAGTTTCTTAATTTAGTAATGCAATATAATGCAATATAATACAAAAATACTTTATTGAGATCCAAACGTAGTCCACATCCCAAAACGGTGGGTACATAGAGCGACAATAGGTACTTAATAATGAGAGGAAAAATTATTAGCAAAACAGCACCAGAAGATGAGTGCCTACTTATTAGGTAATTCAGTTCATACTCAGTTAATAGAAACAACTCATTTTAAGCTAGATTTAGCAATAAGTATATAGGTTAGGTTAGGTAAGAGTGGCGGCCATCGCGCGGGGATCTTTTCGATCAGCCTCACTTAGACCATTGCGGTCCATTGTGATACCACCTTGATGGGAACCTGTTTGGGAATGATATCCCAGTTTTAGGGGGTGCGTTGAACCCAGCCACCCACAGGAGTTATCGAACCTTACCAAATCCCCAAACTCCCTGTCTACTAGGTCCCCAAATTCGCCGAAGAAGTAACTGCCGAGCGCATTCTTCCTACGCACGGCAAGGCTAGGGCATTCACACAGCAGGTCCTGAATGCTCTCAATCTCCTCCTCATCCATACAGATTCTGCACATCATTACGGCTCCTCCTCAGCAGATATTCAGTTCCCTGGGACAAACCTCGGACCACAGCTGTTTAGAAATCGCACATGTAGTCAGTTCTCCCCACCTGCAATTAGCCAGCTTACAGGCCTGTACGTCTAGAATCCGCTTCCCTGATTCTATGACTAGACACATATTCATGAAGAAATGGTCGTTAAGTCATACGCCTTAACGTATATAATTCACTTAAGGTTTCAAATGAGATTGTAAAACACACAAAGTTATCAATTCAATAGAAGAACACTGTTCAGGCCACACTGAGTTTTTCTGATGATCCCTCGATGTTTTTCCTACCCAATACATGTTCCTAAAAAGTAAAACACAGAGAACACAAAGTATCTAGCTTAAAAATCTGAAATCACAAAAATACTTATCTAAGGGATAACAAACTCCCCATCTGCAGCATCCTATACATCACCTGTGACCTTTCACAGATCATTTCATGCCAGGAACAAAACATAATTAAATTTGAAGGCTGCAGTCCGTGCTTTTCTATAGCACATTTGGTCTAAAAGGCATCAGAATAATTAATAACAAATACATAAAATACTTAATTGACAACAAACTTACCATTTCGTAAACAGCGTACACTTTTCTAAAATTATTTACATATTCGTAATGTCATCAAATGATATTGTCACGATATGACGTCAGTTCGTTTCAGCGCAATCAAAGTTCAATAGAATTCAACTTTGAGATCGAGCGTTGCCAGCACAGACGTAGCAGTTCACGGCGGCTATAAAAAGGCGACGAGCCACATCAGAATCACCGCATTCTTGGTTCAGAATTTACTCTGAACACATCCTCCACCAGAATTTAGTCTGTTTCCCATCCTTTGAAAAAAATCTTACTTTTCCTTCCATAATATAGAAATTTAATTCTAGAATCATAGTAATTTAATTCTGTGAAACCTCCATCCGACACCTATGCCGGAATTTACTCCTGCCGCAGAAATTTATTTCTGCTTCACTTCCATCCTACATCTAAGCAGGAATTTACTTCGGCCTCATTTAATCTATTTAAACAGGAACTTACTCCTGCTGCAGAAACGTGCTTCTGTCTAATTATTTCATTCTACTACTGCTACGTCTTGAATTTACAAATGTTGAGTTATCCTTATAAACCGGCAGCACGCTTCGCTTGAGCAGAGAACTTACAAACACTAACTGGAGCCTTAAATTTATCTAATTTTGTTATCACAATAATGCATACTTCAGTCTTATATAGCAACATACAGCTACTTTAAATAACGTTGGTAACGCTTGCAATGAGTTCAATTTGCAATTCTGAAAATTCTTGCTTTGATAGCTTTGCTTCTTCCACTTGCAAAGAAAGTGATTGAAAAAATGCACTTACTGGCGTGATTTTAGTAAATCCTTCCTTAGCAGCATTTATAAGCGAAGACATTTCACTATACGCATTTTTATACCCTAGATGAAATCTATAGGGGTATACTAAGTTTGTTATTCGGTTTGTAACACCTCGATATAATGATGGTAGAGCAAATGGAATTGGACACCCACGCATAATATTAAAAGTGATTTTGATTTTTGCATGTCCGTCCGTCCGTCCGTCTGTCTGTCTGTACGCACGATAACTAGAGAACGCGTTCACCTAGAAAGCTGAAATTTTGTACACGAACATTAAAAAAAAAGTAAAATTAAGTTCGAAAATGAGACAAATCGGGCAACTCCTTCGTGGGGTTGCCATACAAAAATTTCGTTTTCCACGATATATTTGGACACTACCTGAGAACACGTCGACATAGAAAGCTGAAATTTGGTACACTGTGTTCTCATACTAATAGCAAAAATAATTTCAAAAATGGGCTAAAGCGGGCAACCCCTTCTTGGTGTTGCCATATAAAAATTTTGGTTTTTTTCATATACTTTGAAAACGATAACTCCTAGACATTTTTATTGTACTAAAAACTTCTTCAGAATAAGAAATCCTATAAAATTTGTTATAATCATTTTTACTGTCCGACGATCCGTTCTAGAAATATATGCGAGAAACCTATGCAAAAAATCAAAATTGCTCAAATGGGTGACCATACGAAATTTCATACGTGTATTCATCTAGGGTATCATAAGAATTGGTCTTAGACCAATTCTAGCTTTTTCACTTGTTAATAAATATTTTCCTTCTCCTGGCTTCGGGGACTACTCAAATGAAGTACTTTGAGATTCTCCGGATATTTTATATTCATCAGAACGGGACCCAGTATCTCGATACATTCTGGAAGGTCCTCGAACATATCCGATGAAGGCATACTTTCACCGATATGGTTTTCATCGCAGTTGGTGAGATTGCTAACAATGCTACAAATAATAGAAAAATAATCAATACTTAAAATACCTTCTATGCTCACTGCAATCGGCCAAAAACAATAACTGGTCATAAAATTTCCATTTGCTATGTGGAAATGATGCACTCCCAGATGTGCGATTTCGTGCGTTTTTTTTTCACTTTTGAATTTATCGCGTAAAGTTTTCCACCTTTTTGTTGCAAGCTCCACTGAGATATGTAGATTATAGTAAGGGAAATTTACTTTTATGATTAATCACTTTGTTGACCAACTTACCTAAAATGTTTAGTTCTTTAGATATTTCACGTCACTTCTTTTCTTTCTCGTCTGAGTAGCGGAAGCAGCGACATGACTTATCAAATAACATTTTGTTATTTCTAAAAAATTAATTAATTTTTTCTCCATAAACATTGAATTAAACTCTTTGCTTTGACACTTCTAAAAGAATGGACGCCAACAATTAAATAAAAATTGCAGCTTTCTTTATATTGGCAGTTCTGAGCAGAAGTAGACATTTTTAGATTTGATCAACTTTCAAGTTCTGGTTTGTGCTAGAATAGTTACATGTTTTCAGAAAAAATGTTGCTTCTGTCGCTGCTTTTAATGTGTCACCTCCTTTAGAGTCAAATATAAACACTGACAGGGTGGACCCAAAGAGCTTTTGACTGTTGCCAAGATAACATAATATATGGAAAATCTGGCAGTCACGTGGCTTCAAAAGCATTCACTTTATTTTAAAGCACTTGGCATTAATTTTAGCATCATATCATTATTATTTCTAAAAACGCTTGGAAATGTGTATTTTGTTAACAAAATGGTTCAACACGGCTTTCAAAGCATTGCTAAACTTGTGTAATTTCTAGGCTTGTAGTAAATTGTTATTATGCTATATTTTTTGTGGACATTTTGCACTATTCAGTCTGCAGCGTTACCGTGATTTGTTTATTTTATCCTTTTAAAACAATTCGAAATTGAATAACAAATATATAAAAACTGTCTCTAATAAAAAAAAAAACAAAACAAAAATCAAGTAGTTTTATTTCATGTAAATAAATTTTGAAGTGGGGTGGTGGGAGATGCTGATTGAGCAAAATTTATACAGTGATCCCTAACTTATGACAAATTGACTGTGTTACAAATAAATACAATACGGTATTACTAAACAGTGCGAGCCGCAATTGTTAAATTCTGACTGGAGAAATTAGAATACATCTGAGTTTTGATTTGTTCATTAAAATTGGCACCGGTTAATAATAAATTGATGATAGTTACCGCCAGGGTGAAAGCTTCGATTAAAAAGTACGCAAATATTAGGAAAAGGCTGAATTTTTCTACATTTGGTAAAGCAGTGGCATTGTTTTTGTTTACGATTCAATTTCTAACCAGTTACAAAAAATTAGTAAAAATAGTAGGGGATGGGAATTAAGAGTTCATATCTTTCCTCAGCTCTTTTACGAGCTCTCGAATACTATTTAAACAGACAAAATCTGTTTTAGTTTTAATCCTAGGGGTGAAAGGGCCAACCGGTCTCATACATATATACTTTTGTGCATCCATGTTTCCCGTACATAAAATTCTTGCTTCCTCCATTTATTAAATCTTGAAAATTCCAGAAAAAAATCTAATTTTATCTATTATAAATGATTTGTGGTTCTGTATTTAGCATGGAATGTATCATTCCTTATTTGAAATTATTCGTTAGTGAGAAAAATCTCTTCGATTTGTAAACATTTTAACTTTTTTCGCTCGGTTCAGTGGAAAGGTTCCATTTAAGTGAACGTATATTGCACGATTTGAAATCAGAAAACTCTGTCTTGTTCTGTTTGTAATCGGTGCAGTAGGAATTCAGCCTAATAATTTGTTTTGTTTGCCTTAAAAAAAGGTCATTTTTGAAGACCCAAAGCGGCTGGTTTGGAGTCATTTGCCCAGACCGGTTAGAAGATCCAATTCGGCAATGGTTTTATACCCTAAAACTTCCACCTATAATACCGCTATTCTAATTTCTGCTGTACAGATAAGTCATTCATTATCCAAAAGACAGTGAACCAAACAAAAATAAAGAGAGTAAGTACTCAATGAACAGAAAGTTTGAAAGGTTTTTATATTAAACTAGTTTAGACTGTTTTTACTTTCACACCGTTTTTGTTAATATCTACTTAGCCCTTTCAGGCCAAACAAAGTGATTTAAATTTTTAAAATTTTTAACTTAAAAAGAATCCTTAATCTGTAAAAATCACTTTCCGAAGCGAATATTTGTATTATAAGACTGAAGTCAAACTGAATAAAAGCTAATCACAGAATTCCAGTCACATAAATATTTAATAATTTCGAGTCTCTACGCTATAAAAGTGAACGTAAATCTTGCTACTTCTCTTTCTTACAGGATTTGATAGGAACTACACTTTGTGTGTCAGAAGGAAATCGAAATTTAGGGAATGGAGAAAGGGATTTCAGGAAATTGTAGTGTCTTGAAGACTTGAAGACCCCCCCCCCCCCTATCGAACCTGTGATATTAAAAGGAGAAATGTGTAGGAAAGAAAGCGATTGCTTGCCGATACGAGTACCTTGACACTATCACCTTCGAAGACATTTCGGTGTGTTTTCATTCTCAGATTGCCTTCATAAATATTTCAGTTCGGATTTGTTGCTGTCATGGGGTCTTTTAAAAGCTTTTAGCTTATTTTCAAATGATTTGTTTTTGTTTTCAGAATACCGCATCCCCTTTTTTCAATAAGCTTTTCTATTAGTCCATCTTAGAGATTTGGGAGACAGTCTTATATAAGTATAAGGTATGCGTAGCGGAACTTTTAGGTGTAGTTACAACTTAAGTTCAAGGAAGCCATTGCATTGTTGGGAACAAATTGCAGGAAGCCTTCATGTCGTTTTCTGCATGTTTTTGCATAGGTAAAACTAATTAATGATGCATAAATAAGCGGATAATATCAATTAATATGAAATTATGGAAAAAGAGTGTGGGTTTATTTTTCTACTAAACTATGTATGTGCTACTAATGCAGAATCCGTTATGCCAAATCATCCGACCAATTTTTGTTCTTAATGTCAACATGTACAAACTGTGGTGACGTCATTTTTATACATATCCTAATTGAAATTTAAAGGATATTCCATTTGTAATGCATAGATGATGATAGAGCGGAATGGTTAAGACAATCACGCATAATATTAAAAGTTATATTTTGATTTTAAAATGTCCGTCTGTCCATCTGTCCGTCCGTCCCTCTGTCCGTCTGTCCATCCGTCTGTCCCTCCTCACGATAGCTGGAGCACGCGTGTACTCAGCGGCGGCAATTTTGCACATGGGCTTTAAAATATTAATTTAAGTTCAAAAATGGAAAAAATCGGGTTGCTAAACAAAAGTTTCGTTTTTCACCATACAGTCTGGCCTATAAGTGGTGTTACAACCCGAAGGCTATGGATAAGTCATGCTTAGACAAGCAAAAAATTGTATGGGTGGTGGATGGAAATATCCTCATGTTTTCCGGGATAACGGGATTTAAAAATATTTACTTATATTTTTATAGATCACTCTGTAACTTCTGAACGTTACTCCTTAAGATGCTGATTTAAAACTACATTGTTAGATTGATAATCGTTGGATCTTTCCAATAGTCTACAAATTTGCCCCTCCTCTTCTCCGTTTTGAAGCAGGCTCAACAAAGTTAAAATTGTGGTATCTTAAATCAGTTTTTTGTATTTAATTAAGTATTATTTTTGTAAAAAACGACATCGTAAGTATCAATTTTTCATCCTGAACTTAAGAGCCTCAAAAGCTCCAGTATAAAATGACCAATCATACTCGATATAGCAAATGTAATCCTTTCTGCGTTTTTTGCACTTTTTTCTTCAGCATATAAAGAAAAAAAATAATTCAGTAATTCCCGCATAATAAAAATAATCTTATTATTAAATATTGTTGTTAACAATACCACTTCTTTATAGCCATTAATAAAACATCTTAACTTTTCTATTTTCAATGTAAATTTCCCCGCATATTGTCACAGTCAGCTTCAATTTTTCTGTTCAGCGCGTTCGCTGAAACAAAACGTATGGATCTGCAAAAGTGTCTAAAGTGCTTCAGAATTTGTTAGCTAACTAGGCTGAGCCCGCCGGCGCGGCATTTCCCGGCGTGAGTGGTTAAGTGAGTCGAGTGTTAGTATGAGTTAGAATATATTTTCTTTAGCCCTTTACAAAAGCCCGATTTTGAAAATCTTGGATGGACTTGTCGAACTTAAATGCTTGTAGAATTTGAAGAAAATATCCGAATTGCCTCAAAAAAAATTTTGGACGATAAAAAATACATGTGGAAACCCGCTTTTGGAATACCAGGTGGGTGTGGTTTCAGTGGCCGCCACCAGGTGCATTGGGAATGCCAGTTTTTCAAATTTTATTTATTTTTTAATAGGAAAATGAAATCTGAGAATGCTGAAATCCTATACAGGCAATACTCTTATGATCCTCTTAAAAGAAAAAAAGAAAAATTGGAATAACCGTTATTTCATATAACGACATTTCCAAAATACTTTTTGGGGCGGAAAATTGGCGCTCAAAAATTTCTGTAATTCGCCACGTTGCAGGAGTTTGCATATATACTCACCAAATCAGAAAAATCCTAATAAAAGTAGAGCTAAAACAATTTGAACATTAGTTATTTATAACAGAATTTTTAATTAATTCACTTATTTGAGTATGCAAATTAAATGACATTAAGAAATGTAGGTATCGCTATATTTTAAACTGTTAGTCGGGCTCCTTTGGAAAAAATACAGTAAATTAGGAACAGTTATATATTACTTTTACATTTATAACGGGACTTAAGTACACGATTGCTATAAGTCCCGTTAAAATTAAATCACTTCAACCATTCGAAAAATTATCGATATAAATGAGAAACGTATCTAATTAAAATTAAATTTAGCAAACCATGCAAATTTATTTGATTAGTTATTCCTACATACCTGAAAATAATGAAAATAATGACTTCTAGTTTTTTTTTTTAAGGAAAGCTAAGATATTGCAGATAATTTTATGAGAACAAAAGTGGATTAATTGTTGCAGAATATAAAAAAGAGGGCGCTGAATGTAATGTAATGGCCGATGAAAGGTAGTATCTTCCAAAAATCATCGGCGATTCGGTAGTTAGAATCGGATCGAAGTTTAGCAAAAAGATTTATTTTTAGAACAAATAGCCTTCTTTGAAAATTTCATTACCTAAAAAATTGATTTGACAAAAATTTTTTTCAAAAAATCCAAAAATTTTACCGTTTTTATCTCCACCCCCGATTCAGCTCTAGCCAACCCTTAAACTTACATCCCTTATAATGCCACATATCTTAACTATATTATGAAAAAAGAATAATTGAAGTCCAACCAACACACACAGAATACTATCGACTTGGGTGTGTGAAGAAAATTTGAAATTTTTTTAAATTACCCGAGAAATGCTAAATTTGGTCGTCCACCACAGATGAGAGGCTATAAAATTTTTAAATATAAACGCTAAATGATGTTTGTAGTATGAACTCGCATCTACATTTTATTCCATAAACTTATATCTAATTAGTTTTCAATCCGCTTATTACTTTCGGAGCAAACACGAAAACAAAGGAAACGGTCCTTCTTGATGGTACAAAATCGGCTTTTTTAGCCAGCTGTTTAGGTAATCAGCGAAATAACCGGCAGCTGCAGAACAGTACCATGCGAGGTAACTGTTTAGCAATTGCTAATTATTTCTCTAAAATGCGCCCTTGGCTGCATGAAGAATAGAATCTTCCTCATATTAGGCCATAACATCCCTCCCCCCCCCCCCCCCCCCCCCCCCCCCTTGGAAAAACTAGTTTCCGCAGGGAACTAGATCTGGAGAGTGCAATCAATTAAATAAACTGAAAATATCTTAGTCCTCGTTCGGTTCAGATTCTTTACAGTATATCATAATAGTTCTGTATATTACTTTTTACATATTTCGAAATTTTCTTATTTTCTTTTTCTAACATTATTTGATTTTACATCATTTCACATTTCTCTTTCACCATTTATTTCTTCCTTAATATTCTTTCCTATGTTCTTTTCACCTAATATTTTTTTTTGTTTTCTGTATTCTGTGTTTTTTTTCCACATTTTACTTTCTTTTATTGCTTCTCACATTCAATTTTATTGTTGTCTTACAATATTTCTATACTTT